>VYZT01064859.1:0-65749 GCA_013400735.1 Pomatostomus ruficeps
CAGCTATAAAGTGGATCAGAAGGTTTTGAAGGTTATTGACGTTGCGAATTTTGGAATTCTCAGACAGAAGTGTTTTGCAGTATTAGATCACCCTTTTTCTGTCCGTTTTGCCCAGCTGGGTTACTGAGCCTCTTGTAGAATCATAGAATCGTATGAAGCCATTCCCTGTGTCCTGTCCCTCCATCCCTTGTCCCAAGTCCCTCTCCAGCTCTTTTGGTGCTCCTTTAGGCCCTGGAAGGGGCTCTAAGATGTCTCTGGAGCCTTCTCTTGTCCGGGTGAGCACCCCCAGCTCTCCCAGCGTGGCTCCAGAGCATCTCCACGACCTCCTCCGGACTCACTCCAGCAGATTCAAATTCTCCTCCTCAGAGCTGCTCCCCGTCCATGCTCTGCCCAGCCCATGTTTGTGCTTGGGCTTGCCCTGACCCCCGTGCAGGGACATCCACATCCCCATCTCTGCTGCTCACCTAATCCCAGCAGTGCTGGAGACCGAAATGCTGAGAGGCTGCTGAAGCCTACAAGGCTCGGAAATCAAAGGCAGCAACATTAATATTCTGTGCAAATGTGAAGAAGCCATGAAAGCTTTGTTTGTTGCTAAAGAAACCAACTAAATCAAACAAGTCGAAGGAAACAAAGACTTGTATAATTGTTTTAATTAAAACTGCCACTTATTCCAGAAAAAAAACTGCAGCACAGGCGTGCTCTCCAAACATTTCTTGCTTAGACTTGCAAGCTCAAAATCTATGTACAATAAAGGAAATAAAACATTGCCAGCCATTTTCCAGTCCCGTTTGACACAAAAGCTCCAAAGCAAATTGCCAGAAACCCGTGCAAAATTTTGTGATGTTTACTTCAGATTTTATCCAACAGGAATTCGTGGAACTTGCCATTCAACGCGGAAAGCGAGTTATCCCAAAGGGAACGCAACGCTCCTTAAACCTTCAAAGAGCGTCGTGGCATTTGGCCATAAAACTCCCTGTGACTTTAGACATTCAAAACCAGCCCTGATGCCAGGCTCTGGCTGCCCTGGGTGGATATTTTAAGCCTCCATGGGCACAAACTCTTTCTTGGGTCTGGGCCCTCCATGCGTTCAGTCTCTGGTAAAAGCCACACGCCTGCTCTGCTTTTCACAAGCTGCTCATCCCCTTCACCTTCCCACTCCACAAGGTTATTTTGGCATCTCAGAATCACTCAGATGCAGAAGGGATCCTGGTAGCGCCTCAGCTTCTGGAACCAAGCCCCTGTTTTTTAATGCAAAGTATGAAAGATATAAATATATCTTAATTTTAACTGAAGGAGAATGTCTGACCTTTCTGGAAATAGTGTCACATGAGGTTCCTGTGTTTCTTGTGACCTTTCCAATGCTCATTAGGCTTTTAAGCATGCAAGTTCAGCTTATATTTGAAATATTCTGTCTTCCTCAAGTACAGACTGGATTCCACTGCGGAATTTGGTCCCACATTTCACTGTTAGTACATGAACTCAGCACGCTGTCACTGTGCGGCAAAGAGGCAGTTACAAAATCTGAACCACACGTGCTTTCCCCTCTCAAATAATCTGTTCAGATACTGCACTTTGGCTTGAGCCTGTCCTTTATCTCCTTTTCTCAGCACTCTGGGAGCTCTTTATCTTCACCAATACTTGGATTTGGGTACAGGAATGTTGGGAACCATCTTTCGTATGTATCAATTCGTTATGTCATTTCAAAGATCTTATTTTTTTCCACACCTCCTAAGCATTAGCATTTTTTAACTTGAGAGAAGAGGGGGTGACCATTAGAAACATCCTACAGGAAGCCATAATTTATCAATGAAATACTTGCAAATTTCTTCTAAACATGTTACATTGAGCCCTCTGGAGACTGTAAAGAAGCTTTTTTTTTTTTGGTCTTTTCTTTCTTTCTTTTTTTTTTCCCAGTGGCTGGATTACTGAAATAATTTCAAGTCTGTTTTTACCAGAACCTGATCACCACCTGTTTGAGTGAAGAAACTGAGGACTGTTTGAAAGTAATGCCTTTGGCAACACGTACACCTTGCTCAGTCTGTCTCACATCTTCATTTTATCATATAAAAGGCTTTTCCAAGTGTTGCCTGAGAACAGTGAAAACCTCATTATGAGCTGGAAACTGTTGGGGATTTCAATGTTGATAATGAAAATCTTATTTATGGAATTGCTGAATGTGTAATATAAAATCTAAAAAAGCAACAGCCTACTAGACAAAATAATAGTCCAAGGGAAAAGGAGTAATGTAATTACAGCATTCCTGTTTTATAATGGCCATTTCCTTGCCTGGTCATATTGAAAGAGAGTCAGAGGACTGTAAGGTGCAGCTGTTTCTGGAATCTTCCACACTGGTGTCAGGACTCACATGAGTTTTATGCCCAGTTAATATTCTGGTAGTATGCAAAAGGTGTGATCTGTCAGAAATTGCTCAAGATGTGGAAGCATTTTTCTGCCTTTAGGCTCATGTAAGAAAAGGTGTGAACCCCCAACTCAAGAGAAGGAAGAAAAGAAGTCAGTATGGATCAGGAAACTCCCATCATTGCCTAAAACTGGGCTAGGTCCTCTCATGGGTCGTGCTGTAAATACATGGTAATGTAAGAAATGGTAAATACAGCTTTTCTGTGACTAAACCCGTCAGATACACGCAAAGCCAGGACATGTTTACCAGGGAAATGTGTGTTGTAAGGGAATAAAGGCTACACAGTTTCCTAACCCTACTTCATTACATGCTTTTATTCCACTGAAATCAGTAATCATGTCAGAACAGAGCCAGTAAAATGTGATGGGAAATAAGGGCCTTTAACACAAGCCTTTCTGCCTGCCTGTCCTTTCATACGGCACCTCCCAACAGCGTCTGAGTGCAGAGTTCTTCGCCCTCATCTGATTTAAAACTTAAAATGGATGCGGTGGAGACCTCTCGTCCATAGTAAACCGCTCGAGATGAATCAGCTGCTCAGCCTGGCCTCACAGAAATGGTAATGGGGTCCTGTCTTCACAGCTGAGTTATTTAAACTGTCTGATTTGGTCCACGGCTTCCTTGGACATTAATGGGTTGACTGCTCCGTTGCTGAACCTGGTGCAGGGGAGGTCAGCCTTTGAAGAGCTAAACGAGGGAAGCGCGGCGAGTTCCAGGCAGTGCCGCGCGCTCCCGGAGCCCCCAGAACCACTGCTGCCCCTCAGCCTCCTCCCACCTCCCCTTTCCAAGTGGGGGATCCCCGGATCGATGCTTTGGTTTTGATCTCCCCTCCACCAGGAGATCCAGGGTTGCTCACACGCGATGAACACGTGCTCCTGCTGGTGCATCTTGGGGGAGGAGGATTGGAAACTTCTTAGGGGGCGGCTTTTCATCAGTGAGCACAGACTCGGATGGATTGGAAAGGTTTCTCTGGGCTGCAGCAATTTGGCTGAAATTGCTGAGCAGCAGCATTATCAGGCAAGGACACTTTTCTTCAATAAAGGTAGAATGCTTCAGCTGACTTTTGTTTGACTATATTGTAAATTCTAATGTGCACACCTTGAAGCCATTAAGGCAAAATGAAGAATTCAAACAGTATCGAGATGAAATGTTTTCTACTGTCCCAAACAAAGCATAATTCAATTAAAGTACCTTTGATGATCTCTACACTGCAGCAATTTCATTTTTGAGATCTATTTCATCATTTAGATTAATAGTCCTGCTTGAAAGAAAAGCAAATTTTGGCATGCTGATACTTCCTGCAGACCCAGCAGCCCATGAGAGGGATTGGAAAATTCAGACTAAGAACATCTCTCTTCCTCTCTTCCCTTTCCCCAAGCCCTCTCTTTGATGCAGGACCGTGGCAGGGGGGAGAAGAGGGAGAAAGATAAGAATTGGGTTTATCGTCTATAAATAGAGACAGCCCTTCACACACACTTTCTTGAGAAGTCTTAGAGCACTGGGGGAAAGAAGAACGATGCTGGGAAAGTTCTGTGCATTTCAGGAATGTTCAGAAGCAAAGTTAACTCTGCCTGTCCAAGTTCAGAGGTTTATTCTTTAAAAAGACACTATCAATTAGTTTCTCAGGTTTCATTCTGTCCTGTGTCTACCAGCTGGAGAGTTTGTTGAGCAATAATCATAAATGGTTTGTAGGATACAAATCCTTGCCCCTGACATCCGGGGAAAGCATCACTCCTTGTTTTCTCCTGACATGGCTGAGGCTACTGCAGATTCTTTGGGCAGAACCTTGGGCAGAATCAGCAGCTCGGTTCAGGCCTCGATTTTTAGATTATGGGAGCTACCAGCTGAAAGAAATTGTTGGGAAGTTTAGCAAAGGAAGGTTGCCATCACACTTGGACCTAAAATGGAATAAAGCTGTCCACTGCTAAGGGACCTAATAGCAAACCTGTCAACATTCCTCAAAAGTATTTCTAAAAGAATTGTTTTATATGGACTTTGCTATATTGGATTTCTTCCTGCTTGTTTTTTGTTTCCTTTGGGGGATTTTTTTTTTCTCCCATAGGTGAAGAGGATGTGGAAAACAGACCATACATGGAAATCTGTGGATCCCATGCTGGCATCTGTATTAAAGGATCATTTTGTGGGAGGTAGGCAAGTAGGCTGTTGCTGGTGTTGATTAAAAACAGTCTTATGCTAAAAAAATAATAACAAAAAGCCTGTCCTCTAAACCAACAAGCAAGTGACACCCAAGCCAGGAAGCTCAAAATCAACAAAATAAACCTTTTTCCAAAAGCTGGATTTGGTTATTAATTGACTGATTTCCTACCAATAAGAGCCCACTCTCAGGCTGGTGGGCCCGATGAGAGGTGCTTGAAAGCCCAAACTGAACAAGCATGTGAAATATTTAAGGCCACATTTTTATATTTATTAAAAACAGCCTAAATAATTAAACTAGCTGATTCACTAGTGGCTTTCAGGCTCATGCCCAGAGTGAAAGGTCATGACCTGACATACCAGGGCCCCACTTGGTACCGATGATTGACAGGAAAAGGAAATAAGTTGATATCTTTCACGTGGGAATCACAGCTTGTAGCAACTATGAGCAAGTGGGCTATTTGGACTTTGTGGGAAAACTTAATTGTGTTATTATTCAAAATCTTCGTTCCCAAAGTTGGTTCAATGGTGATTTATTTACTTATGTGATAAAACAGCTGTGTACTGTAATAAAATACAGGTCACTTGCTGATGTTTAATGCACAAAAGTGAGGATGTGTTTGGTTTCTTTTGCTTTGAACTTACACTCAAGCTAGGCAGCAGGGATGACTTTGAATTATTAGGAATTTTCTGTTAGTGTATTGGAAATATTTAATGTTCTCATCATGGTATATATTCTTCAGTGCTTGGTTATGGAGAAGGAGGAAGGCACCATGCACTGAAATATGAGTGCCTCTCCACCATATGCTTTCATTATTTCTTTATAATGATAAAAAGGGGCTGCATTCAGTGCCAGACAATGTCATGGCCCCAGAGATTTCAGTGGCCTGCAGAAAAAAGGAGAAAAAAGCATTTATGATATGAATGAGGATTTGAAATGGCTTTTTTTAAAAAGAGGCCTAAGATCCACTTTCACCCTAAATTCTGAAATCACTTGAAAGATGTGGAGATGCGGGTTTGAAGAATAACAACTTTGCACCAGGCTCTGTTTCCTGTGCAGGATCGCTGCCATCTTTGCCTGGCTTTGTTAGGAGGTCAAATAATTGTACCAAGCAATAGGTCACGGTGGAACTTGGCAGATTGTGTGATTTGTTCTAGCAGGGAACCCTGTCAGCCTGATCCGGGGTACGCATTCATTGCCCTGGTCCTTTCCAAGGTAGCCAAGGGATGCACTTTTGTTTGTCACTGCGAGCTGAGAAGGTCGGGGGGTTCTGTGTCAGTTGCCCTGTCCCTGTGCCCTTCTACTCAATCCCCAGAGTGTAGGGGGACTGAACTGGGCCAGGCTGCAGCTCCATGCCACACCCTGGGGATTCTGTGTCCCTTTCCAGAACTGCCAGGCACTGCCAGGTGCTGCAGCCCTGTGTCTGGGCTCTTGGATGAGAACAGCCCATTAAAGCCCCATAAAAGCGGTTTTACCCCGGAGCAGGCCATGCTGGGGAAGGTTTGCAAGTTTCAGCTCAGTGTGACACCACATTTGGGGTGATAAAGCAGGCAGTGCTGGCGTTTCCCAGACTATCTCCACTTCTTTTCCAAGCCTTTCCTCATCTTTTATTCCCAATCCAGAGCAAAGCAGCTCTGCTTGGGAAGCTTTGGAAACTCTGCCACTTGTACCACAGTCTCCAGGAGAATTTTAAGCCTTAAAATCATCTAACACCAGTAAATAAGCACGGTTGCACAGTAAATCAAGATAAAAGTTGCTTCACAGAGAAAGAGCTGGTGGTATTTCTTTAGCATTGTCTTGATGTTATTCCTTCATATTTAACATCTGGCAATAGTGCACAATATTTTGCAAACAGCACAAAAATCAGATCCTGCCACGGGAGCGCAGGCCTGTGATAAGTAAATCATAATCACTGGCTGAGAAAGGAAATCAAGAAAAATGGGGCCAGGGGCAAAAACATATTCAAAATTGAAAACCTTTCTGCAGCAATGCCAACCTACTTCCTCTGAACATTTGAGCAGAAAGGGGAGGTGCTCAGCTCTCTCAGTACTTTATGTACATCCTTGTCCTGACAGGAAAAGGCTGTTATTAACCCAAATCGAGCCAATTTCTAGGATTTATTCAATGGCAAAATGGAGATAGTACAAACTGGAGACCAGCTATCACCAGAGCTGTCAATGAAGTACCAGCTGCAGATGTGTGGAAACTTTTCCCCTGTGTTCGAGGCTTCAGTGTGACCTTGCGTGGCCCATGAAAGTGTTTCAAAGTCACGATGACACCGGGTTCTGACTGGGTCTGTCTAGATTCAGCCTGAACATCAAGCGGAACGAGGCTCAGTGTCCTGTGCCAATTCTCTGATCTTTCCATTCCTCTCCTCCTCCCCACCTCCAGGCTCTGTGTCTCAGCAGCTCCCTGAAGTGAGCACCATGACATGAATCTGGAAGTGAAGAAGCCCACAACTCTTCAGAAAAGAGCAGTTATTCTTAGCTTTGTTTTGCTGATGTTTTTCTTTCTTCCCCCCCTCCCTTCTTTTTTTTAAAGAAAACAGAAAGCCTGCCAGAATTTGGGCTCTTTGATGTGCTTTGGAAAGAAAAACAATGCTATCTATCCAAGTCCTCTGAAAGGAACAAAAATATGTCATTTCAAGGCATGAATTACTTGAGAAGAACAATCAATACATTTCACAATTAAAGATGGTCAAAAGTTTTTTTGATGCTTTTCTGGAAATTGTTTATAAAGAAAATTTCTGAGAGGTTTGCCTGTTTCAGTTAAACTTTCTGTGGGAAAATTTCCTGAGTTATAAGGTAGGTGAAAAGCAGGACGGGGAAGAAAGAAGACGACACTGATACTTGCTGTAGAATATTCAATAATCTAATAATACCCCGGGGGATATCCTAGACCCCATCCAAGCTTTTTTTTTTGTCAGTTTGGATTGAGTATTTGAACCTGCCTCGTCCATTTTATTCATCCTGCTTTGGGATGAGTAAAACAGGATATAAAGGCAGTGTCTGTTCTGTGCTGTTTGTTTGTTGGTTCAGCTCTCAGTGGACACGTTGCTTTATGAAACTCTCCAGCTGTAAATGAGACACCGACTTCATTGTCTCATACTTAGGACATTTGCTTTAGATGGAAGCGGCCCAGGTTGGAATCTCTGGCCAGTAAATGTAGGGAAGCTTTTGAAGCTGCAGCCTTGGAGGTCATGACCTAATAACTAAACTTCTGTTTGCCCTCTATTTTTAAGTTTTCTCCTCCATCACCCCAACAAACCTTGAAAGAGCTGATTTATGCAATGAGAGTTCTTGACATTTTTATTAAGTCCAGACACTTAATAAAGACATTCTTTCTGCAACGTGATTAAATTGAGGTAAAGAAGCACTTGTGCTATTTCTCTCTTCTTATTGAAGTTTTTAACAGATTTCCTTTTTTGCCTTCCTGTGACAGTGCCTGTTACATCATTTCCATGATCTGCTCCCACCTTCACTGCAATGGCTCTATGGGAAATGCATCTGCTTCTACAGCTGAGCTTTAAAGAGGTTTCTATCTATACCTACTACTTCTGGTCCAGTGTTTAAAAAAAAAAATGAGCAGAAATTAGACATAGACTGCAAATGCCAGGGACTGTTGCTTGAGGTTGGTATGCAGATGTTTGTTCTCTCATTGCCTGTGCTGCACTTACTCCATGGATTGGGGTGGTTTACTTGGAAAGATCAGAGAAACCTGGAATGGTTTGGGTTGGAAATGAGCTTAAAGATCATCTCGTTCCAGACCCCTTGTCATGGGCAGGGAAGATCACTCCCTACCTCAAGTTCAGACTGCTGAACTGTGAGAAAGATAAAGAAGTCTAACTTCCAGAAGAAAGGTGTTATCTTGAAAGTTTCTTAGTTTGACTTTGAATATCCAAAAATTTGAGACTTGTGCAATATCTAATCAGCCTGTGAAAGTCCAGGCCAGGATTTTAGACTTGGAGGTTAGCAAGCAAATGCCTTAAATTAGGAGGTTTCAATTAGAGAATATTAAATTCTCTTCTGTAACAGGAGATGTTTTAGGAGAAGTGGGAATAGCCAGGTGGGAGTAATTGGTTTTGGAAGAGTCGAATGTGGGAGCTGTGCCCAGCACTTTCTTTTATTGTGGCTGTTTTCCTTCCACAGCTCGGGAAAACTCATTCATGCACAGCCTCACCCTTCGCTGGGATTCCCTGACTTGGAGACTGTCAGCATTGCCTTATTATCCAAGCTCTTTGTTTTATCCCATACAATACATCTCACCATACACAATTTGGCCTCTTAACCTGCTGTGAAATATTTCAAGGGCTCGTTGCTGGAAGGCGTTGTCTCCCTGCGCCGTGATTTGTGCAGCCGCCGCTGCATTTCCCTGACAGCTTGTAATGATTCGTGGTGGGTTGCAATACAATGAACTCACGCTGCAGAGCAGCACACTGAAAAAGATCTTTCAAATTATTGTTCCGGTGCAAAAGGTGCCCAATCACCTTGCACCTGCGGATTAGGCGGTTGCTATAGGAACACGCGGTAGCTTTTCAGTGCTGCGCCGCTGTAGTGCCCAGATTACTGATTCTGACAAGCACAATAGGGGGAAAGAATCACGGGTTATTAGTGCTGCTGCTGCTGCTGTGGTGTTACAAACCTGGGGTGGCACGGAGCGGATGAATAGAGCAGGAGCCCTGAGACGCGAAGGACGGGAGGAGGAGAGGGAGCAGAGTGAAGTGGAGCTGAAGTCGCTGCGGAAATGTTGTCTTTGATCTCATTTCCCACTCTGAAGAGATATTTTCATAATATAATGCCAAATGCAAGCAACACTGTAACTGACGGCAGAGCCCCTGGTCATGTCTTTATGTTAGTAGGGGGCTGCTCCTCCTCTCTTCCCTTTTCTTCCCCTGAGTGCTGAAATCTGAATCTTTTCATTCCTGCAGGATTAACTCTGACCAAGGTCAGAGCAACGAGTCACCAGTGTTCTTCCTGGGTGAGTCAGGCCTCCTGCATCCCTGGGAAACATCACCTGAAGCATCCCCCTACACGCAGGACTCTACAGGGGAATTCTGCAGCGTCAGAAACACGGCGTAAGCAGCTGAGATCAGGTCTCTGTCTTCTTTGGTGGCCACAACTGAGATTCAGGGGTTTGTGCTGCTGAGCCCCCCTCCTGCAGAGCGAGCTGCCTGTGTGTTTCAGAGGGGAGAAATAACTGCTCGCAGCTCTGATTTGTAGATGGGCTAAAATTCCCAGAAACAGTTTTGCTACCACTTGTGCTCGGGCAGGGCGAAGCGGGGGAATAAAATATAGACTTGTCCACTGCTTGTGTGCCTTGAGCAAAACAAGCTGTGTTTAGTCACAAGTTCACCAGATGGTACTCTGGGGGTTATTGCTGTTATATTGCATTACTGCAATATATTAGACAAGGCACAGTGATTCATTCCCTCTCCTCAGTGCTTTTGGAGGCTGTTTCCCTCCCGGTGGAAGCACAGCTGACCCTGCTGCTCATGACCCTTGGGACCCCTGTGGGCTCCTGTTGGTGCAGGGGCAGGAAGCACCAAACCTTACAGGAGGCCTGGCTCACACGCAGCTCTGTGCCCAGAGAAGTGACTCCACGTTCTGATTTGAGCCAGCTGATTTGGGACATGATTTTTTTCAGCCCTGACTGCCTCCTCCCTCCTCCCATGCTCCAACCCCACTTGTTTTCCCTTCTCACTGGGGCCTCCCCGACCTTGTAGTTGGACCCTGAGCAGGGAATTGGCCTTGCTCAGCCCCTTGTTTGCAAAATGTGCTGGATTACAGAGTTTGCACTGTACTTACAGAGCCTAAGAAGTATCAAAACACCACAGAGAGGTATTGTTTTCCTCCACTGCTGTTACTCTGTAGGCTGAAACCCTCAGCCCAGTGAATTATGTGCTGGCTGACACCTAAGAACCCATCCTGGACTGGTGCCACATGTGCATGCAGGGCATAGGTGCTGCTGTTGGTCAGCTAGACGGCCCCTGGGACCATCTGCCACCCCTCTTTGGTGGCTCCACCATTCTGTTCACTGACCAGCTGCTTCTCCTCCCTGCCCTTGACAAAGCTCCCAAGCCACAGTCACCCCTGGCTGTGAAAGGAGACAAAGAAATGCCAGAGCCCCTCACTCTCACAATGGCCTTGAGCTTCTGGTGCTCCGAGGCCGTGCCCTGACCCCAGATTTGCTTCTGCTCTCCAGCACTGTCCTCATGGTTCCAGGACAGGCTCAGGATCAAAATTCACTTCCTTTTTGCCTGAGGCATCTAAAGCAGTGATGGAACAGGTTGGTCTGAACGTGCTTGGATCAGAATTTCACCACAGGTGTTGCTGTAATTTCAGGCAACTTGAAAACTGCAAATTGGGCCCTCTGTCCCTTGGATTGTGCTTTTCATTTTATGATGCTCTGGAGGAAAATTAATTTCCTGGGCTGAACTCCTGTCTGCACATTTAGAGGGACAGAACACACTCTGCCTCTTTCGTTTTGAGTGGCTTTAAATGGGGACGTGGAATGGAAATTGAGAGAGACACCTAAGCAGGGAAGTATGGGAACCCAGCTCCAGGAAAATAATGGGAAATTCTTCCATCACCATCGTCACAGGTGTGCACGACCTTAGCAGAGCGCAGGAGTGCTGGGGGAGCAGCAGTGCAACACTCCTGTTATGCGTTATTTTTTTATCAACAATGTTCCCCTCCACTTTGACGTCAGCTCCGAGATTGCTCGCTGTGATGTGCTGCACCTTTCATATTTTCTTTCCAGTCATAATATTGCTTCAGTCGTAACCTCAGCACTTTGAGGAATAATTGTCCCTGACAAGGGGGTGAATCACTGGCAGAGAGTTGATAAGCATTACATACAGATGACAGAAGTCAGGACATATCGGATTACTGCTGTGAATATAATAAAAGAGAGCCTAAACACTTTGGCAGCTCAAAGACAAGCCATTTCATAACTCTCTAGTGGGGCTATTATCTTCCATTTACTGCCACTGATAACCAGGTTGCAACTGTCTCCCTAGGATCTAGTTACAATTCACTTAACACTTAGAGGGCCAGACATATTGGAGGACACTCAGATGAGGATAATTTCTTAAAGATCATTTATTTTTAAATTTTTATCTTCCTTGCTTCCCCTCTTTATAGTGCGATAAGAACCTAAATCAGGAAGCTTTGAACTTCTTTGGGGAAAGGAGAGTTCATGGTCATCTTCCCTTTAATCTTTCACTCCTGAGTTTCTTTTGAAGCCAGTTGTTCATATCCAGCTGAATGAGGGACGAGCAGGTTTCCACCTCTGTTACTCTCGTAGTACATGCACCCAGACCTAAAAGCTTCTTCTGATATTGACTCCATTCGGTTTGCACGTAGGTGTGATGTTTTTATTTTTGCAGCCAGGAAGGGGCACCTGAGCTTACGAATCTGGGGGTGTTGGTGTGTATCAGTAACAGATAATTCACAGCAGTGCCAATTGCAATCCACACCGGTGGAGGCTGGGTACAGAGGATATTTATATGCACTGCATGAGATTGGGTTCTAAGCATCACTGCCTAAGAGAAGTTTAACACTTCATACTCCTAAATATCAAAGTTCTCTCTTTCAGGCTGAAGAGAAAAAGAATTATTTGGCTGTGACAGAAATCTGGTGAATCAGCAGCAACTCTCCTTACTAGCCGGCACACCACTGAGAAATATTTATTAATCTTAGGGATTAAACCCTCTCTGTTTGAAGGGAAATTCTGTATTCTGTAAAACTTTCCATCTGTATCCATACCATGATCAGCAAAGGTAAACTCTGCTCTGCTTTCAACATCTGAGGTGTTTTCCAGGACAGAAGTTGTTTCACCCTTTCTCAGGCTGAAGGCTGGAGTCTTTTTTTTTTGTAAGTTTGGCCACATAAATCCATTCCAGTCCACCAGAGCCCCCTTTCCAGGCACTGGGGGAAGAGTATCTTTGCCAAAGATGGATCAGGATGGTGGCAGGAAAAAAGCTCAGTGCTGTTGGCAGCTCAGAAGTTGTGCATTTATGAATGCACCCCTATAAGCCATGCAAAAGTGTTCACTGACATTCCCATCACTGGAAGCCCTGCAAAGAAACCTCTTTACATGTGTTTGAAGGGCCAGATTTGGTGATCAAGAAACTAAAACATCCTTCTGTTACTCACTTCTTTAAACCACAGTGCAAAATTTATATTTTAGCTGGCCAAAAATAGGTCCTTACTGCTTTATATAAACCACCACAAATCTGTTTTGGAGATAAATTGTACCAGGCTTTCTTAAACTACGAACAATAAGCAATGCTTAATTGCCTTTTTGGTATGATTTGCATCTCCGCTTGATTTTTCACAGCACAAGTCCTCTTCTGCTACAAGGAACCCAGAAAGAACAACAGCAGTTAAGGAGGGAGAAAAAGAGTTGAAACAGTCATTCCGAGTGGTTTTCTCCTCAGGGCTTCTGGATGTGACCACTGACCTGCCAGCAGCCAGGAAAAGCCAGGTGAGAACCTCCCTGCCCTGCTTTATCCTTCTGTAAAACGAGCATGGTCACTCTTAGCCGCCCCACCACTTCATCACGTGGAGCAGCCGAGCCGTATCCGTAAACTGCTGTGAGATGTTGGGATCGGGGAATGCTGGGAGTGCCAAGTGGTGGTGTTGTTATTGTATTAACAATGTTGGCTGTTTTCGCTGTTCATATGGTAGCCTGGCTGGAATTGGGCAGGAAGCCCAATAATACCAACAACCAGCAAGAAACTAAAATAAAATGTTTTACTTAATGAGAGCCTCTGTTTAATCAGAAGCCTGTGTAATTATGTCACAGAGGGCTAAGGATCTAATGTTTTCCTAATACATTTGCTTTTAAAGGGACGATTAACCCGGCATATTTCAAGATGATAAGCTGCTTCTTTGTTCAGTTCCAGTTATTTTTTTTCTGCATTCCCTGGTGAGTCCAGAGAGAACCTGAGAGTCAGAGGATTTTTCTTAATTGCACAATAACTATCTTGTATGTCTGATGCTGGAGTATTTTCTGAAGATACAGGTTATTAGTCCTGGGTTGGATGGGTTTGCAAGAGAATTCAGCTGCTGAATTTATTCTGGTTTGGCTCCTCTGAGGCATGGCATACATTACAGGAAGCCCTCAGTATTCCTGCCTAAAACAGTCAATATTCTTAGCAAGCAATTTGATCAGGAAGAAGGAATAAGACTGTACCTTACCTTGAAACAAATACATCTTGGTTTAAGTATTAAAGATTGGTTTTAATTTACTTCTAAATGTTGTGTTTCCACACACATTTTGCAAGATCTGTGCACATGTCTGTCCAGTTAGTTCTTTTCATATGTTTTGATGAGAATAATAAGCAAAAAAGTTCTATATCTCCTAAAGATCACTGTCTTAAGAGACATTGAATATCAGTCCATATTGAAATTCCAGGAAACATATTTATGCTGCATGAGATGGAGGAAGTGACTTCATCATGTACATGAGCTTCTCTGATCTGCCTCTCTGTGAACAGGTTGGATAAAACACATTATATTTATTATAGCCACACCTTAGAGATGTTTGATCATTTCTGTTCTTAGAGCTCTGAGTGTAAAAGATCCCAGTAGCCCTCTGGGGAATCGATCCCAGCATTTTGCCAGGAAGGACATTTGCTAAGATCCAAGCAGGCTCTTCCAGGACAAGTTCTGGAAGGATGGAAGGATCTCCAAGGATGGAAGACGCCCCATGGGCTTCCCCTTTCTCTTGTAAGTAGCCACCAACATGAACGTTGTGTTTATGGTGTGATGACATTTCCAGGGTTGTGCAAACCCTTTTACAACGTGGTTTGTGTTTGTGTTTAGGTGTGAGAATGGTGAGGATGGGATACCTTTTTCACGTAGCACGGTAGTCCTACAAATTCCTTGATTGCTGCAAATTGCTTTTAAAAGGAAAAAAAACTGGAAGCAAAAAGGATGTGCCTCCTTTTACATCAGCTATTGGCCACAGGGGAATTTGGTAGGAAGGAAAGAGTTAATAATATTATTATCAGGTCAGCAACTTTGAAAGGCTCTTCCACTTTGAAAACCATTTTCTTAATTATTTTAAGTTAACACTTAAATGCATAGAAAAAAATCATGTGTAATCTGAAACCCCAGACTTGGGGACAGGACTGGATTGAGATAACATTAAAGATTTTATTGCTGTTACATTATAAATTATTTCTATTATGACGGCCCTATGGGTATTACATTCTGTCAGTTCGCTTTCACTGTTACATCACTTAATGTTATTAACACACTTTAGGGTATAACATTACAGTTTTATTGTGGAAACCTTAAACACTTACATCCAAAGTACTGAATCAAGTTATTATCCTAGCTGACCAGATCTGGTCTATTATCATTTTATCACTCATAAAAACCTGTGATTCAATTTGATTTAACACTTGAGGAAAAATCATGGCTCATATATGCTTAAACCTAGTTGCAATATTAATACAAAGCAACACATGGATGACTTCATTTTATTAAAGTTGAGGTAGCCCTGGGAACTGCATTTATGATTTTTATGCCACATGAGAAATTTGATCTGACCTGTTGCCATTTGTGATTCTCCAGTAAACTGATAAGGTTTTCTTACCAGTATATTAAAGAACTCTG
This sequence comes from Pomatostomus ruficeps, assembly GCA_013400735.1. Lineage (NCBI taxonomy): Eukaryota > Metazoa > Chordata > Aves > Passeriformes > Timaliidae > Pomatostomus > Pomatostomus ruficeps. The sequence continues at coordinate 15,200 of VYZT01064859.1, forward strand.
AACGTTTTACCTTTCTTACTGCATTCATTATACACTCAGAAACCATAAATTTATCATAATGCCCTAACCACGGAAAAAGGTGCTTTTGGAGTCCTACCTTGTAGACTGGAAAATGCTGCACTTTGGAAGGCAAACTGAGTTTAATATTGGAACAAAATTATCCCCTTGTTTTTGTGCTTGGAGTGTAAACACTTTTCTGTGCAAAACGGCTTTGTTGTCCTCTGTACAGTTCAACAAAGCTCTTTAACCCTTGCACAATGTTCAGAGGAGAAGCTGTTCCACTGAAGGCACTGGTTAGCATTGTGCAGACACTTAATGATTGGATTTGGTTTGTTGGCTGTGTTGGCTGCCACTGCCTGAAATATTTAATAACTTAGGTTATCTGTTGTGACCTTTGAGGAGAAGACCAAGAACTGTTTGTGAAATTTAAAATGTCAAAATGAAACATTTCATGTGCTCCACTTCAGGGGAAGGGAGAAGACAAGACTGTGCTGGGGTGGAAGAGCAACGCTGAGTGACCTTAGCAGGGAGTTCTGCTCCTGCAGCCCAGTTCCCACCGAGGGCAGAGGAAGGGGTTTGCTCATGCAGGAGTTCAGGGTGCAGGGACATTCCCAGGAAGGGGTTTGCTCCTCCAGGAGTTCAGAGTGCAGGGACATTCCCAGGCAGGAGGGTGGATGTGTTGAACCCACCGGCCCCACTCGGTGCCATGCGCACAAAATCACCCTGGCAACAGAGCTGACAGCTTGGAAACAGCAGCTGCTGCTTAATGGAAAACATTAGAAAGATAACTCATCCTACAGCTCTGTCCCCTCTCTGCATTTTCCTATTTATCACCCAAAAAAAGTGTTCCACAACCGCCACCCAGAACTTTAGAAAGCTTCAAGGTGTGAGGGTCAGACACACAGGTGTGCAGGCAAAGAGGTGAGTTTCAAAAGCCAAAAATAAAGAAGTGGCTGTGCAATTCCAGCACACACATTTTTCTTCTTTAGCCACAGTTAAATTGTTTGCCACTGAGCAAGTGGGCCTGTGTGCATCTTGTGGGAGCAGTGTGGATGTGCAGTTATTTATTCTCGCATCAAACATGGGGAGGCCAAATGTGGCCGAATGTGTGTTAAATTCCAAGTCAGCATTTTTGGTTCTTGTTGCTTGAAGGATCTCTGTTTCTGCTCACAGCTGGGCTCACTGGAAAGGAGTAAGCATCCTAACAAGAGCAAACAACTGTCTTTGGTAAAATTTTCTCCTTTTTATTTTTTTTTAATAAGAGCACACACCAATTTCTTGTTTTTCTTTTGTTGCCAGTGTTCTGGAAAAGTCCAGTAAAGACAACTGTAAGGCAGCTTCCCTAGGTAAAAACCAAATCAAAGTAATGCTACCTCAGCCTGTGAAATTACAAATTAGGTAGAGAGACATTAACTAGTGTCATTCATCAGTCTGAAGTGATACGATTTATTACAGGATAATAATGGCCATAGTTGTATAAGTAGTAAAGGCAAAATTACATCATGACTTGCATTAGCAGGGTGAGATTATATCCTGATTAATGCACAATTAACTTGTCATGGCTACAACACATGTGTTTGGAGGTGGCCAGATGGGTTACACCACAGCTCACGCTCACATATGTGGCATCTATCACTCCCTCCTTATCTCCGGAAACTGGATGGCTGCTCCCACTGCAGCCTTTAGACACCTCACTGCCTCGAAGCAGAGCCATCTAAAGTCTAAGGAACCCTTGGAGATGACCCCTGGGAGATCTTAGGGAGCTGCATGAATGTTGCTGTTCCCTATGGATTGGGAGCCTCATCCGCAGCTCCAAGGAGACACCTCCAAGGTGAGAGCAGCAACCTCAGCTGCTCTCCTGCTGGCAGGCCCCACTCACCTGAGCTGCGTCCAGAGCTGGGGATCGAAGCTCCTGCTCCTAAAAATCATCCCCCAACACCCTAAAGCACTCTGGATGAGAAATCCCTTCTCTCTTTGATTCTAATTTTGCAGGTGAAAATAATTAAGCTACAGGGACAGCGGAGAAGGAATTTTATTTTGAATTGCAGGCACTGATGGACGTGCTTCAACTCCACCTGAACTCCCCTGTAGGTGCAGAACTGGGTTATTTGTCCGTGTGCTGACTTGCAGGTTTGCTTATTCGTGCTCTCCCTCCCTCTGCTGTGTTTTTCTGTTCTCTGTGTGTATGGCTGCAGCTCTGGGAGTGTGCAAACCTGTATAAAGCAGCGAGGAGGTTGAAGGGAGACAAAGGGCCTCCAAGTTTTAATCTCTGTTCCATCACAAACTCAGTGTTTGTCCTTGAGAAACTCATTTTCATTTCTCTTACCAGGTTTCTCAGGCCGTTGTTAGGCTGGCCTGCCTCACACTGTATGAGATTTAAAAATTAGCTGTTTGAAGCTGTAAATTGCTGAGTGATGACAGAACAGAGCTTCTCAAAATAAATGGCATCAGACTTTTTTTATTTTTGAACTTTTTACTAGTGAAATCTACCAGAAGGGTTGGCTCACTTTGATCCTTCCTGTGCTTCATGTTTAATGGTGCTCCCCAGTTCCAACACCAAATGATGGTCATTTTCCAGCATTTCCAATTTGGAAGCAAAATCTCATATAATAAGGAAAAAATCTAATCATTTTATTGTCTTGAAATGTCTTTTCCAGCTGACAGCATTGAGCACTTGGATATAGGGCACCCAGAAGCCAGGACCATGCAGCTTCTGAGTCCCAAAGTGCACATCTTTAGTGTTCAAGAGAAGAAGGGAACCATGTTAGGTTTGGATTCAAGTCTTAGGAAATTATTATGTTCTTCAGAATTACTTCTGCTGAACAGAATTTAGCAAAGAAATGCCTGGTAAACTTGCTTGTGTCAAACAGTTCCAGTGCAGTTCATCATCTCCACCCCTGACATTTTTGATTCTGGGATGATTAGCTAAGGATCATTTTAGGTGATATTTCTCCTGTCTAGAGTAGACACTTCACTCTGTAATGTATGAGGCATCTATTTTTGTTATTAGAAATTCACTTTATTATGGCCTGATCTCCATTTTCAGTGTATCCTGAGAGATGCCATCGAGAGATGATGCTACAAAAAGCCAGCCAAGACTTCAATTACACCAGTAAAAATGAAAAGTGACATCAGCATCTATTTGAGCTGTAAGTTCTGATATAACAAAATTCAAGTTTATGCAACAGCATTGAGTCTGTGTTTGAGTGCACCCTAGGCCTTAGAGTAGTATAGGAGAGACCAGAATCTGGTGTTCTCCCTTTCACATGTAACAAAATACTCATGTTTTATTAAAAATAAAATCATTCTCTCTCATTCTTCAGGAGTGGTTTGTGTATTTCTTGAAGTGCTTCAGGATGACAGAAGAGAGACTTTCAGTGGCACCAGCTGAAATAACTGACTTGCTCTTCAGTTGGAAAAGTGAATTTAAGATTCAATGATTGCTGCTTACAATGTCCATCGGCAAAGACAGGAGGGAAACATAATTTCCTTTGTTAGCAATCTCACCATTCAAAGGAAATGTCAAGTCTGAAAATGTAAATAGAGTAGTCTTGGGGCATGTTGAGAATTCAGGCAAAATACTTCAGGTGAAGTAGTTAATTGGCAAGTCTGAAATGTTTCAATGTTCAACTATTAAATGTAAGGTTAAAAAGAAAAAAAAGTAATTACATTTGAGGCAGGCAACCACTTCAAACCCAGAAACTGAAAAAAAAAATTCCCTAAATTAAAAAGCTCAAATCAAGCCATTCCTTAGATAATGTTTTGAGGAGAAAAAAAAAAAAATAAAAAAAATTATTCAATGGATTTCTCATTCCAAATCGGTATTTTTCTCAAAAAAGGAGGTTTTGTGCAGTACACAATTAGTATTTGCTGTAGCTCAGAAGACATCCCAGCTCACAGAGAACCAGTATAATCAGTGGCTCCCACCTGTGTTCATTCCCAAATTTCCTCTCAAAGGTTCCCAAAACAGACCCAGGAAAACTCTCAACCCCAAATCCCTGGTTTGCCCTCGGAGCCGTTCCCAACAGATAAATTAGGGGGAGGCCGTGCAGGTGGCAGCAGCTCCGCTGTCTGGGAGGCCCAGACACCTCCTGCTTGGTTTTGCAGTTTGAAATTCCCTCTCAGCCCCCATTGTTGACGTCTGGGCAGGGAGCCTGGGGGAGCTGAGGGATGTGACATCCGTGACTAAGGCGCTTCCCGCGCCTCGTCACACAGCTCCGAGCGCAGCCAGGTATCCGCTCGCCTGGGAGCATCACACAGCAGCAACTGCAGGGTTTGGGGTGCAGCCTTCACGCTCCAGGAGCTGCTTTGCAACGTTTTTGAGCGCAGAACACGCAAGGCAAAGGCAGGAGATGATCCCCCCCCCTCCAGTCTCCATCAGTCCCCAGCCCAGCCTGTAATTTGGCAAGATGAATGAAGTGTTTTCGGAGTGTCATCACTTCTGCCTCTGGCAGATTTGCTTCCCCAGTCTGCCTTTCGCCTTTTGGACCTGTCACTCAGCCCTTTGGCAGAGGGGAGGAGGGGGAGGGAGGAGGAAATCATCTCTTTGCTAATCACCTATCACAAGCAATGAAATCCCGCAGGCTCCGTGCCAGCTAGGTACATTTCAAAGGGAAATGGAGGGGGGCAAAGTGTCACTCAAGGCAGATATTTATGAAAGATGACAGTTTGCAAATATCTCAATCTTGGACAAGGCTGCTCCAGTGACACAGAGGAGTGTTGCAAAATTGGAAGAGTCAGCAGCCAACATTTATTTCATCAGGACCTGTCCAATCTTCAGTGATCGCTTGACAGTCTGGGGATTGCTGGCACAAGCCGGCCCCTTTCCATTGGTCGCTTTCCTTTCGTTTGCATGGATCAGTCTAAAGAGTTGTAATAAATATGTAAAGAAGGATGAGAGGAGTAGTTCTGCAGAGCCGCATCCTCGATGGGAGAACAGGCACGAAGCTGCGCTGCCCTGTTTAGGGGGACCAAGCAGCAGCCGTGGTAATTACAGCCCTGTTGATTGCTCCTGCAGGGCAGCAATGAGATGTGGGCTCCTCTCACTCATGGGGACCCCCCACAGCTCCCAGGCTCCCCCCATTGCCACAGCAGCTGCTGGGGCATCTCTGAGAGACTTGTCCCCCATGTCCCCCAGCTATGGGTGTAGTACAGGAAAGATGTCCCCTTTCCCCTCGGGGCTTGGGGTAGCATCAAAGATTTGCTGCTCATGCAGGGATGAGGTGAATGATCCAGAAACTCATTTCCGCAGCTCTGAGTGGGCTGAGGGGTTCACCTGGCCCTGGGCTGCCTCTTCACCCTCCACACCCTCAGGTAACTGCTGCCAGCTGCCAGCCCCAGGTGCTCAGCCAGCCAAGGCTCCCATGGCTTCATGGTGCCATTGCTGACCAGACCAAGGGAATATCTCTCCCCTGCTTCACTCAGCCCCCTCCCAGAGGCTGTGGGTCCTGGTTTGGGCCATGGAGGCTGACCTGGAGCACGAAAAGGGATTTGCTGCATGGAGTGCCTCAGGTAGGACTGTGGGAATGCATCACCACAGGGAGGGAGGGTGCAGGGGGTTACAGGGGAATGTGAGGTGAGGGCTGCTGGTGGACCATCCCCTGCAGGATGTGAGAGAAGGAAAGGCACATCCCAGTGCTTCTCCATCAGCCATCCAGCAGGGAAATGCTCCTCTGGGTCCCCTATCTGCTGTAAGATCTGTGCATTGAAGCTTTGAGGGCCTGAATCTCTGGACACAGGGTGTGTGCTTCTGCTTCTTAATTGCCCCTCTCATTTCACCTGCCCTTGTTACAAACCCATTTAGGGGACAGTAATACAAAAGTGCTGTCTCCTCCAGGAGCCACGGCCCTACAGATGGAATTACTCTGCTGCGGGCTGAGCAGCAGCAAACAGTTTCTGAAATGCTGTGTTAGAAAGGTCTAAAGTGAACTCAGTCATTGACAGCAGCAGAGGAACCAATGCAGCTGTTGGCACAAAAACTGGAATTTCCGAGTGAAGAAATTTCCTTTCTTATCACTAACAAAGAGCTGTAGATGACAGTTGGAATAGTCCTGTCTCAACATTCACTATTTTCATGGGCGAATATAAGGCCTAAAAGGAGAGGCTGATTCAGCTGCTTGCTATGTGGTGTTTTCTTGCATCTTGTGCACTGCGAGTGTGTGTGTGTTTGTGACTCATGGGGAGTAACATGGATGGAGGTGGATTATGTTAGCAGAATGCAAAACTGCTCTTCTGTTTTAAGGTTTTAGCAATTCAGTAGAAATGGATCTTGAATTCAATTAAAGGCCTTGTTCTTCCTTTCTTTATGCCTCGCATATCTCGGAGTTTTGCATAATTTAAGCTAAACTGTGACAAAAAAAACCCAAAACCAAACCAGCACCCTTATTTTAGTCATCAAAAAGTAAGTGTATTCTCTGAGATCTCTGGAGTTCAGTAAAGATGTACATGAGTGACAAGTGGTGAGCTCCTGATGAGAGAAGCTACCACTGCTTTTAGTCTGGAATATCCTAAGAAACATAACTCATGAATGTCAGTAGGACTCTCCAAAATTAATAGGGAATTGAAAAAAGAAGTGCACCAGTGAGGTCTGCTTATTCAGAGTGCAGCAATGTAAAGTGGGAGCATTCACCAGAGGTTCTCAGAAGTGCAGTTTGCTTTTCCTAAACACTCAGTTCTGTGGTGTTTCCAGGTGTGCTGAGGCCAGAACGTTGGGATGCAGCCCTGAGGTTCATTTTGTGGCAGCCAGGATGGTCAGAGTTGCAGTTGTGCACATGGTTTGGTGCCTGTTCAAACTGGCACAGAAAATCCTCCTCCTCCAGTTGCTCCCTTGGCCTGCCCTGGCAGCCCAGGAGGGGCTGAGTGGGCTGAGGCAGAGGTTAGCACCCTCCCTGCACTCCTCTGCAAATACCTTTGCCAAAACAAATTATTCTTACCCAAGGATTTCTGGGTAAATCTTCCATCACTGGAGGAAAAAAAAAATGAAGTGCTATAAAAGGCTAGTTAATCACTGCACACCCTGCGAGGAGCAGAAGGCCATTCCAGAGTAATTGGAGTTATCTTCATTATTCTTATTTTCAATTACATTTCAAAATCAAATAACAACTTGCCTTTTAGACAGTTTCATGATGTAAATCCCAGTTCTGTAATTTTTACTTAGTGCTTACTTACACAAAAGTTCTCCTTGATTGTAATGGCCTCTTAGCTCCTCGAAGAAACTTCCTGAAAGAAAGAAATTTTTAAAAAGTGTTGGTCTTTGAAACGCAGAATCCCAAGCTGTCCACACAAATGCCCATGTAGTTATTGCAAGTCTCCTGCCCTGTTAGTTAAATCTATATTCAAATAACTGCTTTTCAGGTGCCATCTTGACACCAATTAAGTGCACAGCTGTGCATCTGTTCATGCACGGGGCTCGATTGCTGGTGAGCTGTAGCTCAGGCCATGGCTCTTACTGCAGAGTAAGCAGAGTGGTTCTTAATAATTATTAAGCACTTGATGAAAAGAATTAATGGCTGCATGTAAACTTTGCAAAGCAGGTGCACAGTCTGGGTGTTCACTGGCCTTCCTGGAGGTGGCTGTGCTCCAGTTCAGGAGCTGGTGTCGGGCTGGAGTGTGCAGGGAAGGTGTCCTTGGAGGATTTTGGGTTCCGGGGTGCAGTGTAAGAATTCTGGATATCCTCTGGATAGGGACACCAGGCTGGTGGCAGTTTTGTGTGAGGTTTCCAGTGGTTTTTCTCAGCTGTGAGGAGAGAGCTGCTTCTGCTTCCCAAATCAACACAATTCCTTCTCTTCAGAGGGCATAAAAGTGATTCAGCCTATACAAAGTTCCATGCCTGTGTTCCTGTGTTTTTATACCACATACTCAGTCCTGGAGTCCTCTGGAATATCTCTCTTGCCTTGCAGGAAGGAAGGGTACTTCAAAAAAAAAAAAAAAAAAAAAAACCCACAACCAAAACTCTCAATGTTATTCAATGGAATTCATTCATCCCACAGGACAGGAATTCCCATACAGGTCAGGGGGGAAAAAAAAATACCACCTCCTTTTCCGAATATCACTTTTCATGTGGTAAATCCCTCAGAGTCTTTATTGTGGAATGAATAATAGATTAATCATTCCTCTGTGTGCAATGCTGGGGCTCTCTAATGTCACTGATTATTCTATATTGAATAAATAGTGTTGCTAGGTTGATATGTCTAAGGCAAATGAGATGCTTATTGGTATCCAAGAAGCCAGTTAACAAGATCCATTTTCCTCCATTGACTTCTACTCATGTATTAATGAGGTTCAAAAATGTCTTTTCTGTGTGTATCAGATAAACGTGCCTTCGTTATTCCCAAGAAGCACACAAATATTTGCTCCATTTATGTTTGTATTAATGTGTCACTGAAGCTAAATCTTCAGAAAGGGAATAAATACCATCTCCATTAAGCCACTTAAGGGGCGAGTTCTGCAAAACTGTGCTGCAGTTGTTGCCATGGCAAATACCCGTATTTAGGGAATTGTGTGGCATCAACTCCAGCATAAAGGACCAGAAGAAGGAAATGAACTTCTCCCTAGACAACTGTCACCTGCATGTGACAAGTTCAGTGGCTGAAGGGGTTATTGAGAGGGAATTTAAGTGTGCAAGGTGGGGAAATGCAGAACAACCCAGAGAAGGTGCAGAGGGAGGAGGAGAACAGAGAACGAGCAGGAGCTGTTGGATAGAAGTGACAGCTTTTCCTGGGCAAAGGCCTGCACTGATTTTCCCCACGAAAGAGAAAAAAAGATATTTCAGAAAATTGAGTCTTGTGCAGTTTTTGTTGTGCTGGTCCTTTTCCCTTGTCCCAAAGTGGTCTTCAGTATGAAAATGTATTTTCTTTTAATTAACATGTGAATTTTTGCGTATTTTTCTTTGACTTTTCCTGCAGTGTCTGTGAGTGTTTGGAAAACTCTTAGACTCAGCAGCTGAACATGGGCAGGTCTATTTAACTTATCTTGAAAACACAGGGAGCATTAGCTGATCCTTTCCATGTCTTGGTGTGATTCTTTTTGTTTAACGTGCTTAAAACACTTTGTCCTGTATCAACAAAAATGTCAGCAGACTTTTAAGTAGAAGTCTGGAGAATTGCATTTCTGAAGGTTCTAATTTTAAAAATTAGGGAAAAAAGAATGAAAAAGTGCAGAGTTTTTTTTTCTGTGGTTTTACATGACACAATCCATTTTGGTTAGTAATTGAAAAATATCTCTGGATCAATTTATGTTTTACTGTGTTTTTCTTCTATCAAGATAAATGAGTAAATTAACTAAGAAGGGCGCTAAGATTGTTTCTGTGCTGCGACATTTTACAACGTCATAAATAAAAGGGAAATATTAGAAGTGACTTCTAAGATGGTACCTCTAAGATTTGGTTGTACTCAAACACTTTGTGTGGTTAGATTAACTGAATGAAAGAAAACTCATAAACATGCTTTAAAAAATAACCTAACAAGGCCTAAAATAAAATCCTGCCTGACTTCGTGCCTGTTTAGGTGAACATCTTGGATGGAGAATGAATTGCACGTGGATGTTGGGACAAGGGAGGAAATATTAATATAGAGGAAAACCAAAAAGTTTACTCCTTTCTTCACCTGCCTGGAGCAAATTTCCTGAGAACATCTGTAAATGCTGTGCAGTGGGAAAGCAGAGCTGGGCCCACACTGTGCAGGAAGCTCCCAGCTTTGTCTCAGTGCTGGATACAATAATATCAGGGTGCTGGCAGAGTGAAGGGTATCTCTGTGTATAAATCCAGATCCCTTTTTTCTTTTTTTCTGGTGAGGGGGAAAGGGGACCAGGTTGAGGAACACCTGGGAGCCATATGGAATTTACTGATTTTTTTTTTTTTTAATCAAAACTTTGCAGCTCAGTTTCAAACACTGCAATAACTTAATACAGAGTAAAACTTTACTGGATTCAGTGTAATAAAGTCCCCTGAATATTCACACGTTGCCTACAAATGGCAATTGTCTTCTGGTGCAAGCTGGAAGAATTGCAGTTTCTCCGTGGCCCTGATCCAAATCCACAAAGTCAGCAGGGGGGCCTCTGGCCTCCAGATCAGGTCTGAAGCCTGGTTGATATCTCAGAGCTCTCTGAGTGTTTTGAAAATGTATTGGACCAAAAATGATTCCTTCTCCAGACATTGGAATGTTAGCAAAGCGTAGAGGTCAGACTCCTCCAGCTGATGCTTTTGTTTACAATTCATATTGAAGAAGGGGGTTTATTTTCACTTATAACTTGTTCATCCCCAGACTGTTGTGTAGACATTCCAGATGATGAAAATACCATGAGCAGAGTTTCACCTCCAACGTGCCCAAATGTCTGGTAAAATATCCACACACCCAGGGAGTCACTCCCAGTCCTGGTTCAGACTCCTGCCTGAGTATAATCAGCTTCAGGGTTTAATCTTCATTCCAAACTGATGTTTTTGTGGCATGGAAGTTCTAGGAATAGTAATTTTCACTCCTTTTCATCTGATGTCTTATCAGAAATACAGGAAAGAAAAAAGCAAGGCATTCTCACTCCTTTGTTTTCCAGATCAGGCAATTGGAAGTAACCAGTTTCTTGTAATAAAAGTTGGGGTTTAGGAGATAATTTTAGCTCAGTTTCTCATCCAGCTCTCAAAACTGAGAACATGAACTACATTTGCATCTGGTTTTGTGTGATAGAGCGTTTCTTATTCCACGTCTGGGGTGTTCATATCCTGGGAAGTTTCTGAGTTGAGATGTGTAAAAATCAAATTCTTACTGGAGGCTGGTTTGGTTACTTCTCAGAGTTGTTTGAAACTGGGGTACCAAGCACAAACCTGCTTGAAGATTTCTGATAATCTGAAGTTTCCACACCAGTGCTCAACCTGTCAGACCATTTCACTTGCTACCTGCAGTGTCTGCATTTTTCAAATAACCTGTAACTCGGTTGGAATCTTCTGTAACTCCTCGAGAGTTTGAAATCAAGTTTTACATGAGTTGGTTTCAAGTGACCATGCAGTATCTGGTTCCTAAGCACAGTACTGCAGCCCTAGAAAATCCCACGGTGAATTTTCGGAGATGACTGACAGCCTTGCAGATACTTGTAAGCACTTAGCACCTAATGAAAACCAAGCCTGTGCAGTGCTCCATCTCACACAGGTATGGAAGGATATAAAATGGTAATTACACAAAAAAAAGCAGCAAATGTGATTGTGGTTTTTGTTGTAGGGCATAGAGAGGGGAGACAAAACTCCTGGGTCTTTGATTTTTTAATTTTTTTTTATCTGTATACAATTACATAAGTCTACTTCAAAGAGGAGGAGGGGATGAAGCAGTGGTTTGAGAATTTGTGATGGAGATCAGCAAATCAATAGGTAGAAGGACACTCACAGAAAGGATATTCTGCAGATGAAGTGGTTGCTGCTTATTTTGTTAGGAATATCTTGTACACCTGGGGCAGGAAAGCAAAGGGAAGTTATACCCCTGATTTGATTCCCCAGAAATGTAGAGAATAAATTACATCTCATACTGGCTTTAAAAAGAAAATAATACAAAGGCAAGGCTGGCACCAGTGTGTTTGAAACACATGCTTTGAGTGTTTGTGTCTGAGGGACTGAAGTTCTGGGGAGCCCTCTGGGCTGAGCGGGGGTGGCACAGAGGGGAGGGGGAGGGCGAGGGGAGGGCGAGGCTGGCTAATTGAAAACGGGGAGCACTCTGCAAACACCATTACGTGAAATGTGAGCAGTGTAACGTGGCAGAAACAAGGCAAGGCCCCGTGTAAGCAGTTAATTGTGTTGTACAGAGGCGTGTTAGAGCAGCACTCTTTGTCAGAACCAGATCTGCTGCCATTTCCAGTCCCGCTGCTGACTTGGGTTACAGCAGGGACCATTTGGGTGAGAGGGTCCCGGGGGGGCCAGCTCACATTAACCCAACATTTCCTCTGTCTGATGTGCCTTCACCACACTTCAGCAGCCCATGGCTCCAGTTATTTTTTTACTAATGCACAGCAGTGATTTGTTAAAAGAGAATTTATTAAATTCAGGACGAATATGGGCTTTTACGTTAAAAGCCCCAGCTCGTCTTTACCTGTAAATGAGAGCAGCTTATTTGTCTGCTACTGTCAGCATCAGCTGGAGGCCAGAAGTGCTGTTTTCTGTAAATATCTTTAGAGTTCATGGAGGATTATTCGGGGGGAAAGGGGAACAGGGAGGAGTAGGTTTCATCTTCACAAATTTCATGAAACAATCAGGTAATAATTCCCCAACACTGCTGTGACTGCAATCACATACAAACCCCAGTATTGATGCAGTCACCTACAGATGTTTGCTTCTCTCTGCCCTGGTGTGAAAAGAGACTGAAGTTCAGGAAATGCCACCTTTTATTGAAATATAGTCCTAAACTTCCTTCAGTTCTATGTCCATGTTCCCTGTTGGAAAATAGTTGGTGTTGTTTGGGGATGGGCTCCCTCCTGAACTTAGGGGTTGCAAAATCTTGGCTACAATAACCAAATTTTAAAACGGCAGTACTTGAAGAGCTCATGGAACTCCTAAGTTCCTATACTTAGGGCAGAAACATTGAAAACAGAAAAGCTTCTACTCACCAGAAACCTCCCCAGTCCCTCCTCAATTTCTGTCCCCTCACAGATGAACCCTACAAGAGCTGCTTTCCAGCTGTAGGAAATCACATCTGAGATTGTTCATGTGCATTTCTGGGCAATGGCAGCAGGAGGTTGAAGCCTACAAATGGTGCAGACACCTCTTGGCTGCTACGTCCATAGTGGAAGTGTTCAGGCTCTAAATACCTCTGAGAAACCTGGGAAAGAAGCAGCAGGTTTTTCAAAATTCTGTTTGTTTGTTTCAGCTACAAAATAAAAACAAAAACTGATAGGAATGAAGGTGGGAGTGGGTTTTTTCGCAGGTAGAAAGGGCGAAGTTGTACTACTCAGTGTGTACTATTTTACTGGATTGCCCAGAGATCAGAAACTCCTGCCTGCCCGTTGGCCTCCTCGAGCAGAGCACAAACCTCTGACCTGCCAAGAGCTGAGGCCTTGCCTGGCAAGAAGGTGCAGAAACAAAACACGGAAAGCAAGGAGCTACCAAACGCTTATCAGAGAGATGTTCACTGAGGTATAAAACCAGCAGGTTCTTCCTCTGATTCTTGCCTGTGGATCAAACTCATATTTTGGAGCAATGTGACACTTCCTGCCACGTGGATGGCTTGGCTGGGCATTGCTGTAAATTATACATAATGCAACAATGAGTTCTCCAAGTAGCCCCAGTAAGGCTGCCGACAAAGAATAAAGTATATGCTCTCCCGATGTGGTTTTTCAAAAATGAATTATGCTATTAAGTGCCAAGAAGAAAATTAGCTATGAGCTTTTAAATTTAAAATGATCCCCTTTTTAATTGTAAAACAGTGGCACTTAACTGCTATTGATCCAACAGAGACACATTAGGGAACAGGGTCACCATAACTGTTAATATTCACTGCTTAGTGAAAGAGCATCAAAGGACATTTTAATGTCACAGACTTTCTTGGGGAGTTTTTAAAGAAAGCTTAAACCGTCCAGCCTATGAATGAAAAGGACATGAGGTAGACAAATGTAGAAACAAATGTGATGGCAATTTTCTGCTAATCAAATTGTAACTCAGAATTGATTTTTAGGCAAAAGTTTATGTCATATAGATTTCCAAGGCATAACGACATTTAAAAATCCAGAGTATGTACTTTTTGTGGACCAGGACTTTATAAAAATGATCATCAGGGAAGGAAGGTTTATTTACTGCTGGTTGCAAGTTCTGTGTGGCTGCTGCCACATTCCTGTTCCATGGCTCGGAAGAGATGAGTGAACAGAAAACCTCACTCAAGGCCTTACAACTTTTTCAGGTGATGCTGCAATGGAACAGCCTCCTCTGAAAATCAAGGTGACCACCCAAAAAGTGAAGCTTCACTTCATTTCACCCTGCCTGCCTGGCAGTGCCCATGGGTTTGGTGTGCCAGCAGTGTTATTAACCCTACCAGTGGCCACACAATCTGTTTCCAGCTGCCAATGGAACGTTTTCAATCGTTGTCATTTTTGCAAGTACGAAGTTTTAAGCTGTAAAATTTTCATTATTTTCCCAGTGGGATAATATCCTAGAGAACTTTTTTTTTGACTGTGAACTTGAGTTTTACCAGCAGTGCTAACTCAAATAACGTTGTTACATATCTAGCTATACTGTAGCCAGATTTTAGTTAATATTCCATAAATAAATGGTTTTGGTAGCCTTTTATTCCAAGAACTCCAAGGAAGTACTTTGAGGAATTCCCCGTAGTCAGTTATTCATGATAGCTTGATTACTTTCATGTTTAAGTTATTGATCTTTTTACTTTCTTCATCCAATTTTCATAAGAAAAGATTAAGAGTACAGGGGCGCCTTTGAAAATGAAAATAGGATTTAATTTACCTTTTGGAGAGGGTGTATTGAGACTGTCATCCAAGTGGGAAGGTGGTGCCTGGGCTCACCTTTAGACACTGTGCAGTGTCTCTATACTGCAAATTCCTCAGACCAGGGGCTGCTGTCCCCATATGGGAATGTGCAGCCCCCTGCCCACCAAAATGGCCTTCCTCACACAGGGTTCCATGGCTCTCAATAATATTCTTTAAAGGAGAGATGGAAAGAGGCAACAATTTAAAAGTCCCTGCATTAAAATACCCAGAACAGGAGACTGTTTCCTGAATGCACCAACAACTCACTCAACGCTGGGAAAAGACTCGGTGTGCTAAGGGAGCTTTCTTCAGTTTAAAATCAAGTAAAACAAGGGCAATTGCCATGCACGAGGAACAGCTTCCTGCCATTCGGGGGCAGCTCAGAGAAACCTTTTATCCACAAAGACCTCGTGTGAGAAGTTGGAATGGGGGATGCTTTCATCCTGCAGGATGGAATTTGATAACTAGGCTCCGTACCTCTTTCACTTGTGGGTTATTAGGTCTCTTTCACTCTTGGGATCACTACAGTGTATGGTTTGTGTAGGAACAGATAGTTCTTGTCTCTGTTGTGAAGACAGTGTGGTTGTAGGAGCCCTCCTGGGACTTTTATAATGATCAGTACAGAAAACTCCAGTCTATCCTGGAGCGGGAAAGTGCATCGTTTAATGAAAACGTTGTCTGTTATTAATAGAGTGATGGTAGAACTGAGGAAGAAGCAGGCCTGGGGGGCCTTTGGGTCTTCAGCTAAGTGTTTCTACTCTGCTTCTCTCCTTTTTTTTCTTCCCAACCCCTGGAAAAGAGCAGTTACAGTAACCTGAAGGAAGAGATACAATCAAGAGACAGCCTAGAGCAAGAAAAGGTCTCTGTTGTTTTTCAGTGAGGTCATTTGTAGTTCACAAAGCAGGGTCAGCCGGATGAGACTGCTGCAGGCTCTACATGCAGTCACTATCACTAAAAGTTAAATTTCCAATTCTTTCCTTACATGTCTCGCTGCATTTTGTTGGGGGCTGCACGGGCCTGTTATTAGGGAGCATCTCATCAGCCGGATCCTCTGGAACAAGCACAAGTGCTTGCCTGACTCCCAGAGCCTCGTTTTCCAAATCATGCACCGGGAAATCACGGGATAATCGCCCGGGAAAGGGCACGAGTGGCACATTAACCTATAAACTGCAGCTGGACTGGGGTTCTGTGAGCTCACTGACACAAGTGTCATCTCCTTTCTCCTGTTTTTGGCCGTATTTAATTTTCTGTTCATGTCCAGCAGGAAAGTGGGAGGTTTCCATAAATCCATAGGCAGGAGAGCTGTTGCTTTCATAGCTGATTGTGGAAGAAATATTTAAATTAATCACAAGGCATATCTGTCCCTGCATCCAGGGCCTAGTAGAATATATCTAGTTTCTGAAATCGAGACAGGGTTAGGAGTAAACAAGGTTTTGTTTGCTGAGATGCAGAAAAAAATATGAATATGTGCATATACACCTCTCTGTTGTATACACACATAGCTGGCACATATATAGATATGTTTTAGTTTTCTTAAAAAAAATTCCCTGCATAGTTTGATAAAGGCACTTCCTAGCTACAGCAGTTTAGTCCCATTCCAGCCTTCTACATCTGATAGATTTAAAAGCAATAAGTGACAAATTCAGTCACCAGATTATTAATATGTTTGGAAATTGTTTCTCCTGGGCATGGTCAATCCTGCAAGGTGCTGGTGGCTGAGGCAGAACACCAAAAGAACTTATGCACACACTTAATCATAATTAAATGTTAGCATCTCTTTCAAAATCCGTACCCTGCAGAAAAAATTTAAAAATGCATTTACATTTCTGATTTTTTGAGTGCTTGCTTTGCTAAAGACAGAGATGTAGGGCATATATGAATGTGCTGAGAGTTAAATGTGTGTTTAAATATTTTGGAGGACTACGCCAAAGTACTCAGCAGAGTTGAGCTTTGCAGGGCTGGACTGTGATGTGTTCCAGCGTGTGATTCCTTCTGCTGTAAAAGGGACTCCTGGAGGAGTTAGGTACCACTCGGGGTAAGGATGTTAGAAACTGGCCCATAATGTTGATAAATCACTTCTAACAGCTGCTTGCCATTAGACTGTATCTAACACACTGCAAATACTGGAAATACACTGGCCCACAAAATATGTGAGAGTGATATTCATGTAATGCCAGATTGTGCACACATGTTAGTGAGCATTTACCCACTGGGAAGTCTCCCTGAACTTACTCAGATGAGTGAGGGCTTGCAAGACAGAAGGGTTGCACAATTAAGCCCTCAATAATTTGATTTATAAGCGAACCACCCTGAGAATGCTCCATGGGGGTCTCCAAAAATACCATTTATTTTCTTCCTCAGAGTATAATTAAAAACATGCTCTCAGAACTATTTTAAAAATGAAAAAAAGAGATCTGTGGAAGCCCAATGCAAAAAGTGATGATGCTTAAGGGTCAGGGGAAGGCAGGGTGTGAAATACAGGAAACACAATTTGGGGTAAAAACTGCTTGGCAACAAAGATGAATGGTGTAATTTCCAATCCTGTTGTCTCTCTCTCAGGTAGGGCTGTAACTTTACAGATTATTTGAGCTGTTGGGACCACAGACATCCTAGAGGGTATCATAATGTCCTCAGCAGGATCACCCCCCTCATCTGCCCATACTGGCCATCCTGCTGCAGCTCAGGACAGTTCATTTTCTGGCCTCACAACTTTTTATATAGAATATTGAAGGATAATTCTGTTCATAAAATATATATATAAATAATTTAGACTCTATTTAATCTTATATACTCATTGCAAATGCAGTTTAATCTGACAATGCCATGGATTTAAGCCTACACATTTCTGACAGAGGTAGGTAACAAACCTTGCTGGTGACTTAAAATACCTGAGTGAAGAAGTATTTACAGACTGGTAACATAAACACCTCTTCAAGCACACACACGTGAGATGTAGGTTAATAATTATTCCATAACTTGGTGTGGTCAGGCAGGAAGCTTCAGACACAGGTACAACATGCCCTTAGGACAGGTTTCATAGGAAGAACTGCAGATGTTTCAAATTGAATTTTTTTGGTTTTTTTCCATAACTATCTGGAAGCAAACCTTTATGAAAACTGAACATTTCAGGCCATTGTCTGCTGCAGCTCGGCACAGAGATTTTAGTTTGTGCAACAGCTACTCGTATATAAAGAAATAAAGCATAGAGGCTCCCAAAATATCCATTGGAGGGGTGCATTTACGTGAGAGAATATCTGCATGGCTGGGGTTTGACGTGGAATAATAAACCATATGGCCCCCAATCGAGTGCAGAGTTGTAATCCAGGTGTTGTGCTAACTGTTTTAATTGTGCAGCGTGGTTCCTACGCCCGGGGCTCAAATTGGGAAGGGAATTGGAACGAAAACAGTGATCCTCTTGTTGAAAAATGTAATTAGTTTCATAAATATAGTAGTGGACAAAGGGGAGGGAGGGAAGAGGTCCTGTTTTTTAGATGTTTACCAGTGCAGCTTTGCAGGTGCTCACATAGGCTGAGTATTTATTGTTACTGCTGAAAGACAACCAATCAAATCCCTGCTTCTCAAAAATCCATCCTTTAAAAGGAGAAACCCACATTTCCTTTCTTGTATTCTTGCCCAGGAAAAGCTCTTCTTCCACTTTTTTCCACAGATAGGTGATGTGCAAGGTGATAGGTGGAGTGTCCATCTCCCATAGGAAAAGCAAAGGGCATTGCTCTTTCCAGACCAACCTGTGATCCTGATCAATGACAGACTGAAGAGGCAAAATCCATGCAAATGTGCCAAGTTTCCCTCTTTCCAGTTTCTGGATTGTTCCATGTCCTAGAACCCTATTTTCCACTAAGGTTTGCGATATTTTTAAAGTCAGATTTCAGATGTTTCAAAGAGTTGAACTCAGTTCCCAGAGACTGACGGGCTAAAAGATCCTCCCACCAGCAAAGTTTTCCTGCTGCTTAAAACATTCCCTGAATTTTGCCCTGCTTCTTTCCAGGGAGCTCTTTGTGCCTTGCTCGTCACTCAGCCAAGCCAGACACAGACAGTTTCTCTTCTTTCTCACAGCATCACCTGAGCTCCTCCTGCTCTGTGTCCTTCCACCTGTTTGCATTTGACACAGACTTCAGGATTACAGCAACCAAATTTTGCTTTGCCCTCTTCCTGCATCCGTCTCTCTTCGTTTAATCTAAATTCCTTTGTCAAAAGGGGAAGAAGTTTTCAGCAAAGCTTCCTCACAAAAGATCGCAGACTCAAATTGATGCTAATGTGCAGTTAATTTGTTTCAGTGTTGTCAACTTGTTTGAACTGCAGAATGTCTTCCCAAAAAAAAAGCTGAATATCTAGTACTACTTCCAGCACTTGAAACTATTTCAGCTGTTCAGTTCAAAAGGCTTTGTTAATTTATCTCTAACGGGGTTTGTTCTGGTTTTATTTGTGCTGATTCACCAAATTACAGGAATCTCATTTACTTGAAGTTCTTAGGCAGGACAGCTAAACGTGTCAAACTATGAGGCCTGATAATCAGGAAGTTATTTTCTCACTTGCTTTAGGATGTATCCCAGGGGAAGTGCTGCATCAGGACATTTGTTAGGGAATTAGTGAGGTGACCACCATTTCAGGTGTTTCAGTAATGGATCAACTAGTGCACAGTGAGTGCTAAGCCATCAGATTATAAATTGTCTTTGCATAAAAGAAAATGTGTACCTGGAAAAGCTTGTGAGGTAGACCCGAAAAATAAAAATTAAAAGAAAATATTCCATATGGTTCTTGGAAAACACCCACAATTTTATATTGCTGAAGCAAAAGTATTGCAGAATATTTGCAATGCCCAACTATAGAAATAAAACTGCGTAGAACGGAGGAAAAACTTGGAGAGCAAGTAGCCAGCAGCTTTTGGAAGAAAAATTGCAGCCTGTGACTCTTCTTACAGCCTTCTTGATAATAAAAAGTGCCTTAGCCTGTCAGCCAGAAAAGGGGGGGAAGAAAGGGAATTTGTAACTAAAGAAAAGACCACATTGCAGATGCCTTTATAGAAGACACAACTTCCATCTGCCTTCAGGACCCAGAAGCTGTGGAATGTCTGAAGGGGGGGATGTTTTTTGGCAGCGTTACCTGATCCGTGTGTCAGGGGAAGCATTAACACCACACTTCCATCCCTCACAGCCTGATGGAAGGAACATTCCCATAAACAAATCACAAGGGGCCACCTCACTCCACTCTCGCTGCTCCCAGCCAGGCACATCCCACCAAGCTGGGGCTGAGCCGTGCCTCGGGAGCCAGGCAGGACACGTCAGTGCACCGACACTTCCAGCAGCCGGGACTGGCACACTGCTGGTGCTGTTTTCTCCAGCGTGCTGCAGTTTATGGGCCTCCTTTGTCATCAGACACGTGCTGTCAGCAGCGCTTTCCAGACAGAAACTTTTCTTGTGTAACACAGGTTTGTTTGAAACAACAAACCAGGACTAGGATGTCAAGGGAACCTCAGCATATTGCTAGAGAGAATCACATTTGAGAAAACCCTTTTAAAAAAATCACGTTTGCCTTTCCTGTGCCTTCCTTGATGTCTTTTACTCTGTTAATTACCAGTGCAGTTGCTGTCCTGTAGCTCATCTTCCTTTCAGTGAGCCTGCAGTGAAGCTGCAGAGTGCTGTGATGTAACACAGGCTTTTGCACAGCACCTTTCAGCCCAATAATCATAAAGCAGCCTATCAGTAAGGACAGACTTCCAAATGGGGAAAGACATTCCATGTTTATTTAGGGAAGCATCCAAATTTTACAGATCTCTGTAAGAAACTGTGCTCATAAAGCAGAGTTTGAGGAACGGTCAGGCTTGAAGGGATGTGACAAGATGTGAGCAGAGGAGAGGGATCACCAACACCAGATAACCTTGAAACTGCTGCTTAGTCCTATCTGGACATCCAGGCAGAATCTCTGCTTCTACTGTAAGACAAGTGGTTGTAAACTCTTCATCCACATGAGCAGAGTGAGATGTGCATGATTGAGATGATAATGAAGCACTGGTGGGGCCAGAGAGAGCTTTGCAAACCCACAGTCAGTTCACTGATTACAATCTCCTCTCCCACTTTGGTTGTGGGATTTTCCCCCTGCAAAAGAACCTGTCATATCTCTGGATCTGAAAGCTGAGGAATGGCGGCTGGGACTAGATCCATGGTTGTTTTAGAGCAAGCAGAATTATTTTTCTCAGAGTGGAAGAAATTTATCCCAAAAGTATTTGGAATGTGGCGCTGCTTGGGACACCATGTGCAAGTGATCGCACTCGTGCTACCAAAGCCATGCAGAGAACAGCGCGAATGAACAGGAAAGCAGCAGTGCCAGGAGCTTGTTTGGAGAGCATTAGCAGCTTGTGAATACATTGCAGCATAGTTGGGTCGCTCAGAGTAAATCTGGTGAGAGCAGTGATGCACACGGCTGTTGTATCACACCCCTACCCCAGCAGTGCTGTGGTGTTGGAGATGATGTGTGTTAGCAGGCAGTCTGCAAGGGGAGGGTCTGCCAAACACCACAGAATCTGCATCCACACTACCCTGGTTTTGAGGGGCTGCTTTTGGCTTGGCTCCTTCTGCTCCTGTTAGCAGCTGGAGTGCAGTGGGTGCACTCGTGGCACTTCTCTTCTGCTTTGGATGCATCCAGGAGAAATGGATGAAGCTAAAGCAGCCCAGGCCATTCCCCAGCTCCAGCCAAGGCAGAGTGAGGAGGATTAATCAGAAGCACACTCCTGAAAGCAGCTAAAATGCAAATCTACATGCACTTGGCATTGCTCAAAGGTCTTTCAGCGCTGCAACTGAAGCAGCACAACGTGTGCAGTCACCAGGATGCCTGTTCCCCCAGTGACTCCCAAACTGGATGGTGAATTCAGCCATTCAACCTGTGAGATTGGGGCAGAATCTTGTTCCTGCAAGTTTGAGAAACATAAATTGGTGGGTAGGGAAAATCCCTCCAAAAGGGTGACCTTTCTGAAAGTGAAGCCTGAGGTGTAAGTTCTGCCATTAAAAAGAAGCTTCAGGGAATCCAGAGAGAGACCACAAATACCCCAGCAACTCAAAAACTCAGATTAGGGCTCACACCTTATTAGACGCAAAATAATCCAAACAGGAGGCAGAATTCCATAGGCATAGCATGCTCCATTCCTCCCCAGACAAACTGCTCCCTCCCTTGCACAGCAGTCGGTGTGGCTGTGGTTGTGAGGTGTAAGTTCTCCCTGTCCTCCCACTTGCAGGCTGGATTTTACAATGGCAAGAAGAGCCACGCTGTTTTGCACGACTTCTCTGCAGGTGACAAAGTTCAGAGCCAGGAATGGTATTAGGGAGATGAAAGAAAACAGCCCACGTGTGCCTGCTTGCCCCACGCTTGGTGCTGCAGAGCAGGAGGGGGCACCTCAGCTACCTACACACAAGGGCAGGTCCAGTCTTCACCCACGGCCTTGACTTTGCTGCTGCATTCCACACAGTGTAAAAATACCCCGGGTTCTTAGATTACACGGCGCTATTTATAATCCTTGTGTGATGCCAGACATGTGCATATATCAGTGTGACACTTTCAGAAAGCAATGCTGCTATTTTAGCAGCTCTCTAATGAACAGCGTGGGCAAAGCCACCTAGACAAGCTGATTGAGAAAAGTGTTGCTGAGGGAGGGCTGTGGTGGTCTGCTGGGTGTTGTTTGTTGGGTTTTTTTCTGAAGTATTAGGCTTTTTTTTTTTTCTTTTTTCACACTTTGTTGCCATTAAGAATAATCTTAAATGGCCTCTTTCTTCCCTGGCAGTCCTGCCTCCCCCTCCCAGGCAGCACCCCTCCCCCAGATGTCTTGATTAGTGGCTGTGTGTATGCTGGTCAGATTCTGGGATTAATGATGGCTAATTTGTCTGAGGTTGGTACAGCCTAGCCAGCAGGCTCTCTACCACCAGCTTTTGCTGCCATATGGGTAGAAGCAGCTGTTTCAATTACTTTCTGTGCCCAGATGTGTCAGACGAGACACCAGTGCTCTGCGGGGTACGCTCAGCCGCTCGGCAGCTAATTACTTCAATCGCGTGTCGGAGCATGATGCTGTACACTGCAAAAGGGGGGCTGCGAGCAGCCGAGTGCCAGCTGTCAGCGCGGCTCACACCCAGCCCAGCCTGATCGCCTGTGACTGCAGCTCCAGCTTTCTGGGAACCTTCAGGATGTGTCTAATGACGGGCCCGGGTCTGCTTGTGCCCCTCTGTGTGTGCTTTTGTCACAGGGAAATCTGTGGTGAACGGTGAGAGCTCTGGAATGGGGGCTGTGTAACGGCCCTGTGTGCACACACAAAACGCCCTCCTAGCCCTGCTCCCTTCAGAGTTTCAGACGCTTGCACCAGCTGACCATTTCCCTAGGCTGTGCACATGAACCCTCTTCTGTTGTGGGGTTTCTTTTCCCTTCCTTCTCACTGGCACCAGGGTAAATTTTGAGTCATTGTATTTTAGTTAATGCAGTTCCACTGACACAAGGTGAATGTGACAAGGGGGTCAGGTCCATGGAATATCTGTCAAGCAGTGTGACAACCTCATTCTCAATCCTAGCTGCCAGACTCTACAGCTTTGCTTCCATCCTGCAGTTTAACTTTCAGCATCCTTTCAGTGTCACTCCCTGCTTGGTCAGGTGTTCACTGTCCCAGGTGCCCGAACCAGGTGTGAGTTTGGGCTGGATCCTTTCCTTCCTTGCACCTGACAAGGTGATGGGCCCATACTTAAAAGGAAGGCCATTAATATTACACCAGCTCTAGTATCCTGATAAACCAACAGACCTCTGGTACTGGAATTTCTTTCTTGTCCCTGCAACTCCCAATAATATTTTTCTTATCCTGAAATTTAAATTATTTCCAAACGTGTTCAGTCTGGCGAGATAAACTAGGCCAGGAAAAGCAGTGCCCAGGACTTTTGGCCATGTCAGCTTCCCAGACGTGCTCACCAGGATCCAGCAAATATTAGCAGTGGCACGGTGGAAGTGAGATAGTTCAGGAGAGAAATCAGAGGACATCCTAGAATCATTTGCAGAGTGAATTAAGCCAAGAAGTGGAATTAGACACAGAGGGGCTCAGGAAAAGCAAACAGAGAGTAAAGAGGCCCATTGCACTATCAATATTTCTACTTCCTTCAACACAGTACCATTTTCCCCGCAATGCACTTAAGCCCAACCCTGCATATATTCTATTGGTTTCAAATAATATTTTCATTTTTGTGGTATAATTCCCTGAATATACAACGCCCGAGTGTAAATTAAAATCACACCTGTGTTGTCTGCTAGGTGAGAGCCTTATAAAAAGGTTAATGGTGCAATGACTAATGTCAGAAAAGTGTTGTGGTCAGCTGTGAAGTGATCAATGAGTGCAATGGATATTCAAATTAATGGAGCTGGTGGAGAGTCAGGGAGGGGGGATGGGGTGGGAGAAAGAGTGAGGAAAGAATCTGTTATAAATACACTTCTTACACCAATTACTACAAGCAAGTCTGAAAACAAGTGCAGAGCAAAGCATTTAATGCAATGCCATTGGCATTTTGGGCAAATACTCTGTAATTTGGGGTAGTTACTAACATTATCATCATCATCATAATACATGTATTTAGGAAAAATAAACATTTGTTTTGTGCTAATTCTATGGTAATCAGGGTGATTGTACTGTACTTAGCTACTGTTTGTTACCATGGTTATTTCTAGTGGTTCTTGGTTATTAATGTCCTGGAAGATCTAACAGAGTCTTCAGCGCTGTTTCAGCCTGCTCTCCTCCAGTAGTGAGATATCTGGGGGTTGGGGCTTGGGGTTGGTTTGGGTTTTTGAATTACATTCTAATGATCTGCCACAGAGTTCTATGAGCAAAAATAGATTTGCTTCTTGTCAGACGAGCCCCAGACACTGGCTCTTCGCTTTGCACCAGTCTAGCAGTGTAAAGGGCCTGGAACTGAGTGTCATCTATCCTCGCTAGGAAGCTTTATTTATATTGCCAGATGGGTGCAGAGAAGCCTTCATGTGAAGAGAATCAGCCCTCCCCATGTGTTTCCCGTGGTCTATAATCTCATAAAGATGGACGGTGTAGCAACATTCTCACAAGCGGAGTAACGGGTGTCGCAGAGAACAGCATAGAAACACATTTTTTTAATGTATTCTGGGAGCTATTTTTAGGCCTCCCAATGAATTTTTAAAATCGCAGTAGTGTATTGGCACATACCTACTTCCATTTAGCGTGATGGACATATTTGTTTGGGAATTAAGACTCAGATTTAACAAGTTACTGCTGCTGATCTGCGATAACCAACCATGTACGTGTGAGCTTTTTACAAGGGTGACCGGGGCTAAGTCGGCACATGACCGTGACAGCCCGTCACTTAATGGGCTGTAACCTTTTCCTGAGTCCATGCTTTACCTTCTAATCCTATTTTCCTGCTCACTTTCTTATAACTTCCTATTTTGTTCCATAGGGAATGCGTTGAGAGGGTGTGAATAACAATTGAACACTTTACCGGGCTCTGCAAGCAATAGCTTGTGTACAAATACTTTGTTTGAACTGCTTATCAAAGCTCTGAAGGCAGGCCCAGATGAGAAAGATAGAGTTGCACATTAAAATGTGTGGATCCAACAACCTCATTTTCCTATTTTTTTTTCACTTAGGTGTCTATAACACAGTAAAGTTTATAGTCAAGGTACCTTGGGTACTATTTTTGCAGTGTGACACACTGGTATATTCTGGGAATGTAATATGCTATATGAAAGACTGATAGGGCTCCAGACACCTCCAGAGAGGAAGGAAGAAAAGGAAAAACACCTTTGTACAGATTTATCCCTGATGTAATTCATGTGATGTCCTTGGAACCTGCATCCCTTCTCCACTGCTTTCACTTAATGTTGTCCACGGGAAAAATCAGGTTCAGTGGTGTTCAATAGGACTGCTAATGGTATCTGGGCATATTTGATAGGTAGGCTGAGACCTGAATTGGATCCAGTTTGGATTTGAATTGAGGGATGGCTGAATCCAAGTTGATCATTCTATTTCCAGAAGAGAAAAATGATGATAACAGGCAAGAGAGGGTGATGGTCAAACCTTTCTGCATCTTTCTGATTGTGTTTAGCTACACAAACAGTAAAAGAAGAGCAATTTCACCTTTTTTTTTTTATCTATAGAGGTCTGACTCCAATATTCATGCCCACCTGATGTTTTACTGGGGCTTTCCAAGAGCTAAATTGGGGCCAAGATTGTAGGGATTGTCTCCAGGTTCAGGCAGCAATGGGGGTCCCAGTTCTCCCATCATCAGTTGACTGTCAATGCATTGAAAGTGGTAAGTTATAATAATGGAAATAAAATCAGGCATAAGTCCAGAAGGGAGGGAAACCTGTTGTTGGGAAGGCAGAATCTCCAGCTACAGGAAAGAACTGTCAAAGTCTCTTCCCAGATGGAGCCTCCGTGGTGCAGCAGAGCTTTCAAATCCCATGGACTTTGTCTTAACTGAGTCAGACCTCCACAAATGAATTGTCATTTCCTGAAAGAAATGTAAGTCAGAAGTACAAATGAATTGCATAAATGTGACAACATTGAAGCCTAATAAGCAGACAAAAGAATGGAAAGCTTCCCAGAAACGTTCCCTGGGGAGAAGTCAAGAATTATCTAATGTGGATAAATAGGTTAAAAGGATATCCACATCTTGAGTTTTGATAAATTTAGGATTGACAGGTTGAATGAGGAAGAGGTAGCCCTGAGCAGAAGCTTGTATTTAGGGCGAGATGTCAACTGAGGGAAAAACAGACTTAAAGCTGAGGCGTATGATTTAATCAAGGAATCTGACAGACTCACTGAAAACTCCTTAGATAAGACACTGGAAATAAAAGAGACAGTGTCAATAAACACATTTGATTCTCATGCTTGTTCCAGGAAGAGAAGTTTTACATTTGAAGATGGAAGTTGAGACCACAATCAGAAGTTCTTTATATCTGCCTTACGGAGCAGCATAGAGGATCAAAATAGGGAGATGTATTTTGATATGGAGAGAAAAATTATGACCAGGAAGAGCTTCACGGAGTCATCATAAAACCTAAATAGAGGGATGGGTCTTCTCTCTGTGGACTTTGTAGCACAGATGAGGTTGCATGGGTTTGGATATGGATTGCTGTGCAAGTCGAGCTATAAAATGAAGCAGGTGATGTCAAACCATGACAGAAACCAGATAGGCCCAGTTGGATTTGGGCATAATTTGTTCTGTGTTCATTGAAGCCTCACAGCCAGATTTATGGAGGCTAAATGGCATGGGAAAACTTGCACAATGAGTCAATAGTAAATTCAGGATTTGAATATTTCACGGCTTCATTCCGTGTCCCTATGGCTCATAACATATTTACTTGTATTCTACTGCAAGAAATTGTTTTTGATACAGACTTTGTGAATATAGGCTTCATATTCAGGGATGAAAGAGTTAATTTGGAGGTTTCTTTTGGTTTATAGTTCTACAGAAAGTATGGGGAGTAAAAAATTACTGTCCCATACAACATTAAATCATGAATTAATGACCTTTAGAGTTGAGTTTGTAACATCATAATATAATGTGCTTTTGGAAAAACGAGTCAGTTATTTGTGCAGAGGAGAAGAATTGCCAAGTCCTCAGAAAGTGACTGTATAACACATAAAAGTTGAAGGAAAACACAGGTAAAAATGCAGGCATGGAATCCTCTTAAAAGAACAGAAAGAACGGGCTCCATGAGTGGTTTACTGCAGCCTCTCCGAGCAGGGAGAAAGGGGAATGCCAGCATTCTTCAGTTACTCATAAAAATAACATTAGTTTTTCTTCTCTGTTTTTACGATTGAAGAGGGAGATTCACTGGTATCTGCGAACTTCCAGAGCTGGCAGATAACTCACAGAGCTCTTTGAATACTCCAAGAACAAGACAGGAACCATCAAGATAATTGTCTGATACAAATCTTTTGTTAGAGTAATAGATTTTGTACTGTCATGATTCCTGAATTATAGCCATATGTACTGGTGAATGATGAAACATGTAAATGGTAATTCATCATTAACTCTGTGTATGAGAAACTAAATTATTCTTTTCAGTGCTGTTCTTGTATCTGAGACATGATACATTACGCTGTGCTGTAATTTATAGACACAGTGGAATCAGCCAAAAAGTTGTATTCTCTTCCAACACTTATATTTTAATATTTAGGCTTCTCCTCCCTCATTCATTCAATTTTTATTTAATTGTAATTTATTTCCTCGGGGGAAATTAGGCACAGTGGCTGTGTTCCAGAAAAATGGGGTGCAGCTTATTGTGGTAATTTTTGGATTTGTCTAAAAGTTTTGGTGCCAATAGGCTGTGTAATTTTGAGGAAATCACTCAGTCTTTCCATGTATGCCTTGAGAGGGAACAATGATACACAACTGTGTCACGGGGCGCCACTTCAGAGGTGTGTTTGAGGATAACTTAGGGAGATTTCTGCCTCCTTCAGTCCCTAATCCGCTTTATCAAAGTTAAGAACACCTGGGGGAAGAAAAGGGAGAGAAGTCTACTCAGGAATTAAACACCCCTATCTGGGTAAAAAAATTAACATTTTGTATTCTAAAAAGAACATCAATGTTTCTAACCTTGAATACCTTAATTTGGCTCTCACTGTTCCATTACATTAATTAATTCATTAATTGAATTCCTCTAAGTGGAATGTGGCCTTCCAAGATGTTGAAACGCGGTGCTGGTGGGGCACCACTGCTGAGGCAACCGAGATAAAGATCAGGAATCGCTGCTGTTTTGGGTGCCCCAAATTCTGCCATCAGAGGAAGACGAAAGGCCTGGGAAAGGTATCCAGATTAATAGCAAACCACTTCAAAAGTGGCTGTGTGGTTTGACTCTGTTTATTGGCGTTATTCGTGCTGGCCTGCTCTGTGCAAGCCACAGCACACACCATGGTGAGCAAAGAGATGGCAAAGATTTTCCGTGTTTCCATCCAAGTGATAAGAGCAGATGAAATGAAAATCAGAACCAGACTCCGTGTTACAGTTTAAAGGCCAGAGGAGGGGCAGGGTTCGTATTAATGCTCAAGAAATGAGTCTTTTTATTTGGCGTTTTCTGGAAAAAGTTTTCTGGTTTCAGAAAAGTTTTCCCCAGCTCGATGTCCATTTCCAATGGTTGTTTTTTTCTCCTGCTACATCTGTAAAGCATAGAAGTGCTGTATTGTTTTATCTCCCAGGGAAGATATCCTTTCTTCTAGATGTAACCCTACCTCTAAATGACTTCAGAGTTCAGATTCCTGGAGGTGTAGTGGATATATGGCAATCCAGGCCGTAATTTACAATAAACCATCTTCTGACACCACTTCCATGACCTAATGCTGGAAGTATGTTGTAGGGGAGCCTGCCCTGCACTGCCATGGTGAGAGAGCCTTACTGTGTCATGGTAAATATTTTATTATTTATCCTGTTGTGGTTATTTCAGAGGCTGCCACAGACGTTTTCTCAATTTGTGTTCCTGCCCGGACACGTTTTCTGATATCCCTCTTGGAATAGGCAGATGTTCCTAATGGACGAAAAATCCAGTGTTTGCAGCATACACCAGTTTGTTTTATTAGCCTCACATACTGAAGAAGCTTTTCATCTCTCGAGAACGCACTTCAAATCCTGAGCCCAAAGTATTAAGGGAAGCGAGCAGAAATAGAGGGAAAAGAAGCGTTCATATCTTTCTGCATAAAAGAGTGATTGGTCAAGAATGTTTTCTGCATTTTGCTCGGGGCTTTTTGTTGCTGTTGTTGGAGGTTTTTTTCTGTGTTTTGGGGTGAGTCAGTAGCTTATTTTCAGCCCAAAATCAGTAATTTTGAAAACAGGGCTGCTTCATCATGAAATTGGTCAGTAAACTGTATGGCAGTGATCTGTAAAATTAGCAAATACTTTCAGATCAAGGGAAGCCGAGCTGTGCAGAGTGACAATATTTGGAATGAATGACCCTGCAAACCTCACTGAAGAGCAGTTTTGGGACATTTATGACCCTTTGACTTTTTTCTCAGTCATCTGCAGTTTTGGGGCAGGTTACATAACTGTGCTATGATTCACCTTCTGCATTGATGAAGGGTTTAATGATAAGGAGTAAGTGATTTGCTTCACTGGTACAAATTGCAAGATTTAATCCAGGGCTCTCTTGGAAGCCTTCAGAAGGCTGGGAGTGCTTTTCATTGCTATAAACCATTGCAACGTAATGATCTTTAAATCATCTGCTTTGAAAGTCAATTAACCAAAAAATATACCAATAAGAATTATCCTCCCTGGGTTACTCACAGGCATCTTTTGCCAGAGACTTGGAATTGCAAGAGCAATGTCAAGGAAGGACTCTGCAGAGGTGAAATTTTGAATTTTCTCTGTGCATTGTGCTAATATGTATCTACTGCACAGCAGATATTTTTGTGTAGGAGAATATACCTTAAAAATGTATTTTACACATGGCATTTTAATACAAATGCTTAAAAAGTGTGTAACTTGAACAGCTCTCCCTCAGGAGATCGCTTTTGGCGAAGCGAAAAAAGCCCTGTTCTAGCATTACAAAATCCCCACAGATAAATGTGAAATATATGTCCCTTGCAGTGTTTTGACAGACTACAACTGAATTACTGGGAATGAGAGAAATCCTGAGGGTAGAAACTGGAGGGGAGGCGACTGCTTCCACTTCAGGGCTGTTTTCTGTACAGCCCTGGGCCTGATGACACCCGGCTTCATTTCGGTGTTCATCATCACTAATCCTGAGCACAAATGAATAACTGCACTTCTAAACAATCAAAGGTTAAAGACAACTCAGCCATTCATGTGAGCTCATTATATTATGCTGATTGCAGTGCATCAGAGTTATTTATAACCTCAGTTCATAAAGTTGGATTTCCAGTAAATGAGTTCCTTTCCAAAGGTTAAATATTTATGTCCTTCTTTCCTGTGTCAAACCATCTATAGTTAGGAACGTGCACTAATGAACCATCACGGCCATCTTCAAGGAGATAAATAAAAAGTTTTGAGTTGGTATTCTCGCTCCCAAGGCGACTCCTTGCTTAAACTGCTTCCTACTGCTCCTGTGTGGATTTTCACAACAGATCAATGCCATGGCAAAGACTTTAAACCATTACATTTATAAAGCCAGGCTCAGCTTTGACTGAGTGTGCAAAATTGTAATAATAAAAATAGTAATATCCTCTATCTGCTCCTCTTGTACTGAGCTCAAAGGGCCAAAACAGTTACCCCTAAAGGGCAGTAATATAATTAATCCTTTCAGCCCTTTTTAGCTCATGCCTTAGGAGCAAGTGTTTGGCACTCTCAGAAAGGGTAGGTGGGAGATCAGGTATCATCATCCTTTTATCCACCAATTAACACCAATTTTGACCCAGCACTCTTTGCTTCATTGATTACTGGGCTTGCAGGTGCCCAGCATAGCTGGAACACAGCTCCCTGAGGTCACCAAGAGTGCTTTCTGTTTAAAATAAATCTGTATGTAGTGAGCTAAATTGCACATTCATAATCCTTAAAAAATATAAATAACCAGAGACCTTTGTGCAAGGCAAGTACCCTGTTCCTACTGTCCTGTGAGAAGATACAGAGGGGAAAAAATGGATGGGTTTGTCTTATGCTTATTATGCTGATTTCTGATTCAAAAGTGTATTAAGTAAAACTTACAAAACTCAACATGAGAAATTCCTGTAGGAAAGCAGAAAAGCATTAGTATTCAAAAGGCATTTGAGGCATCAAGGCATCCTGCAGTTACATGGCACAGATGTATTTATGCTGTAGTTTACTTGTTCTGGTTTTTTCTGGTCTCAGAGTGAATTTTTTAAGCGGTAGATACTTGCATGGTTAAGATCTCTGTCATATTTATGCTCCAAAGGCAAGCCTTGGGATTCATTTCATGTCACACGTGGAGGGTTCTTCTCTGGAAACACAGAGCATTCAAATCCCCCTGCAAGTAGGCTCCCCTAAACCAATCCAGCTGTTTTCCAAAATGCTTTCTCCAGGTCAGTCTCCAAGATCTGGGGTTTTTTCAGTACCTGTCACTTTTGTGCTTTTCCAGCCATTCTGTAATGTCTGCATCCCAAATCCAAGGGGGAAAAACGTGGTGAAACTTTCAGAGACACTAAGATTTTTCATTTGTATCCCAGTAGCTTCCCCTGATGTAAACCTGCACAGAGTAAAGACTCAGCTGGGATGCTGCATTTATAGGTTGCATGGGCAGACAAAAATCCCAGTTATGGCTGTAAAATTGGTTTGCTGGGCATGGATACGAATGGATTCTTGCTGTCAGAAATCCCTGATCTGGAGGGTTTGGCTCTGGAGGTGTGACACTGCACAGGTGTGCTGATAGTGGAAATGAGAACCCCAGAGAAGCTTCTGCCCAGTGCTTCTTTCACGCTGCCTTTCTCTGCCACGAAGGCCCCACAGGTCTTCACTTGACCACTTCAAGTAGATCACGTGTGCTCTTTTGGGAATAGCATCATCTGTGGAGATGTGAAATAAGTGTACCCATTATGCATCTTTTTTGCTGAGGCTCCTTATTATGTGAGTTAAATTCTGTAACCTTGATTTGTCACTAGAAAAGAGCCAGAGAGATCCAAGATGGGTTTTGGGTATGCTTGTTAAATAATGGACCTGTGCAGTACTCGAAGGATGGGATATCCCAGACTCCAGAGAAGGGAGAAAAACCAGATAATACCCATTGTCAGTCCTGGAAATAATATTCATGCCTAGTCCTGCTGCTAGAGTCTCTGGGTAACAACTTTGCAGTCATACCAGCCCTGAATTCCCTTTTTCCCTCTGCAGAATCAGAGCTGGGTGAGCCAGGAGAGGTGATTGCAATTATCCACCTAGCGTGAGGTGACAATTCCATCAAATCGTGAAATCCACTCTACCAAGGCCATAGCATATTTATAGGAAGACATCCAACCTCAGTGTCAATTGTATGGGACAAAAATAATCCCCGGGTTTCTGTGTGGGCAGGGGATAAGAGAGGCATCAGTCATACAGCTGGTGTGGGACTGACCCACAGTCTTTCCAACGCCCTCTTTGGAAAAATAGTGATCTACATTGAAATATCTTTTGAGGGACTGTTTTACTACCTCTTTTCCTCACGTCTGAAAATTATGGATGAATAATGATCCCCCCAATTGCCCTTCACAATTATGATACGGCCAAAGAAGTTAATAAGTCACCTCTGTAGCCCCCCTCCCTTCTCTGTACAGACATTTTTTACCACATGGGTGAACACAAAGAAATAATCAGATAAGAGATTTTTCTTCTAAATTAGGCCTCTTGTTTGTAAACTGAAAGAGTGCTAATGCAGTTCAAACTCAGCTGTGTACCACATACGCACACTCGGCCCAGGAGTATTATAAAGAGTGGGAGAATAGGAGGTTTTGTTCTATTCTTCGGTCTCTTTCTATATGAGAGGGCCATTCATTCAATCCCTATGCTTCTCTCTCTCTCTCTATTTCTCTCCATAATGCCAGCATTAGCTGCAAGCTGCTAGCTGTAAAAGTGCTTTGATGTTGACCTCTCACTGCCATTGACAGACCCTCATTGGTGGGTGAGTAGCAGAGCAATAAGGGCATGTGTGGGAGAAAAGAGGATGAAAGCCTGGACAGCTAGGAAGGGATAATATGAACAGATTCCTGCCTGTTCACTTAGTTTCTTTTTTTTTAACTGGGTCTTCTGATTACAGAGGTTACGAACCAGTAAAACTTCAGAAATGACCACTGAAAGCCTGCTGTACATGAAGAATCAGATAATTGTTCCAGCTCTTGCCTTGTAAAATTAAATCAAGCCATGAACTAGGCAGGAGCGCATAGGGGAGTTGAAAACATTTTCCTGTTTAAGGCAGTGAAATAGTGGGGTTTTGTCTGATACATACAGGAATATTACAAGGGCGAGGAGCATGTAAGTGGCATGAGGGCAGGGGACACAGAGCAGAGCTGCCTGCTAATGGCGTGGATTATTTTGTTTCTCGTCTCACACCAAAACTTGACGCCTAAGTCCTGGGCTTTAAAAGGATCAAAACAGAAAGGTGCAGTAGGAGGTCAGGAGGACCTGGAGAGGTGTGAGCCCTGGGGAGCACGTGTGTGCTCACACACAGGGATGTGTGCACTGCTCACACACAGGGATGTGTGCACAGGAGAACCTGCCCGCCGCTCTCCATGGGCACTGGAAGTGCTCCCATATTCACATCACAGCGGGGCCCCAAAAGCAGCTTTGCACCCTCCAGAGAGAGCTGGAGGTTGAGGGTAGGGCCAGGAGCGTGGGCCACCTGGGCCCCCAGGCAGCTGTTTGGGAAAGCTCAGCCAGCGACGCTGGGAAAGGCAGGGAAGCCCCAGCACTGCCTGTGCCCTATTGAGGCAGGATGTCTCCAGCCACTTCACCTCTGCTCGCCCCCTTCACCTCGCTGAAAGCTCCGCTTGTCATACTAGTAATTAAGCCCTAAGGCTGTAAGTTGAAATGGCCAAAAAGCTCTGCAAGGCCAATGGAGGGAACAGGAGGGAGGGAAAGTTCACACAAATTTGTATTAGAAACCTTGTTTTCAGTCACGAGCTGAAGGACCAAGTGTCCCCACAAAGCTGCTCACCTGAAGGTTCCCAGTGCCTCTGCTCTGAGGAGCAGCATCTGATCTTCTGCTCCTTTGGGACAGGCAGAAATCTGTCCTGCCTCACCCCTCTCCCCGCTGGCAGCGTTAGGCCATCAGAGCTGTTTAACTAAGCCAGGTGAGCTGCAGATCCCTGGTTAAACCCGGCCTATGGCACTTGCAGCACAGGGGCTGTGGTGGGGTAGCCGCTGCCTGAGACAAAATTCACCAGGTGGAGAATCTGGGGAATGGGTAAAACAGGTGCCCGTGTTCCAAACTGTGATGCACCAGCACGGCAGCAGTGTCAGCATTCAAATCACACCCTGCTCCAAGCACTTGAATAAGAAAGAAGCCATCCCTGCTATGATTTGGATTTGATTTCTTCTTTAAAAATTAAAAGGTATTCAGCACACACTTTTGGTGCAGAGACTCTTCACACATTAATCCGTTAGAAAGAAAGAAATCTTTCACTGAATGATTAAAAATGTTCACATTTTGGAGGGGACAAACTTCTACAGCACTTTTTGCCTTGCCGTCTGCATTTGCTATCAGGGAACTAATTCTCCAGTCAATTTCACAGATGGTTTCCTGTCATTACTACACAATTCTATTTATTTGATAATAATTTTATAGGACTTTTCCAGAGGGATTTGGAATTACATGTTCAGCTTGTAGCAGTTTTTAAAAGGTGTGTGAATACTGCACTCAGTCAAAACTTCCTTGCCTAAACTTTTTAAATAGAAAATGGATTTTCAATTCAAGCAAGAAATCTTGCCAGAAATGCCTTGGTTAAAGTTTTTTCAATGCATTTTTCTGCATGTAAAGGGAAGTGCATATAATCCTTTCTGTTCTGTCACTTTGCCTTTTGCTCTTTTCAACCCATCTGAAATAAAGGCTATTTTCCCCTTTTCAGCTAGAAATGAAACAGGACTTCACTGGTTTTTCAAAAAGGTACCATTTTTTAACTTGAAAGCAGAATGCAGCAAATATTTTAAGTTTCATGTTTGCTTTTGCTTTTGGAGGATAGCAATGATGAACTTAAAAATGGTGTCAGACACTGCAGAAAACTGGGTTTTGTGCAAGCTGAAATTTCACCCCAAACAGAGTCTATCTACCCTGTTTCCATTATTTTTGCAGGAAAGAGCTCTTCTTATGTCACCTGTTTCTTGATGAATATTTTACTTGGAACTGGTTTGTTTTTTTTTAATACAGTCCAGTCTCTGATAGGGCACTGTGTTGTTGCTAAGCTACCTGAGATTTTAAGCTTCTGCTATTTGGTGGGACTCCAGTGAGCACAGCATCTCTGGGGTGAGCAAGGAGTTTCTGTTTGGTCATTAAGGAAAAAAGGGTCTTCACGGGGGACAAGCTCTGTCCCACAAGTCCAAGGAGAGGACATTTGAATCTGGATTATTCTCCTTGAGAGCTACATTACAGAAGCCTCTGGAGCTTCTGCACTGTGAGCTTGGCCCATGATTTGTAAAAAAAAAAAAAAAATGAAAGGTGCCTTTTCTAGCGTTTTCAATTAACAAAGCCTTAGGGGACCTGGTTAGGCAGTTGGAATCTCCATTCCAAAGGATTAAAAATACATCTTTGCCAGAGGTACAGCAGCTGTTTTGGTAGGTACTTTGTATTCTGCCTGTCTGTGGACTGCTGGAATCCTTACTGTTCCCTGATGTGTCATTTCACTCCAGTGAAAATCACAAGCGATAACTCAGGAGGCAGTAAAATTACAGGGGTCACAGAGTACCCCCAGTATGCTTGAAATCAGGTCACCAACCTCACTCAGCTGGCCCTCTTGCTGATAACTCTCCTTTTCCCATTTCTCCTCTCCCCTGTTCACTCTGCGTCTCAATTATTAAAAAAAAAAAAAAAAAGAGAAAAGAGCCAACTCCCCAAGGTGTGTAAAAACATGTGCACTTGGGGCAGTGCTGGAGTCAGGGAGGGTACTTTGTGCTCCCCTCTGGGCTGCTCTGGCCATGGGTCTGGCACAGCTGGTGACATCCTGCACTCTGGTCATGTTTGCAGCGTCCCAGCACTGCTGAGAACAGAGCCCTGCCTGAGAGCAAGGCCAGTGCAGAAGGAAACTCAGGTAATAAACGCGATGGGCAGCAGGAGTAAGTGTGTTATGGACTCCCAAATGGTTTCATGGAGCATGGCAACACTGAGTTTGTGATTTTATACTATCAGCTGAGCATGAAAAACAATGGAGTGAGGGAGAGGAAAGGGATATGGATGAAAAAGGACGGAAGTTTTCAAGTCCCATTCTTCTCGTGGTGTTCAGAGTGAGCCGTAAGTGCAAAGAACTGGATCAGTCTTTGAAACTCAGGTTTTCTTTGAAGGTCAGAACAGTCAAGAATCAATTACATTTACAGGAACTCAGAATACTGAAGGGGTTTTTCCTTGATAATAGTGTTTGTTCCTTGAATTTTCTCCTACTCTCTGTAGGACAGTAAGGGTTCCAAACTGAAGGGTACTGGGAGAACACTCAAAGCATTCATTGGGTATTTCCAACATACCTGTTACTTCACTGATTTCTTCCTTAGTAAATGCTCTCTTTATGTAGCCTTTCTGATACCCAGTCCTTGGTTTGGGCTTGTACAGCTTTAATTTTTGATGATTCCCTTTATTTTTTTTAACAATTCTTTGGAAAAATGTTGAGCTGGACGGCTTCAGTTTTGATAGGTGGAAGCACAGGTATGAGATACTGACTGTAACAGGTGGTTCTGCTTTGGGGCCTCTTCTTCCTTCCTCAGAAGTCAGCACTCACCATTCCTCACCGAGAGGAGCTTTGTGGCTTTGCAAGAGTCCAGTTCCACTGAAGGGTTTTTTGTGTGGTTCGATTATTTCAAAGCATGAAAAAAAAAAAAAATACAGCGATGGCTTCTTTTTCTGAAAGCCTCCAAGAAAATTTGGAGAGTTGTGAGCCTTTCTGTTCCTCCTCACTCCAAGCATCCTTCTTCCTGCGAGTTCTTTGCAGAAGGAGCTCAGAGATCACCGTGCTTTGCTCGTGAGGCAGAGGCAGCTTCCCTTCCTTGCAGCGGAGGGAAGGGCTGCTCTAAATCAGTCAGGCAACGAACGCATTTCAGTTGCCTGCTCGGTTGGATGGGGGCAAGGAACTGAGGAAACCACCTACAGATGAGGCAGTTGTGTGAGTCATGAGAAGAGAGAAACGTTCAGCGCTTCTCAGGAGGTTTTCACCAGGCGCAGAGAGGGAGCTGAGCACTGAGGAACACTTTGAGAAGCCTGCAAGTAGAATTCTCAGAAAATACTGAGCTGTGTTAGTGCATGGGCAGCCATGAGGAGGCCAAGCCCCGGTGTTTCCTTTGAGGGGTGTTATCTTACCCAGGGATCAGGAAGTCTTTCTTGCAATGGATGTTATTCTGCACAGCTCCTCGGGGCAGGTTTGTTCCCTTGACTTTTAATATTCCAGTTTTCCTCTGGTTGTGCCAGAAAAATAAGACTTGGGTTTCATTTTATAAAAATAATAAAGCCAGAAGAGGTTGAACTGAGACTTGGCCTCTTTGCTTTCTAAAAGCCAGCAATAGTCCTTTTCAAAGGACCAATTCCAGGCTTTATTACACCGCTACGAGGCCCGCAGGAGGGAAGAGCGTCACGCCCAGCTCCGAGTGCCGACAGAGAGAGATGGATTTTTAAATTGTCTACCTTTGCTTTGCAACGTGAACGTTTCAGGGCAATTATCCTGAGATAATGCCTACAAATTGCTGAAGACTTTGGGTTTATAATTGCTCGTGCTCATTTAAGGTTCCCAGCAGACTAGACCGGGGAAATCACTGCCAGTCAAGCCAAGGTTGATGGTGTACGGTAACTGAGTTTCTCTTAGAAGACAGACAAGCAAATCAGTTTTCTTTCAGAGCAATAATTCTAACTAATTGTTTGGTTTCATTGTGCTTCCAGAGCAGGAGCTGTGGTGCTTGGCGAGGCAGAGCAGGGACACTTCCCATCCCAGACACCTCCCTGTGAACGGGCAAACTGAATTCCACCACATGAGGTTATTCCATGGGGCAGGAAAGGGCAGCACTCTCCAGCACATCCCCACCTTTCCTTACTCACACCCCAGTGGCCATTCCAGGTACCTCAGAACATGAATCATGAATTTACAGCCAGATAATGTTATCATGTCAACGCAGGGAGAAATGGCTGGAGCTGCCTGCCACGTTTGTAATTAAAAATCACTTCTTAATGCAATATTTAGGTACGGTTTCCAACCAGAGAGAGCATTCATAATGAATAACACAATTTCAAAGCAGGGATGTGCTCGTATATTCCCATCACATACATTTGAGTACGTTCATACACGCACCTATTACCTATTTATGTACTTCTATTCCTATTTGTATATTCCTCTGCATTTTGTGGGGAGCCTGACTCCCCACCAGTTTTGCTGTGGAGCTCTGATATCATTTCTATCACAGGCCTCCTCCAGGCATTAGACAAATTCATTCCATCATTATTGCTTGCTAAGCACAAGCAGCATTGGCCAGTTTAGGTGTCTACGCTCCAGCAGTGTCAAATCTCCCCTTCTGTCCCTCCAACTGTTGCTATTAGAGCAGCTGAATAACTGATTTTTCTCATCCAGTAACTAAGATTAAAGAAAAAAAAAAATTACAAAATAGGCTTAGCTGACATTTCTGACATTTGGGAGGGAAAATAAAAAAAGAGGATATTTTACGCAAAAAAAAAAAAAATCCTCCCTCCCAAAGTGCATTGGGTTATCAAAAATATTTTGCTTGATCTATATAAAAAAATCGCTGGGTTGTTTTCATGTTATTTTTTAATGTGTTCCAACAATATTTGGACTGAAAATATTGTCTGGAGAGAGATAGCAATGTATATGGTTACAAAAATGTTGAAAGCGTGCGTGTGTAGACTCTTCTGAATATTTTTGCATTTTTTTGCCTTATTTATTAGAATTTATAGATAACAGTGGTCAGTTTGAAGCTGGGTTTTTCAGTGAAGAAACTAATTTTCTGAAAAATTCCATCTAGGATTAGGAAGCAAGGAAGATGCCCTGTCACAGCACTGAAAATGTCATTAGTATCCTGTGTATTCCAATTTTAGGGGCTTTATTGTAACATTCAGTGGGGAAAGTTTTTGGAACTTGTGCCTTTATGAAGTTGAGGGATCATGTGCTGTAGTTGGATAAAATATTGAAAGCTATTGGGTCAATATTCATCCTCCCAGCCACCAAAAATAAATATCTCACCAAAAATAAATATCTCCTTTCTGCTGAAGTGCTCCTTCACAGCCCCTCAGCCTTTCTTGAAAATTGTGGCAAATATATGTATATATATATATATATATTTAAAACAGAGATTTGAGCCCCAGACACTGTCAGATTGTTTTACCACTTTATTAATATTTCCTTTCACATGAAAATGAGTCTGTAAAAACCAGAATTGTTTGCAGTGGGCTGTGTGAGCACCAATAGCTGATACATGTCATAGACAACCAAAACTAGGCCTTTGCATAAATTACTGATATCAAGGCATATTTCCAGAGAAAACCAAAGGATGTGTGGTACTGCTGGCAAGTGGGCTCTTAGAATGAGGAAAAATCAATTTTTTTTATCCACAGTTCTTCTTAACTAAATTAATTCAGGATATGACACACACAAGTTAAATTTTTTGTTGTTTTTTTAAGATGCTAACTTGACTAACTGTTATCTCCAAAAGAGTCTTGTGTTGTAAAGTGTCCCCTTTGCAGGTATCATCCATTTGGCAAAGTGATGCCCTCTCCCATCTCCCTGGGCATCAAAGGAATGATACAAAAGATGATTTGTAAATCTAAGAGTGTGTGTCAGGAATATCAAATCCACTTTCCTGCCCCATGGCCACCATGTTATGTTGTTGTAGAATCCATAATCTGATCAGATTATATTCTAAAACTATCTTAACACTCTGGGCAGGGATTTTGTCCTTCTACTACACCCACTGAAAGTCATTCCAGAGATTTTTACTCCAATGGTTAGAAACATCTTGTAATTCCCAAGTGAGCTGACCTTAAAACCAGTTTATAACCATAAATGAAATAAGTTTTATTTCTCCCTGGGTCACCTTTACACACATAAATCCTTACCTAACCCGTGTGGACACCACCATTCCTGAATTGGATCTGTGTCCCTTTAAGCCTCCATTTAGGTGGGCTGAGCAAGCAGAGTCTTTCAGTTTCCTCTCAGAAACCCTCCAGTTCCTTGATCACTGTAATAGTCCTCTCTGCACCCTCTGCTCCCATTTGCATGCATCCTTCTTGGGCATGGGTAACTAGAATTGACGCTGTTTTTCAGATAATGTCTCACCAGCGCCTTGTGCAGTAGCATTAATATTTTCCCCTCATTATTAGCACTATTACAGGTGATGAATCCCGGGATTGCATCTCTCTTTTCAGTTGCATTATATTATGGCACATATTTATCCTGTAATCAACTAGGAAACCCAGGTCTTTCTCTTCCTTTGTCATTCCCAACAGCTTCTAGCTGAATTTCTCATTATTAGTCCTTTAGTGCATGACCTTGCATTTTGTACTGTTCAATTTCATCCCATTTCTATTACTTCTGTCCCCAAGGTCATCCAATTCTTCCTGCACGATATTGCGATTTTCGTTTGTGTTGATGGTGCCTCCCAACTTTGTACAATCTGCAAATTTCATTTGAACACTCTTACTTTTTGTGCCAAGTTTATTAATGAAGCGTTAAATGAGATCAGTCCAAAGGCTGATCTTTGAAGAACTCCCCTAATATTTTCCCTCCAGCCCCCTGTGTCCCCCTGCAGCTCATCACATCCTCCCTTCCCCGGTCACCAACCCAGACCTCCAAGTTCTGAGTCTCTCTTTTCCCCCAGTGAACTGGGCAGCTCCCAAGTGGCACCTGCTGAAACACTTTAATGAAGGCTGGATACATTTTTAGAATTTTAATTTAAAAAAACATTTTCTATCAGGGTAGCTGGGCACAGCCTAGCTCCCAGAAACCCTCATGGTAAATGTCTGCCCTTTACTGCTTTTGATTCTTTCCCCAGATTTGTTCTAAAATGTAGCAAGCCATTAAGGTCTGACTGACAGGTCCTCCCTAAATCCCCTTTATCTTCTCTGAGAAGAAGAAAATGATCCTACAGGGTGCAAGAAGTGGGCACAAAGGGTGTGGGTGCTGCTGTTCCCCCTCCACGTTGCAGTGCAGCACTTTGCTGCTCTATTAACGACTGACAGTGGCTACTGGGTGTGCAATTTCGTGTGTTCAGCCTCAGCCAGGGATCGTGTTGCCACTCTGCAGAGATAATAAAGGAAGGTGTTCACTGGGGCTTGTGAAACTTTCTGCACTCTCAACCCATCCTTTCCCCCACAGCAATTTTCATTCCTTCTCCCCTTGTTCTCTTCCCATTCGCTTAAATCATGTTCTGATCAGCTCATTTCCTTTCCAAAATCCAACACATTTCTCTGAAGTTCCCATTTCTCTCATCTCTCTTCCACAGCACCCTTATGAACTACAAATTCCTGCTTGAATCCCAAAGTTTTGTGGCACAATCGAAAATGTGGCTGCTCCAGGCCTGTCAGTGTAGAAGGAAACATCACACACACACTGCATTAGGCCTTGCAGCAAGAAACACAAGTGAGCAGAGTCCCATAAGGCTCACCATGACATTTCATGAACCTTGGTGTGTTCTCAAGGTTGTCTGAACTCTTGTTTTTCTCCCCTTTCTAGCTTGTAGCTGCTTGGAGAGGTTTTTAGAGCTCTCTTGTCAGGTCCATGCAGATTTGCCTCTCTCTGGAGGAAGGTCATGCCATGGGAGTCAACCCCCTATTTTTTTTACAAAAGCAGTGGATACAGAAGGTGCCCTCTCAGTGTTCAGGAATAGCGCTGAAATAGTATTTGCTCATTTCCAAAAGTGGAGGCCGACAGCACACCAAAAAAATAGAGATCCTCCCTCGTGAG
Source organism: Pomatostomus ruficeps (assembly GCA_013400735.1). NCBI lineage: Eukaryota > Metazoa > Chordata > Aves > Passeriformes > Timaliidae > Pomatostomus > Pomatostomus ruficeps. Next base: position 57,177 of record VYZT01064859.1, read on the forward strand.
TGAACATGGCAGGAACTTCTGAACCCAGAAACTACCCTTCCTCCCTCCGCCCTGGTATCTAGCAGTGCCTTTCACCTGGATAGATCTCAAGCTGTGTCAAATTTCCCTCTGTATTTTACCTGGAGCGTTTCTAGGATGTGTGGAGGGGGTGTGTGGAGTTCAGCCAACAGTGGTGCAGGTGAAGCAGCACAGTGAGAGGCATTCCCAGAACCTGCACTTGATAAGCAGCGGGTGATAAGGCCTTTTCTGGCCTGGCAGGGTGGTTTAACAGGGCAGGTTGCGTTAAAGTTTAATTTTATCTCTTGGAAGATGCATTTGTTTGATGGCAGCAGGCTCTGGCCTTCTGTGGTGTTGTGTACCAAACATCTGAGGTGCACCTTGGAAATCAGTTTCTCATCATTCTCAGCTCAAAACCTCTGGAACTACAGTGCAGGCAGAGAAGAGAGCCCAGGGTTTTCTTTCATGAGCTGGAGTCCCCTGCTCCTTATAGCATATGCTGTTTGTTAATTATTCCCTTTCTCTCGCACCGTCTCTTTCCTACCCTTGTTTATCCTCCCCTGTGTTTTACTCCTCTGATGGTTTGATCTCTTGTACTGCATCTCCTCAGCCCCAGCGTGCTTTTTTGCATGTTGATTTTGCTTTTCTTTTGCTGTGTGGGATTATACATTTATAACAGCCCTTTACAGAGCCTGAAAAGGAGCCTGTTTTGATAGCTGGAATGAGGAAAGCATCATCTCTAAATCATGATTCCCTTGTGCTGATAATTTAGGGGAGGGGGGAGAAGAGTTTTAAAGCCTTGCCCTCAAACTTTTCCCTTTTTGTGGCCTGAATTGATTTTTTCAGTACCAGAAACTCTTCACTTTTCTCCTTTGCTGGTGCCACTGCTGCTGGCATGTGGCACCACAAGGTGTGGTGACGTGGCAGCCCTGGAACTTGTCACTGTGGCTTTTTTTCTAAATCCCCATCAGGGTATTTCTCAAAATGAGACCTTGGCCAGCACAGCTCACACACCAGGGCAGTCTTGCTGAAATCCCTGGTGCAGCTGTGGGGATGGCCTCTGGTGAGCTCTCTCCAAAAAGGCCCCAGGTCCCATTGCAAGGCAAAAATCAAATCTGATTTGCTTTAACAGTGTTGTATTATGCTGCAATGAATTCTGGGCTTCTCCTTTTTAAATTACCAGCACACCAGAAAGGATAGATAGGGGCAAATTAATGAAAAGAAGAAGACAGAAAAATGTCTAAGATACCAGTCAGTGAAGAAAAGAAGGGCTCTGCCATCAAAACCTTCCCCGGTGAAAAGACCCAGCAGGATACAGTGACTAAATGTATTTGCCACAGCACTGAGAGTTAAAGAAAAGTTACTTTCATTCACCAGAAGTGGAAAAGGATATCTGAAAAAGCTCTTGTCCTTTTTGTTCCCTTAGTTCTTGTCAACAAAGTGAAGTTCTGAATGGCAAGGGGGGAAATCATCTTCCTGCATTTCCAGGCAGTGCAGCCAGCCTGCCGTGTGCCTGAGCATGGGGAAATGATCTCCCCCCCGAAGAGTGATTACAACCCGAGCAATAAAATGGTGACACTGTCACTCCTAGGCTGTATTTTGATACTGTATTTCCTGCATTTCATTTCCTGTGTGAAGCCCAAGGAGCATTTTTTTTTCTTTTTGAGCGTCTGGGGGTTCAAAGACTGAAATTCTCATCAAGGTGCTTGAGGAAAATAGGAAAGAACAATCTCCTGTTGCCATCAGAAAGCTGTGCCTCCTTCCTTTGTACAGATCCAAGGTGACTTCTGGGCCTGGGTCCTGTTCCCTTTCCATGGCAGGCAGTAGGAACCATGCTCCTGTTCTCTGAAATAATGGGGCAGGGGTGTCTAGCTTGCTCTAGTTCTGGAAAGATCCTTATAGTCACACGGTTAATGGTTATTTGGAATTACGTAGCAAAATACAGTCTCAAGGAAAGTCAGAGAACTGGAATGGTCCAGCAGCATCCCACCTTCCTCCAAAGACCCTTATAAATGTTCCAGGGCCTCTCAGACCACAAACTGCTGAATCTTGGTCCTTGATCATGCTGAGATCTCTGTTTCTTGCATTACTGTGGAATACATGGAGCCTCTCCCAGGGCAGGGAATTTTGCTGTAGTCCCTGGGGTGTTTTACCAGTGCCAGAAGCACCAGACTGTTGGGGTGATTTGTGTTTGAAGCCCTCTGCTCCCCGAAACATCTCTTTTCGTGTGCTTTGCATTGTGATGCTGCATGTGACACTGTGCATTGCACTTATCCGTGTCTTATACCAGAGAGCTCCTTCTCATCTTCTTTCATGGATGGGAGCAGAGTGGTTTAAATCAAAGCATTTGACTTTGAACCTCTCCTGAGCTGGCCTTCAGGCAAGTTCTTTCTGATCAAAGACAGAAGCATACCAGGGTCCAGGTATTAAGGCTGAATAATTGGTTCAGACTAAAATAAGAACTGTCCCAAGCCTCCATAGAAAAAGTTTTTATCAAGTTTAAAAAACGTACATGTAACTTTTTGGCCCTTGATATACTTCTGCATTTTCTAAAGGGGGTGCCACTGCAGAGGCTGCTAATGGAACATGAGACCATGAAATACCAGTAAATTTGGAAGTCAAAGATGATCAGATTACTTGAGAAACAGGCAGAATTAGGGGTACTGAAGCTGAATGGCTTTCATATGGAAGGAGATGGGATACTATCACTGTAGCACCATATAACTGAGGTGATTTTGAGAGATCCTGATTTCTTCTGCCATGCAATTCTCTGAAGAAATGTGTATTTCCACATACAGCCCAGCACATATAGCTGTGGCTTTTCTGAAGATATCACAGACCCTTCAGACTGGGGGGAGAAAAACAAACCAACAACCAGGCAATCACAAGCAATTTACCAGACGGAGCAGGATGCCTGTAGCATCCCAAGCAGCCTGAGCCTGTCTGCCTCTGTTTAGGATAAATACTGAAACCGCACCTCCGTGAACTCTTCTGCCTCTGCCCATCAGTAATGTGTATATAAAAAGTCTCTGCCTGGGGATCAGCTAACGGGATTATTCACAGACACAAAATGAAGCTGGCCCGATCCTGACGTCCTTTGCAGCCCTCCCTGCAGCCTGCTGAGAGGGGCAAAAGCAGGCTCAGGCTCCAGGTCCTCATAATTTCGGCAGCCTTTTGGGAATCTGGAAGGGGGGAGGCAGTGAAAATAGGCTCCCATTTTTGTTTTTGTTGTTTTTCATTTTTAATAGAGCAACTTTCAGTCCGAAAGGAAACCCTGGTGAAGTGGTGAGGCTTTTGTCTCTTGCTATAATGCCACTGGGCTTTGGATTGACCTGTGTGATACAGTGACACTGTGTGGTTTGAATTTTTACATACAGCTGCATAAAGCAATTCTCATGTAAATTTTGGAGGTAAATAAGCCTGCTGTTGGTCTGCTGCATGGACACATATGCTCAAACCATTAGGCTTGAAAGGAGATTAGAATTAACCCACCCGTCTCTCACTGCCTTGCTCTTTCCCTCCCCACCACGCAGCTCTTACAAGAGCCTAACACCTTGCTCTTTGAACGAATGGCAGCAGAGTTAAGGCTGGCAGAAGAAGAAAATCGTTGTATCCCCTCCCTCCCCCTTCCCCGCAGCCGCAGAGCCTCTGCTGGAAGCCATGAGGATTTGGAGGAGGCCGCGAGCTGATTCCCATGGCACAGGCGGGCACGTCGGAGCCGATGCCCTTCCCTCGCTCCCCCAGCCCCTGAATTGTACAGGGCTGAGCCGAACCCTTCAGCTCCCGCTGGGGCAGGGGGAAGGCTCAGGGCTGCCGTGTCAGGCCTTGTGTGTGTTTTCTTCCACCCTGGATATCTCCATTACCTCCTGCTGGGCAGGGAAAGCTTTGGAAGCTGCTGAAAAGTCCTTCCCAGGCACCTGGCGCTGGGAGGTTCCCAGGAGCTTCTGCAAGGCTTGAGCGGGCAGGGTTTCATCCACCAGCAGGCAGTGGCCACTGGCCACCAGCTTGTCTGGAGCTGGTATCGGAATGGCTTCACCTTCCAGCCAAGGAAGCGTTTTATGGCGAATTCTTTGAAGGCAGGAGCGGGCCCAAGCATGTGCACGCACACACCCACACGTGCACAGAGCCACCGAAGGCTCAGGCAGGCTGAGGGGAGCCCGGCCCGGGTTGTTTGTTTATGCGAACTTTAAATAATTCATTTTTGTCCCTATTGAGCTCATCACAGCGTGACCAAAATAAACGTGTCTCCTTGGCCTATTGTTTGGAGCTGAGGATTGTCGAGCGGGAGGGAAATATTACAGTGACTGAGGGAGATACACGTAAGAGTGTGACCTTTAACTGCAGTACCTATAACCAGTCTCATCAAATTAAAGCACTGTATATTTTCCTTAATAATCTCTGATTAGGCTCGGGGTATGAGCGGACACGAACGCCCGCCATTGCTATGCAGCGGGAGGCCTGCTAAGCACCCGCCGAGCGCTTGGGAATAAGTGAGCAAAATGCTTTAATTTGATAGGGTTAGAATCCTGCAGGCTCCGGGGTGAGAAGTCACCAACAGCTCCGCTCGCACTGAATATGCAGAAATAAAAAAGTAAATTGCTTACATCTGCTGCAGGCAGGAGGGAAAATGATCTGATTGGACAGGCCGAGGGCTCTCCATCTCTTTTGGGTTAGAAAGAGGGGTTTGGAGCATCAAAAGCTCGTAATTGGAGTAATTCTGAATTAATGGACATACACACACACACACAGGCGCGTGCACCATTTTGAAGCAGCTGGTCGCAGGATGCACATGCTCAGGAATGTTTGGAGATTGCAAAAATGCTGTTAAAAACGTTGTCCCTTATTGCTAAGATTCCTGACATTTGGATTTCGTGACCTGTAAGAAGTGCAGTAAGTACAAAAAGCCCTGCCCATCTGCCCGATGGAACTGCCTGCCTCAGCCTACATCTGTTTATTCACAATACAATTATTCTATCTCTCTGCCTGTCTCCCTATCTCCCTATCTCTCTTTTTCCCTTGCTCTTTCATGTCTGAGGGTCTTCGCTGTACACAGAATCCCAGGCTTTAGGCTTGTCATCTGATACTGTATTTAATCTATGTATTTGATCAATAAGAATCAAAGACAAGGCTCAAGGTCTTTTTGGCACCAGGCATCCAGCTTTGTGTCGGGTGTCAGAGGTTGTCCACAGTGTCACCTTGATGGTGTCACACTAATTTGTACCCTACTTTGCTTGCCTCTGTGATCACAGTCTGCACTGGTTTGTGGGGATTTTTTTTCTCTCTATATCTCTCTTTTTAATGCTTGTTTTTATTACTTTGGGAGGAAGGAGGTGGGGGAGCTGAGAGGTGGGAGGCTGAAGACATTAGCTCAGAGATTCAGGGAGCCTGACCCTCCTCCCCCAGCTCTCTGCCTTCCTCCTGCGAGTCACTTACGCTCCGGAGTGAGGGTGTTGCCTCCACCTGACAGGAACCGTGTCCCAAGGGGGCACATGTTACTAAATCCAAAATGACCACGGGAAGGAATCCTGCAAGGCAAACTTTCAGGAGCGATTTCTCAGCTCGCTGCTGACAGGGAAAGGCAGGCACACCGAGGCTAGAGCCCAGGCTTCAGCCCACTTCTGGGTAAATCCACACAGGAGGTGCGTCTCTACATTTCACTGGTATTTTTCTTGGAGCCAGGGTTCTTTGGATCTCGCACTGATGCACAAACTTGAACAATTTGTTCTTTTATGGCTGCCTAAGGCTGTACTGCATCATTTCAATGGCCTTTTGTCTTGTGACAAGTATTGCAATGCCTATAATGTACTAAACATTCTAAAAATCCATGTAATTAATGCCCCAACATATCTAATATAGAACTATTATCTTGAGGACAGATAAATGCAGTTTATTATCTTTTTTTTCCTTTGCCTACACCTCTTCATTCTCTTTTCTGTGCTGTTATTTAACACAGAAAATAATAGCACAGTAAATGTATTATTTAAGTCTCTCATTTAGAATTGTGTACGTGTGTGCAGGCACTGCACAAAATGAGGCTGTGTTTAGACCCAGATCTTTAGCTGTGGACTGCAGGCTCCATCGTGATTTCCTGAGGTGCCTTGGAAAGTCAGCCAAGATTTTCACAAATGGGTGAGCAACCCTAAGCATCCATTTCTGAATTTTGCTTTCAGAGGCACCAACCACACACAGCGACTGCAGGAATCAATGGAGACTGGAATGTTTCAGTACCATGCACCTCCAGGCCCTGCCCTGGGCTTTTCTGCTCTTTGGAATTCATATTTCAATATTATTTAATGAATTAATGGAAATATTTGGTGTCAAGAACAGCAGAAGGGCTGCCGACCCTGGGATCCTGTCCCTAAATAACAGCTGGGGTGGATGTCTGAGGACAAAGTACCTCGGAGAGAACAAACGATAATAGGAGAAATTCTGGTTGCATTTTTTAAAAACCCTAGACTCTGGGAGGAGAACAGGGCCCAGTGCAGAGATTGATGCTATGATTAAGCTGCACGTTGTGATTAAGATGTGTTTTGAAGTTTGAGGTTGTCTGGAGGAAGGGACACCCTGGCTGGATCCCACACAGGCTTTGGACAATGCAGCTTTTTATGTCTGGGCTGGCTGTCAGCCACCAGAGGACGAGAACAGGGTCGGTGTTGCAGGTTTTCCTCCAGAGGCTTCCCCAGGGCAGCCGGGTATTCCCTGGTTCAGGTGCCACATCCCTCCGAGCGCCCGGCTCCGCTCACGGGCACGGGGAAGCCTCTTTTGTCTGCCCGGCCCTGCCTGCCACAGTCCATTGGAAGGTATTTGTCAACAATTATATGTCTATTAAGGACAAGTCAATCAGGCCATGTGCAAATAGCCAGACCTCTGGGGTCTGCCTATTGATAGGGACCTGTCAATAGCCAATCCAGGCTTTTTTCAGCCAAACAAGAAATTAAGCACCCACCAAAATCATTGCTCCTCTGAGTCCCTCCAGCCCATTTTTATTCTCAGAGTGTTGGTCCCTCTTTTCTTTTTTTTTTTTTTCCCTGGGCTAATGTTTATTAGGAATAAACAAAAGAGACTAGAAGACGCTTGTTAAAGCACTGCTTTAACTGTAAGAGGAACATCTTCTCGTTGTAATTAAGAGTATTACCAAATGGTTGTGCTTGTAGGTGGCTGCAGTTAATCCCAAAGACAGAGAAACTATAAGGGAATTAATAACAGAAACTTTAAATTAGCCCAGCTGTAATTAACATCTCCAGCATATAAATAGCCACTCTTTCACCAACACAAATTTCAGACTTATTTACCTTTATTAGGCTGAGGAAGACAGTAATATTATGCAATATTTTCATGCATATTCAATTTGTAAACTCAACAGTTGATTTTGTAATTTATATTGCAAATTGCTCTGCTGTTTCCCACACGTGAGCGGGCGAGGGAGCGGGGGCGAGAGCAGACAGTGTGTGGGAAGCTTTAAACAAAAGCCTCCAGCAAAAGCCACGACATCAAAAAGATGCTCCACAGGGCCATCTCCTTTGAACCGGCAGAGCTCCGGTATCACAGAACGCGCGGGTGTTACACAACCGACAGCAGCGTTGGGTAACTCTGCACAGAGACCCGCGATGGCCACAAATATTGAAAGCAGATGTAGTATGCAAAGCAGGAGGGATAGCTGAGCTGTGCTTTTAGGTGCATCACAGCTGGCTGCGTTAGCAATTACCCAAACAAGCGTTCAGTCCGTCAGGGCTTTATTTCTTTTCATTTCTTTTCATTTCTACCCCTCAGACAGGACAGATTCTGAGAGCCGAGCATTTTTTTCCCTGGTGTTCAAGCACCAAATTAATAACTAGTGATCTAATTTATTAAAATTCAGCATTTGTCCAACAACAGCCTTCAAACACCTCTTTTTGAACTAAGATGATGTCTTTCTGCCCTGCAAGATTGGTAGAATGCAAAAATACATTCTTTGCAGAATACTCCCTGACCACTGGAGGATTGCTAGGTATGGTGATAGTTTTTATTTGGTCACAAACTTTCTTATACTTTGAATTAAATCTTTACCAGGAGAGAGCTTTCAACCTAACTTTTATTGCTGGTTTTACCACAGTCTTATTTTAGAAAGTTGTTTCATGTTAAAAAAAAAAATTATGTTTTCAGTTTCCTATTTCAAAACCAAAAATTACTTTTTAAAAAAATCATCCTGATTGAGGCTCCTTTTTTAATTCTCCACCTTCTCCCTAGACATGGACCCTTTAGAAAACAGCTTTGGTTGTTCTTTAATCTGATTTTAGCAGGTGCAGCACGTGGATAAAAGCTTTTCAGCAGATGCTTTGGGAAAGTGGCCATTAAAGGCAGGCGATTTATTTCACTGTAAATATGAGCTATTTTTGCTGAGGAGCCCTAAAAAAGAAATTCAAACATGTCAGGACACAGGTTTAGCACCCATGCTTCCATCTTCTCTGAGCTGTGGCAGTTTTCACATGTAAAATCAGCTTTCAAGAGATCATTTATGCAATAATTTAACTTCGTAGGAGAGGAATCTGTAACATTAAAAAGCCCCATGTAAACAATCTTTCATATATATATATATA
>VYZT01064861.1:4391-18637 GCA_013400735.1 Pomatostomus ruficeps
AGTCAATGGTTTTATAATAGTGTAAAAGCGAACAAATCGATCTCTGAAGCTTTTCATGTTTTATTTGCCAAGTGTTTTCATGTTATGCTGGCAAATGGACAGTGACAGGATGTACAGGTTTTGGGAGCCCTTTGGCAGGCACCAAAGAAGCCCTATTATACCCCATGACAATGCAGCCATTTGCAAATGCTACCAGAACTGTACTTCCTCGCCAGAAGCATAGCAGTTCCTCTTGCTTGTTTGTTGTCCTCACATGTATACTTGCTAAATTGTAAGGAAAAATGCATCCTGAATGCTTCCTTGAGGTGGCAGTTGACATTTTTTTCACTAAACTCCAAATATGAAGGAAGAACTTTAAACAGAAACTACAAACAATCATAACCTACTCTTACTTCTTCCTTCAGACATGGGCTCAAACTCTGCACACTTTCAGAGTGCCCGGGGTCATGCTTCCCCTATTCAGTCAGAACAAAACATCTCATTTTGGAGATAATATTTCAACCTTGCATTAAATTACTTACATTATTTATTAACAACCTATGTTTGCTGAAAGAATATGGAGTCATTTATTGTAATTAATTTCATTTATGCTTAAGGAATCAAGGGGCAGATAAAAAAAATTACCTTGAGCTCTGTAAAAGCAACTTCTTGAAATGCTGGACTCTGAAATCTCAGTTTTCAAGACTGAAAGCACTCTCCAAGTTGCCACTCCACACGAGGGTGTTGCCACTACTGAGCCTCCCCCTTCCAGGGGTCAGAAAGCCCTGGCTGCTAGACTGCCCCTCCAGCCACAGTGAGAAGCCAGCACATTGGCAGAGCTGCCTGGAGGCTTCTGTGGAAGAGCAGTAGTTGTATTGGGTTGGCATAGGAAAGTTTTGATACTGGGGGGGGCCTACAGGAGTGGCTCCTGTGAGAAGTTGCCAGAAGCTTCTCCCATATCAATGGGAAAAGCCAATGCCAGCCAGCTCCAAGATGGACTCACCAGTGGCTAAGGCTGAGTCCATTAGCAACAGTGGCAGTGCTTTTGGGTTAAGGGGAGGGGGGAATGATACTGCCTAGGAGCAATTGGTGCCAGAGAAAAGAAGAGGGAGAATAGGTGAGAACAGCCCTGCAGACACCAAGGTCGGTGCAGAAAAAGGGGGAGAAGATGCTCCAGATACTGGAACAGAGATGGCCCTGCAGTCCATGGTCAAGTCCATGGTGAAGGTCCTACCTTCAGTCCATGGAGGGCCATGGTGGAGCAGAGATCCACCAGGAGCCTGTAAAGGACACCACACACTGGAGCCGGTGAGTGCTTGAAGGAGGCTGTGACCTTATGGGAAGCCCACACTGAAGCAGGCTCCAGGAAGAACCAGTGATCCTGTGTAGAGAGAAGCACAGGCTGGAGTTTTTCTGGAGAGACTTGGGACCCCGTAGGTGTCCATGCTGGACTTATCTGTTCCTGAAGGATTCACTCCATGACAGGGACTCACGCTGGAGCAGTTCATGAAGAACTGCAGCCTGTGGAAAGGACTCACATTGGAGAATTTTGTGGAGTAGTGTCTCCTGTGGGGGGGACCCCATGCTGGAGCAGAGGAAGAGTGTGAGGAGTCCTCCCTTGAGGAGGAAGAAATGGCAGAGACAGTGTTTGATGAACTGACCACAGCCCCAATTCCTTGTCTCTCCCACACTGGGTGAGAAGAGATAGAAAAGATTATGAGTAAAATTGTGTCTGGTAAGAAGGGAAGGGTGGGGGGAAAGTGTTTTTAAGACTTGGTTTTATTTCTCATTAGCATATTCTTATTTGATTGGTAATATTTATTTCCCCAGGTTGAATGTGTTTTGCCCATCATGGTAATTGATGAGTTCTCCCTGTCCTTATCTCAACCCATAAACCTTTTGTTATATCTTCTCTCCCCTTCTAAGCTGAGGAGGGAGAGTAACAGAGCAGACAGCCGGTATCCAGCCAAGGTCAAACTACCACACAGTCTATTCCTCAATAGGACCTAATGCTGATGTGGGACTCTGTTCCTGGTTAAATAGAACAGTGACTGCCACTTTCTTCTAATACAGCTGCAGGAGATGTAAGCACCCACTTCTAATCAAACCTATCAGCTGGAGAATTTGATTTCACCTCTTCTCCTTTTAGTGTCCTAAATTACTTAGGCATAGGGATGTTCACTTTTCTTTTTGAACCATACAAAAGAACAAGAGAACAACCAGACTGGAAATAAGTATGAGCGTGATGGAGACCAAATAGTTGTAATTGGTATGGAGAGGGGAGGGCTGAGTCTGAGTTTCACCTTGAAGCATTCAAACAGTTGTAACATATACAAATGCTATGTTTGCAGGTTTTCTCCAACATCCACATTGTAATAACCTTGTTTTTCCCTGACTCTTGTGATTTCATATGACACGCACCCCCATAGCTGGGTGAGATGCAGTTCTTTGCAAGCTACATATGGCCAAGTTGCTGCCCAAAGAATCCTGCCAGCTGGTTACTCAAAAAATTGAAAAGAAAATTGTGGTCCAACAAGGCAGACTAGGAGAAAGAGTCCTAAAGCAGTTCTCAGAGCAGGGAAACAGACTTCTTCAGTGCAGCCTCAGCTGTCTTCGAGGCTCAGCTCCTCTGTCAGTGTTGACTGAAGTTGGTCAACAAGGCTCAGAAGTTACTGGAGGGAATATCAGCAATTTGCTTACCTACAGTTGTATAAAACCTCACACCACCTAAATGCTGAGACACTTGTAGTCAGCAATACTTTTTCTGGTATTGAGACAATAAAGCACAATGATCTCCACTACATCAAAGAAAGTTTCCAGTTCCATTGTTCACCCCTGTTTTGTAGAGCTTGGACATACTCCTTCCCCACTTAGAGCTCCATCTCTTTCCCCAAGTGAAGCTAGAATGGGAATGCAGACAAAGTCTGAAAGGAAGGAGATTGTTACCATTAACTCTTGTTAGCATATCAGCCTATTACCTGCTGTTAGTGTACTGAAACACAGAATAAAGCTGCATTTCTGTAAAAGACGTTGGGAACAAAATTGGTCAGAAGAGTGTCAGACTGCAGTTTTTCCATTCTTTCACACAAAATGTGAAATAACGTGTTAACTGCCTTCTGGCCATACAGTAAGCTTCCATTAAAATAATTACCATATGGCTCTTTTGGGGATATGGTAACTTTCATGTTATTTCACAGTCCTTTCAGATGAACAGTTTCACAATGGACCCTACAGGACCTTGAAAGGATTTTATCAGGTTACTGGATTAGGGCTTTGGTAGAGATTCTGAGGAAAAAACAGGTGGAAATAACAGCTCACAGAGTGGCTCTGCAGAGTGATTACTGGGCTATATTCTCTGTTCAAATGGGAAAAGGAAATCCCTTGAAATAAAAAGTCTGGCTGCTGCTGATTAGCTGACAAGAATGAAATTGAACACTATGCACATAAAACTCTACATGTGCAACCAACAGATCCATCATGTCAGCAATTCATTTTCTTATGGTAGCATGGGCTTGAAGAGAAATCCATTAAGGCCCAAACAAATTAATAGCACAGAAGAGAAGTATCCCCTGCCTTGCCTGGTTTTCTATACACATGGCTTACAAGTCTAGTTTCGTGTTGTTACTTTTTTATATTTATCCCTTCCTCATTCGTTAACTTCACTACATTATATAGTCAGGGACCCAATTTTTTTTTTCTGTTATTAGCAAATAACTTACGTCGGTTTCTTCAGCTGCAGGAATAATGTAGCAAGAATATTCTCTATATCTATAGATACCTCTAAATCTTTGGCTGGTTCCAGTTGTACCTGGAGCTTATAACAAGGACTAAGGGCAGAAAAGATTGAGGGTGCAGTATACTTAACAGTCATCTAAAACATCATTACATCAGTAATTTTTTCTTTTTTTTGAACAGCCTATATTATCTCTATCTTTCTCTCCAGTTTTTCTCCTTGCAGAGTCGTTGAAATGCATTGTCTGTTGGAGGACTCCAGTTGTGATGGTGACGGTACGTTAGGTGGTAAGTCCCATGAAGCATGCTAATATGCGCTAATCTTTTAATGATGATGAATATTTGACTCTTTGTAATGGGGGTATTTTTTTTAAAGAGGCTTTCCACAAAAAAAAAAATCATCACAATGGTTGTCACAAGTAAGCTTCCCTCCCCTTTGAAAGAACTGACTGTAGTGGAAAAGATAATTACTTAGTTCCTTTATCTCCGAATTATTTGTAATAAAACCTGAAATCGCACCACAAGGTCTTTCATGAGGATGTCATAAATTAAGATGCATCGATGTATTTGGTGCATCTGTTCAGCTCTGTGCTCCTTTGTCTTCTGCAAATAGCACAGCAGCTTCAATACCCAGCAGACAGCATTTACGCAAATGATGTCGTGGTCTGTATCATTAATATTCAGCGATTGTCTGTCATAGACACCTTACTGTACATCTGTTATGCAAATTTATGTTAATTTTTGCTCACTGACAGCTGCCTTGGTTCCCTCCCTAAAATGATCTTTTCCATTTTGAAGTTTGCAATCTGTTCCCAAAAATGTTAATCTAACAATTAACTGAAATTGCTAAACAGAAATTTTACATGTTATGTCCAAAATAGAAACCAGTGTTTTTAAATAGATGGTGAATCTTCTCTTCACATCATTTGTTTTATATGTGATTCAGAGAAGGGTAAACATTGATCTTTGCACAGTCTGTGTTGGGATAAGTGACAATCTCCCTATACAGTAATAGGTTTTGCAGGAAATGGTGCCATCTTCTTTTCACATAGGCTATCAGCATAAAACTGACTTTCCCATTAAAAGCTGTTCTTTGTACAATTGTTTTCTACTTAGACTTTTGGAAATGGAAAGGTCACTCTTTATTAACACATTATTCATTTAAACCCTTTATTTTAAATAATATGACCATATTTCAAATAGAGGCAGCAAGCATTTAAAAAATGTTTCAGAGAAGTTACATCATGTTAATGTAATATATCAGGAAAAGTGAGATATGGTTTTGTAAGTTAGATTCAGACTGCTGGGGAAAACACTTCGATCCAGTGTGCCCACAGCATTTTTCCTTCCTTAGTCAGGAACCAGACAAGTTATGCCAAGTATCCCATACGGAATCAGTGAACAGCTGGGCAGCTGGTGCACAGGGAGGGTTTAAGTCTATTTGACATTAGGGAAGGTGCATAACAAAAGCCTAGGCATAGAAATAGTCTCCACCTTAAACCAAAATGCAAGCACATTGCTGGCACAGTCTCTCCAAGTTCTCAGACTTTCCTTTGATATGGAACAAGAGAAATATTGATGAGAGCCAGGGAGAGCTTCGGTCAGGCAAATACCTGCAAGAGATGTCAGAAATGCAAGAGTAGCGGGTGTGAAATGGAAAGGGACAGGTTATAACCACAGATCAGTCTGTGAGGAAAGGGAATTAAATAGGAGCAGGTGCTTTGCCCATATTGGGAAAGAAACTCCTTCGTGTCCATGTACTGAGGACAACAGCTTTAAAGCAGAAGCTGCTTAACTGCATTGCCTGACATTGTAACAGGGTCATGATGTAATAGATTTCTCAGAAACCTATGGCCAAATCAGAATTAGACAGAATAACACAGAACCTGACTATAAACCATAGAGAAAGACAGGCTGAAAGAAGCTGAGTTTAGATATTAGGAATAGCATTACAGTGCACCACAGATTCAATATCAGTCCTCACCATAGAAAGTACAGCCAAGATACCTATCCAAGCTCTGTCCTTATCAGGAAATAGAGAGCGCACTATGTCAGGCTGATCTGTCAAAATAAGAAGAGTAGGAAAATTAAACTGATAAATTAAAGAGCAGCGTGTCACCTGACTGATGGCAACCCTCCAGGAGATCTCTTAGAAGCATAGCTGCTGTTTCTAACAAAGAATCAAGAATAGCTCATTAAAAAAACACAGAATGGCAGGGTAGCAAACATTGCTCTTTCCTTCCAAAAAGGGAAACCAGGGAATTCTCAGAGTTGCAGGCTATGAATCTTCAGAAAAGTTTCTGGAACAATAATTAAGACAAAGGTAGAAAATCACCAAAATAAGAATGTTATGAGGTGAAGCTGACAGAGCTTCTACTAAGGAAAATTGTCTCTCTAGTCTATTGTAATGCATCAAGAGTGTGAAACAATGGATGATGAAGACCATTTCATAAATAAGTTCACTTGAAAGACAATGCATTTAATTGAAAAAGTATTTCCCCGGGAACCAATTAGGAAAACAAAGTAATCATGAAAGAAAACTGAATACTCTACTGTAAGATCAGAAAGTGATTGACAAAACCACAGCAGATAGAGGTATGTAACTTACTCCCAAATTAGAGACTTATAGTGAAAAATTGCTGAACTATTTTGGGAACTGCAGTTTATAAGTTTGTTTGGAAAAGAAGTAAAGAGCCATATCAGTATTTGCAGATGAAAACACTTTGTCCAGATGTCCAAAGAACGCACTTAACAGACTTAAGAAGGCCTTTAAAATAAATCACAAGGCAGCACTTAAACTACAAATTCAATGTCCAGTAGAAGATAAATTTAGGGACAGGGAGACCTGTCTACGTTTCAAGAAATTACCTGAGGCATCAGGTTCTACCTTTTACTACTACAGGCAATCACATCATATAACTCTCTCTTAAAGGTTTAAGAAGTTCCAGAATCTTTTTCTAATCAGAATTGTCATACATACTTTTTTGGTGAACAGTCTTCTCAGAGCAAAGTTTGAATTATTCCAATCCTTGAGTATATGACAGAGGTTACAGCTAAACAGAATAACTCATAAAAAATAAAACTGATTGACTCTTCACCTGTGTCTTCATGAAGCACTTTTATAGTTAAAGTAGAACTTGAATATAGTTCCAATACCATTATAATATCCTAACAGAGAGGGGGAAAAAATCCAACACAGTAAGATTTTTTTTTGACATTAACTGACATTGTTGGGGATGAGCCATTTTGCAGTAATTTTTTTTTTTTTTTAAGGCACCAGCAGAGAATGAAAGGACCCCTCTTGTGTCATCTCCATACTGCCTTCTGTGCATATATTTCAGCACTTCAGCCTTCATAAATAGTTTTCCTGCTTAATTACAACATCCTGTAACACCTTCCTATGGAAGTTTTGGGGTTTTTAATTACAGAAAATTAGCAGGGGACACAGGACAGCATACCAAAAGTTGTCTGTCTAGCATCACCTGCAATGTTGGACTAGTGGGATGACAGCAGGAAAGTGGTGAAGGCACAAAGCTGTTAAGAGCAGTGGAGCAACCCAAGGTTACTGTACCCACCTGGCACCCCAGCAAGCACATCTCTGCCTTCTGGATGCTATTCATCTGTCCCAAAGCTCAGTGCTCTACCACCACACCTTTAGCTTAGTCTTGGAGTTATTTCAAACATCCAGAGTCCAGAAAGGTTGTTCTTAAATTGAGGTCCACAGAAAGATATTGTTTTCATAGTTTGAAATAGTTCAGTCACAGCAGTTGGAAGACCAAGATGCCAAAGAGAAGCTACAGCATAACTAATCTCAGAGTTTAAATCAGATATCTCTTTGGTGACTGAGGTCTTCCAGAACTGATTTTTTCCCCTTGATGATATTAAGATTACATGATGCCTTTTTTATTATTTTTAAACACACCGACATTTTACTGTCAAATATCTGAATCATTTGCAATGAAAAGGAATGTGATGAACTGCTTTATTTAATGTCCTTAAAACCTTGACAGTATTTTTGTACCATGTAAACCTCAAGTTGCTGACTATAGCCTCAGCAGGAGCTCAGGGACTACTCCAGGAATTTCCACGTATAGAAATGAGCTAAGACAAAGACCGTTTTGCCATTTTGATTTTCTCTTTCTTTCCATTTTTGGAATAGAAACAAATATTTCAATGTTTCCTGATTTAAAAAAAAAAATCAGAAAGTTATGATAGTCTGATAGACATTTTGTTTCCAGAACACAAACACTGTATCCCAGTTTTCAAGCTTCTGAACCTCTTTAATATATAGAAAAAGTAAGTTTAGTCAGAAATGACCCCTTTAGATAAAATAAAAACCAAAATCAAAACATTGATCCAAAATTGGTAAAGCACTTTAATTTCATTTAAAATGTTTTAAATTAAATGTTTTAATGTCATTTTCCATGTCTTCAGATTATGTTTCATAGAGACCGATTAAAAAAGTCTTAATGAACCATATGTCAAAGTGGTGGAAGAGAATTTCAGAGGAACCTTTGACAGAAGTGTCCTGAATAGTTGTTTTCTCTGGCCTGAGATGATGTGCAAGAAATTGAGGTTTGAGATGCCTGTAACCAAAATTCTGAATCTGACTGAACAGCAACAAGTCACACCTATATCCAGCCATTTGCACATGCTTTGTGTACAAATACCAACCAAAGACAGAAAAAACTAAAGTGCAGTAGCTTTCCAGGCCCCACACCTTAGGGAAATGTGGCCAAAGCCTACCCCAAAAGTGCAGAGATGAACTGCAATTCTTGGAAAAACCTTACAGGTGTGGTGGCTGTTTACAGCTTACCCCTTCTGCGGCTGATGGGCTGCACCTCACCGGTGTCCCCCGGCATCCCTCTCTCAGTGTCATCCCACTTCCAGGCCATCACTGCACAGCAGCTTCTGGAGATGGTATCTGCAGCCACAAGGACAAAAGGGTTTGTTCGTTTTAGGAATGCTGCTGAACCAGACAAAACCACTGTTATTTTCACTTTAACTGTTCTTTATCTTGACATCTACCTCCCCAAGACAGAATACACATCTAGAAGACAGACTTGATCAGATTTCTTATTTCTGACAGCCACTAGTGCAATAATAATATTTTTGTCTCCCTATTCACATAGGTCGCATAAAATAAGATTGGAGAGATCTGAAAAATTAGAAATTTTCTAAAATATTCACAAAAGCAGAGCTGAGGTCCAGCTCTGAAGAGCTGCATTTCTTTACAGGACTGAGTCACTTTCATCAGTCATTTTATTGACCAGTGTAGAAAAGTCTAAGTTAATGCACATGGAGAAAACCCTGACCAAACACACATGAAATCTGCTCCAACACTGCTTCTCTGACTAACACTAATTAGTAATAGGATCATGGGGTTATAATAGGTAATTTCATGGATCTATCACCTCACTGATTAATAACAATCAAGCAAGTCATCTAAATAGGACTCATTAGGAGAGGAGTAGAGAACAAGAAGAGTATATACTCAATCTTGCTGAATAAATCCATGGTTCGCCCACATCTCAGGTATTATGCTTTATACTTGTTACCAGTTCGTAAAAAATAGAAAAAAACAACCAACTCAAGAAATATTTCAAGAAGAATGTAACAGAAAACCACTTCTGTGTAAGAAATATCTAGACTAAGGGTCTTCAGCCTGTAGAATAAAAAAAAAAATCATTACTGATATGGGTGTTTGGGAAGTGACTGTTTACTCTTTATTCCGTGGCAAATGTTGAGGAGCAAAGAGAAGCTGAACTTAATACAAAGGAGGTAGATCTTCATTCCCTGGATGCCGAATTGTGGAACCCTCAGAGAAGCCATAACCGCCTCAGAAAGCCTCCCAGAGAGTAACTCCTGGAAACTGTGGATAGGGAGGGCAGAACCATGTAGGTCTATCGTACTGTTCTCTAGGTCATCCATTTGTCTCAAGTGCAGACACAGAAGTGAGGCAAGAGAAGGTTTAGAGGCTCAGGCATTTGCATCAGATAAAGAAAAGATCTCCATGCTATCCGTAAGAGAAATGAGTAAGTGTGCAAATTAGCAAAAAACCCACACACAAAATATTTTGACTTTTCAGCCCTCAAGATACCACAAAACATTCCTAAAAAACAATCAGGCAAACTTCCCTTCATATACAGGACTCTTTGTTCCCAATATGACAACATAGCTCTTCATTCTACCCTGCTCAGCAAGTCCCAGCACTAAATGAGCCACCAGTGTGCTTTCTCTCTCACTTTACTAGGCTGCAGGTGTGTTCTGTGACCAACCAAAGACTGACAAGCATCCCATAGAAAGCCTCTGACTCCTCTTCCCAACTCTTCAAAATCCCACTCACAGATGGAAAACCTTCAGTCTACACTATCATCACATAAGACATTTCACGTGAGGATACCTCCCATCAGCTATGGTGCTCTTGGGAACTCCTCTCAGCTCTTGCATTGCCTCTGCTTCCTATGTCATTCTTGTCATTTTCAAAAACAAGTGTGTATCAGAATGTGATCAGCTACAAGAAAATCAGACTCACATATTTCAAAACAGATTTAGCAACTCAGTAGCTGGAGTTAATAGAGAAAATTATGTATGGAATTTGTCATAAATGGTGATCCAAGAGATTTTTGATCACTAGATTGCATTAACCTTTTCCTTTCAGTCCCTTTGATTCTAAATCCTATTAAATAATTGCCTCTTTCTTGTATTTAGATAAAACTTTGTGAGTCTAACAAGTGTCAATGACTTGTGAACTGCTGCTACTTGTATGTCATTGTTTTGCTCCTTTAAAAATGCCATAGTCATAAAGAGGAACAGAAACAAAATAAAATTTGAATAATTAATTAATTAATATGTAGGGACAGCTTAAACTCATGAGTGTGTATATGCTAAAATTTCCTGAAATCCTATTGAAAATGATACTGTACCAGAAGTAATATCAAGGGGAAAATGATGCAAAATGACTTCATAGTTGAGATCAAGTTATAGATGTCTGCTGAGGATGTATAACAAATGCTGAACCTTCTGTGGCTCTAACTGCAAATAATTGTGATGATTCATGGAAAAGAATCATCACAATTATCAGAATATACTTTACTCTCAGAATAATGCTGCTTTAGAAGGTCTTTTTGAATGGATTTATATAATATACTCTTTGGAAAAACTTTCATTAATCTGCACAGAAGAAAAAGTCAAGATCATAGTTGAGTAGGAATAAATGACACTTTGATCTATGTAATATGAGGATATACAAAGCATAAATAGAGATAATTCAGCTGTCTAGCCGTGTGTGTAAATTTAGAATTTTGACCAGAAATTTTCATTAAATTGAAGTCCTTCACAAATGCCAAATATTATTTGGCAATAAGTAGAAGTGCCAATGAAAAGAACAAATAAACCCAGAAAAACTTTTAAGATTAGTTATTTAAGCAGGTGTGCAGGTTAGAGAAAATCACAAAGAAATTCCCCTGAGAAAAGGCATATATTCACCTCATTACCTGCCTGGGTTTCTGCATTCATACCTCTTTGGTCTTTGTTTTCCATTAATTCTAGTAAATGTGGTTATTTGTAGCCAGACAAAGAAAAATATGAATTTAAGCAAAAAGAATGTGTCTGAACAGCCAGTTAGTGGTATTTCAAGCTCATTTGGGGATTTATACCAAGATGTGGATCCTAGAAGCTGTGCTCGGAGCTTAGGACAGGGAATGCTTTGGCAACCTGAACCTTCATGAGAAGCACAGCACTGTCAAGCCATGTGCATGTTCCTTGAGCACTGTAATTTTCATAAAATTCATCAAACTTCCAGCTGAAAGTAAAATGACTGAATCCAAGGTTTAATGTAGATGTCTTGTACATTTCCATCACATCCGATTTACACTGAAAAGGTCACGAGCTGAACTTTGTAAAACACAGCAGAGCCAGTGTGGTGACTCATCATACTGTTGGCTAATCATTTTTACATATGAGTACACTGAGCTTCCCTCCACTGTTTTAACCCAGGCCTTGGGATAACATCGGGTGGCACCCTGCCTGCTGAGACAAAATTAGCTGTATAAAAGAATAGTATAGATATCTATTCCCTTAGCTTTTTGCTAAGCCATCATTCCATAAGGAACAAATAAACACTTTCCCAAGTTTATCAGCAATCTATCATTCTGCAAATTTTAATCTATTAATATTTATTCTATTTTATCTTCCTGCAAATTTTAAGCCTTAGTTCTCCATTGTCATGGCAGTTATAATCTTCCATGTAGACTGGGCCGGGGAGCCCTACAGCAACTCGTAAGGAATGGGATTACCGAAAACACGTTCTTGAAAGACTTTTCCAATCATCTATTTGCACTGCTAATTAATATGAATTTTCTGTGTTTCCCTAGCACTCATTACTGTGATGCCCAAACACCTGAATACAGGCAATACATTATAATGTGGCTGGCTATTGCAAAGTCCTTCTGTAAAATCAGTTAAGTCGGGCAGCCTCTACCATATGATTAAGTTTTTATTATTGTTTTATGGGCTCAATATCAGAATCTCTTTATTCTCTGTAACTGACTTATTTCTTTGGTTTGCAGCTGGCTCAAATGAAACACCTGCAACCATTATGGATAACTATTGGAAAGCAAATTTGAAGTTAAAAGCACCACAAAGTCAGAATATAGTGAAAACTCTTCAGAGGACTGCAATAAACATCACTTTTGCACAAGCCTTGTGATTTTGTGTTGGCTAAATCTGCAAGGTAAAATCACAGTCCACATGACCCTCTGGTTATAGTGTGAAGATTTTTACAACCTGGAGTCAATTCTGCAGAGATATCCAACAGATGAGCCATTAAAAAAAATCTTGCCTTCCATGAGGAGCCTTTCTACTGTCAACTCTATTTACTGTCACTGTAACATTATCCATCATGCTGTGGAAAGTGTCAGACATAAAAATAAAGTGGAAATCTATAAAACTGGTTTTGAGTTGGTAAAAATGTCAATTTTGTGGCAGTCTTTATTAATCCTATTAACTGCAGTACTTTGGAATCCACAGGGTTTCATAAGACTCATAATGCAAGTAGCGTTCAGATAAAAAAAGACACAGGAATCCCATGTGCACATATGCAGAGAAACTTAAAGAACAACTCCGTGGCTGACATCCAGTTATGTCAGTAAGGTCAAAGGTGATATGACTGAGAAGGTTATGCAGTCTTATTAAGCTGATTATCTTCTCTGTGATACCACCATGGGAAATTTTAGTGATGCAGTTTAGAGATGTAGCTTCATATCTAGTGTTGACTTGAACAATATCTTCTCCCTCACCTGTGGGCTGAGCTGTCACATTGAATGGACTGTGTTCCCCTCTATATATCATGTCACACCCTTCTTCTTAGAGAAAGAGGAGATCTAATGCAGCTAATCAAATATAGTTAAAAAAGCATTGTATGAAGTTTGTGAAACACCTTTTGAAATACCTTTCATGCTGTCAGAATCACTGTTATGGTTTTGATTTATGGGTCACATTCAGATTTACAAATTTTTCCTAAGTAATTTTGCTACATGCATAAATGGCCTAGAGGGTATAAAATTAAATATCTTACAAGTAGAAATTTTGCAGGAAAAGAGGAAAAGATGCTTTCTCTTCAGTAATGTACTTAGCTCCAAGCACGTTGTTAGAGACTTAAAGATCACAGTGATTGCCTCAAACACTGTTAGGATCAGTGAAGGACTTTGCCTGCAGTAGCAAACGGTGCAAAGGAGCAACTGCTCAGCCATGACCACCGAAGTCCACCCCCCCCCAAAAATGTGCCTGCTGTATTCTGGGAATTTGGACTATGAGACACTGAAATGTTAATTGTTAATGAATCAAAACAACCAGCCATTTGGTAAGGCCAGGTTTGCACACTCTGCCCCTGCCTAACTGAGGGGAAGGAGGAGAGCTTTTGAGTGCATGGTGGTGAAGCCTCTGGTCCACATAACCCGCTCCCAGAAGTTACAGGCTGGGTTTTGAGCAAGATAAGAAGCAAACCCTGCAGAGGCAGGATGGTGCTTTTTACCATGCCAGTTATGGCAATTGTCATCCCTTACACAACTGGCTCGGTTGTAAAACTCCTTCTCTCACTCCCCCCATCCCAGAAGGTCAAATTCACAAGGGACATTCACATTCACAGGTAGGCTTGAGGGTATTCATCCCTCCTGAGGGGGCATAACTGGCTCAACTACACTGATGTGTCATGTCTTAGAAGGTGTCATAAATCATCAAAGACCCCCAGAGCTCTCCCAGACTCTTTTCTGAGGCCTTCCACCAGAGGATTGTGCAAGATCCCCAGTGTTGCAAATGACAGTATAAAACTCTCCCCTCCAGGGGAGATTGTTTGGGTGTTCCCACTGTACCTGAGCATATATTATTAACCCATTGAACTCTATCTAGACCCCAAAAAGCCAGAGTGAAGGGGACCAATGGGACACTGTCTGGATCCTTGCAGTGGTGACTATCTTTCTACTTAATCTCTCACTCTATTCCCTGCCCCCCCCCCCCCCCCCCCCCCCCCCCCCCCT
>VYZT01064868.1:0-17602 GCA_013400735.1 Pomatostomus ruficeps
TGGACTCAATGATCCTTATGGGTGTCTTACAATTCAGCATACTCTGTGATTCAGTGATTTATCTTCAGTGATTGGAAGGCAATACTTTTTCCAAAATGGAACACAAGACTTAATACTCATTATGTCGTAACAAAAACACTAATTCATGTGGAATATATTCAGATCATATATACTACTACAGAGCACTCAAAATACTCAGGAGGTCAAGCATAAGCAGCATTAACTGGTTCAGAGTGATTTGATTTGCCTATGATCACAGCATCACTGACACGCTCCTCACAGCCCCAGCCAAAGGCTGCAGGCAATCCACCTGCTTGGTCCTCAACATAATGAACCCACAGATCAAGAATTAATGAAACTAAATACAATACAATATCTGTACAAAATGTTCTTACACATAAAACAGGCAGACGTGGGTCCCTGTTGAAATCAGTGACTCATCTGGATTTCTAATTTGCTGTGAAATATTCTTGGATAATATCACATACTCAGAAAAGAAATGACAGATGGGAGCACGTGTACTTGTCTGTAAATATGAATCAGGAAACCAGGAAGTAGTTGAAGAATTTTTTGGCTAGCAAATCCAAGTTGAAAGACAAGGAAAGACAGAGGTCATGGTTCCTTCCTTGGTTAAAAAATACCTAACTAACTAAATAAATAAATAATTGTCTTTTATTAGGAGAAAGCAATTCTGTGGTTATTGTCGTACAGAGGTTGCATTATCCTCACACATTCCCAAGAATATCAGACTCCACTCATGTTCTGTGTTTTTTATGGAGAGAGATGCAAAACTTCATAATGTCTCAGTCTTATTTCTTGAGTTCTTCAATTTTCATTGCACTGCACTGCAAAAAGGTCACCACAAGTTAAATAAGGGACTCAGATCATTCACCAGGATTTTTCTTACTACTTGGCAGAATTCACATCCCCAAGCTCAACCCGTGCATGCAGCCGTGGAAGAAACGAGTGCCTCCAGGTGGCACGGGGGAAACCATTTTGCTGGGAAAGGTCACTGTGAGATAACCAGTCCCTCTGCAAAGGGTCTGAAGTCCCTGACCCATGCAACCAGAATGTATTCCAGCACTGCCAGAATCTACAGGGCTCTGTAGCAGATGTAGCCACTGGAAATCCAGTATTGGTAGAAATTTAACTGTTGGAGAAATTTATGCTCCTACAATTCTAAGCAGCAGCTGCTTGATAGTTTTGTGACGAAGAGAGGTACCTTACTGCTAAATTTACACTCATACATGTCCTTGTGAGTCCAGTTCCTGACGGTTACATTTTCAGCCTTTTGGCCTTGAAATAATTCATTAATATCAGTGTTTCCAACACAGTCCTTCTGGAACTAGTGAATTATACACTCTAAATAAATGCAATTAAACTAAAGCTCCTTTATGCCTAACAAGAAATAGCCAAGTTCTTGAATAACTGACTGAAGTGAACACTTAAACTAATAGTTCTCCCAGTCAGTGGGATCATGTGTATATTTTGTTTCACACAATCTATTTTGGCTTCCAAGAAAAGACAAACTATATGTTAAGAAATTCCTTAATTAGGTTAGTGATGAGAAAGCAGCCCCAGTGCATTGCTATAAGCAGCAATGTGTGAATTTTCTATTCAACACAGCAACAGTGGGCTATTTATTCGACTTATATGTATAATTAGTAGTAAAATTACAGGCATCTTTTTCTTTTAGCATACAGTAGTTATTCTTTATGGGTCTGGATTCTGAACAAAAATATTTCCTTTAGAGTTTGAGTAATTCTTTCTTCAGGTGAGCTCTGGAAAATGCCATTTAAAAATATAAATCTGGAAACCTAGGACGTATAGAAAGCGGAAGGAAATTACTTCAGCTTGGCATGAGGTACAATATTACTTTCTTTAAATAAAATGTATCCTCTGTCCTTAGGAACCCCTTAAAGTCAATTTAACATTTCATTGTACTCTGTCACTTGCCCTTGGCTTGACAGAAACACACCAGTATCTGGAGTTACAAAGACCTTATGTTTACATACACTATTTTTACTTCTTTCTGAATACATGGTTGATTGGCAACTTTCTCGTTTATTTATAAATTTTTTTTTTTTTACTCACTAAAGAAAAATAGCACACAGTGGCATGTGCATTACTAACAAGACTGTAGGTAAATTTACAGGGCATCATACACTTGTCACCAAAACTGCAATTTAACTGGCTGTATCACCATGTTGGCTACTTTTTTTTTACACTCAGCTATTCTTGTCTAAGCAAGCAGAAAAACACTATTTTAGAAAAAAGCTGCATGTGAACTGAAGCCCTCAAAAGAGGTGTATGCTTGATACATGTGACATTCTTAAAAGCGCATTTTAATATATGATAGGAGCCATATAGGTAAAAAGTGTCAAAGATAACAGCACTGTTAATGCCATTACTATAACTCTACCTAAAACAGAACATACAACTACATGCTCTGAGATAGTCCTAGTTTGACATAATATCTAAATCTTCTAAGAGGAATACAGAATTGATAATGCACATGTTAAATCAGTTAAAATATACTTAACTGATTGTTCTCAGATTGCTTTCATTCTCCAGTGTAGATATTTCTAAGAAGATTCTGAATGGGGATAGATTCTTGTAAAATACTGTTAAATTTCTTTCATAAATTACCTGAACAAAAGACAAAATTATGTCCAGTAAAGTTAATGAAATAAAGATACAAAGACTAAATAATTGCTAAGTGTGAAGATAAGAGAGTGCTTACAGGGAGTAATCTCCATGGTTTTCTTGACTTACTTTATGGGAAATGCATGTTTTAAAACACAGCCAAATGGAAGCACACAGCAATAGTAAAGAAGGAACAGCCTCACAGAACAGGGACTGTGACCTGGAACATAGGCTGAAATTGTCATTTTAGATAGCATGACCAAAGGAAAAGACAGTCAAGCAGGGCCTGACAGAATACAGAATATTCCAGGGATATAGCTGTTAGCAGTTCTCAAGTCAAAGCTGTCATATTTTTGCATTAATAATGGAATACACAGCAACAGAAGAATTACTCTAAAGTTTATTAACTGTGACTCTTCTTGACTTTTCCAAGAGGATAATTGAGCTGGATTCCCATGCTTAGGCACATCAGAGCTCATGCACTGTGAAAGGCTCTGGACAACTGATCTGAGACTAAGTAAGCTTAAAAGCATCTATTTTAAAGACCTCTCCCTTACTGGCAATACGTCAACACATCAATTTGATATTAAGCAAATCGGGTCTACTACTCTTTAAGAAGATCCAGAAGTTATCTTTAAATTAGGATAGAAACAAATTAACTATTCCCATTCCTCTAATTAGGGTCACACTCCCTACTAATAATACTCATGCTTAAGTTTCCTAAGAAGAAAAAATCACCTTTCTCTGAACTTCTCACTTGTCTATGTGAGTAACTAATCAGTCAAAAACACTCTAGTGTAAAATTGATCTGACAAACTCTTTTGAGAGTATTTGGTGTAATCTCACTGAATCCTCAGTGCAGGCCACAGTGTTGGCTAAGCCCAAAGGTTTATCAAAACATGGTGAGAAATCCCAGCTGCAATCTCAGCTTTTCTGCTTTCTATTGCGTTAAGGTCTCAAAAACCACTCATGGGATTTTGGTTGGGTGTTTTCTTTTTTCCCTCCCTTCCACAAATTCAAAGTAAGTTGGTCTGGCTTCTGGTACCAGGCACACTGGCATGCTTCCTCTTAACAACTGTAAGCCTGTCTGAAAAACAGAACAACATCTTTGAGATGGGGTGTTTATATGGGCAACATTCAGCCACTGTAGTGAACGTGGCCCCACCTTCAAAGAAACTCCTGAGCACTGTTCACCTGATGAAAGCATGAACTGTTTTTAGTTGACTTGATTTACATGGAAGCAGACAATTCATTAGCTGAGCTGAATCTGAAGAAGTAAATGTAATGCACATGCAGATGTTTTCCTAACTACTTGATGTCAGCGTTGCTGCAACTTTCCTAAGAGTACAAAGACAGCAGTGATAAAGCTTTGCAGAATATCCCAGCAGCTAAAGGTGAGCAAGCTGTTGAACAGATTTTTATCAGAGCTACTTAGGTCAAAGAAGTTAAATTAATGTAATCAAATCTAAGGGGTTAATATACAGGATGGTACTATGCACTGCACACAGGACTGCACTATACACATATTTCACAGAAGCCATTTAATATGGCCAAGGGGTAAATGAAGGGCCTGGCACTCACATACCAATCCCTAAGAAATCTACACTTTTAAAAAAGATTTTTAGGTTTCTAAGCTTCAAGTAAAATTATACCTAATTATTTATTTATATAATTAAGGCATCTCCTCTAGGTATAGTCTTTCAAACTTTAAACTTGGATAAGCTCAGTTTTTCTGGTCACTAAAAAAACAGTTCTTCCTGCTCAGTCGTTTTTCAGACACTGTTCTTTCCCTGAGCAAGAAGGTTTAAAATAATACTCTAATGAATATACAAAAAGGTGTTCATAGTAAGCAAAAAAATATTTCAACCACAAAATTAAAATAGATAAACTTTAATGAGCAATACGGAAAATGTTTCATACTCATCAGTTCTTAAATGTAAAAGCTACTTTCTGCTTTCACTCAGAATCCTAATTAAACTTACACCTCAACATTGTTTCTCAGCTAGAAGGCTTAATAGTAGCTCCCTATTATGGTTGCTTTTCTTGGCTTGTTATCAAATCCTCATCACAGCAGTAACAGCTACAGATTAATCAACCTGCTTTTCCTCAGTTCATTAATTTAGCTACTTTGCTCATATAATCTGTATGGAATCTGAGGGTCTTTTATGCCTATTGCAAAAGATCCTGTAATTTGATCCTTACTTCAGCATACTTTAAGAGCAGGAGTCTTCACAGACTGTCTATAACAGAATGCCTCAATTATTACTTACCTTTTGCTTCTTACACCCTTATAGTCTTTGTGCAATTATTTTTTTCTTTCCTAATGAAAACTTTGTCTCATATATTTGGACACTGAAAATACCCACCTTCTCTATTCTCCTATGTGGCATCTATCTAAACACCTTTTTATTATTCTGTCTCCTAGATTGGTATTATGTTTATTTTAGATTTTTAAATCAATTTTTCCCACCATTTTAGCTTAGTGATTTAAAAGGCAATAAAACAAGAAATAAAGTGGAAAAGGCAATGTAAATGGAATTTGTGTATGCTTAAGGATATTTAGTAATAACCATGCACTAAAATCAATGGCTTCTCCTTCGGTCTGGAGATCCTTATGGGCTTGTTTTCTTATAACGTTGCACAGTGAAAGAGAATTTTGCTTGCAAAATTCATCACTTTGCAGAACAATTTCTACCTATGAATATCCAGCATTAATAAAACAAAAATCAGAATGTGTAGATGGTTAAAGAAGGACATAGCAATCTTGATAAAACAAAGAACAGAGCACATCTGTGATTTTGGTAAGCACTGTATACCCAAAGGCCTTGTTTTCCCACTGTAGAGACAAGCAATTTTTCAAAAGTCAATGTTGGTTATTCATTTCCAGTGACAGAAGAATACGATGCCTAGGTAAAAAACAATTTAGACCCCAAATTTCAATTCCCAAATTGGCTATTCAGCTATAGCCTTGTAACCACTTTTCAGATTTTACATTCACTACATTTAGTCACTGGTCTGATGGTCATAACAGGCTACTGTGCAGCCCTGTGTGAGAAACCATATGCTTTTCCCTGACAAATGCTCTTCCAGTCCTGGAAGCTCAATATAAGAATTTTACATTATCAAATTCCAAGAAAGAAAATTTCATTTTCCAGTGTTCATATATAGTAACTGTGCTACGTTTCTTACCACACTGAAGACTCTTTCATTTCTGGACGACAGCTTATGCAGGGTCTAAACTATGTAGATATATGCCTCGATTTTAGAAAAATAAGTCATAGTATATAGTAAGGTGATTAATATTTCCATGAATTACTTATTCCAGGCAGTAGTAAGAAATAACCATGTCTTCACCTTCACATTCCAGCTTGCATTTGTAAGCATATGATTTAATGACCTGTTTCAACGTGTCATGGAAACTTTTCTACCTGAGATCCATAAGGGGAAGCCAAAAATAACTTCTTAATTCAGGTTATAGGGATTATTATCTTTCAATACTGTATCTCACAGTATCCTTCTGAATAAAATGTCCAGCCCACAACTGGATAAACAAGTCATGTGATAGGTGAGCAACTGGCTTACAGGCAGGGCACAAAGGATTGTATGCAAATGGGGTCACATCAGTCTGATGACTGGTCACTAGTGGGGTTCCCAGGGTTCCGTCCTCATCCCTGTGCTCATCAATATCTTCAAAAATCACTTGAATGCAGAACTTGAAGGTGTATTAGGAAAACTTGATGATGATACTAAATTGGGAGGAGCTGTTGACTTCTTCAAAGGGAGGGAGAACCTGCAGAAAAACCTTGAAAAATCAGAGGGCTATGCAATCACCAAGCACATGAAATTCAACATGGGAAAGTGCCAGATTCTGCACCTGGGACAGGCAACCCTGAATGTACAGACAGACTGGGGGATGAGAGGCTAGAAAGCAGCACTGTGGAAAGGCACCTGGGGCTCCTGGTCTGTGGCAAGTTGAACATGAGTCAGCAGTGCCCTGGCAGACAGAAGGGTCAGCCCTGTCCTGGGGAGCATCAGGCCCAGCATCACCAGCCGGGTAAGGGAGGGGATTGTCCTGCTCTACTCCACACTGGAGCGGCCTCATCTCGAGTGCTGGGGACAGTTCTGAGAGCCACAGTACAAGAAGGATATAAAGTGCTAGAGAGTATCCAAAGGAGTGCCGTGAGGATTGTGAATGGTCTCGAGGGGAAGCCATATGGGGAGGTCACTTGGTCTGTCCATGCAGGAGGAGACTGAGGGAACATCTCATAGCTGCCTCCAGCTTCCTCATGAGGGGAAGCAGAGGGGCAGGTACCGATCTCTTCTGTCTGGTGACAAATGAATGGTGTGAAGCTGTGTCAGAGTGGGGGCAGGTCTAAGAGGGATGGATCAGAGCTACTGTAAGTTCACAAGCAGACACACTGCAGATGTGTAGAGGATTCCTCAGTTGCATATACATTTGCTGAAGAGTCTCTCTGGGCCATGTCTCATGGCATTGCAGAAGCCATCAGTTAATGTCTTATGTTGTTTGACAAGGCCAATATTTAGTCTTTGTGTACAGGTGCTGACCAAACGAGCCTTCCATTTCTCAGCATCTGATGTAAGAGATCTGAAAACAGGGAATCTCTGGCTTTTCTCTACTGTAGAGAAGATCATGTACCTCTTCAAGAAGAGATACAAAGACTTTCTCCAAGGCCATTCAGTCTAGAGTAAAACCAAAGAAAAACAATTGCTACAATTCTATCTAAATGTGAAGAATATTAAATATATTATTCTAAATGCTAATGTATTTGCAAAGTTAGTTAAGTCTCTTCCATGTTGCTCCCCCATATCTTATTTTACGTCTATCTAACTATTAATGCAAATTAAAAACAAAAATCCAGATGTATCCTTCATTTTCCTGGTTTTCTGTCATATCAGCATTGATCAGCTCAATCTCCCACACTTCACGACAGACTTGCAAAATAACATTCCAAATTAAGTAATTAGCAGAAAGTCAGTTTTTACAAATGTTATTTTGTTGGCTAGTCCAACAGCTGAGAGTAAAACATTTTGTTAAAGATTTTCCAAATACATACATACTGTTGTATTCATTCCTTTTTTAAAAAAAGTTGAGGAAAGGAAAGAGTTGGAAATCTTGTAACTGCAAGAAGTAGAGGAAGAATATCAGTTAAGAATAATGCATTTTCCTCCATGAAGAGTCTGAATAGCTGTGTATGTTGGAAAAAACATATTGAAGAAGCTGTGTATTAAATAGGTTGCTCCTGAAAATCTGGATGATCCTGATTCTCCTTTTCATCTTATTCACTTTTCTGTGAGGTAACAGTACCACTGGGTTCTTCTGATTTACCCTGCTCTGCCTTGGAGGAATACTAGGGCTGAGAAAATGGGGCATGAAAGGAAAGATGAAGTGACTTTTAAAGCTAAGAGGAAGAAGGAAAGTAAAATCTGAGTGTCTAATGTGAGGGAAAAGTACATTTAAAGACGAACAGCATGAAAGGAGCAGGAGGAGTGCCAGACTGTCCTTCTGCCCACCCCTTGGCCAACTACCTAAACTTCTTCAGCTCTCACACATGCTGCCTGTCTGACCAACTGCCTTTTGAACACACAACAGTTATGGTTGTCTTGCTCTTGGATAACTTTCAGCCACAGAAGAGCTCAAGCATGTGTGGGAATTTAATGTTTGTCAGAAAATCTACATTTTGCCACAAAGTCCAGCTCAAAAATGTAAGTTCTTACATAAGTGCCACATGCATGCTTACAGTTTTTCTCTCTCTTTCTCTGACTAATCCTTCCTTCCCATATAGCTGTGGAGGAAAAATATGAAAACCATGAACCAAATGTAAACTGATATGATACTATGTTCAAATATTTAAGATCCCATCTGAAAAAATTCTTTTCCAAAAAAATCAGGATGGAAAAATATTTTCCATGGGAAAAAAATCATGATTTCATCCAGAAAATCATTGGTAAATGGCAATAAAATTCAAATGAACAAGTGTTACAACACTGTAAACCTGAACCTCTGCTGTTTTTCTGATTCCCAATATAACCATATTCATTTTATCCATTTACAGGACTGGATCTAGCATTCATTTATTTTGCTGGAAAACAAGGAAAATCCTAGCATTAGTTACAAGCCTTCATCCCTGCTTTCCTGGTGGATGTATTAGTAATCACTGTAACAACTCTGAGATTGACATGCTGGTAAGATAATAAGTTTTTATATTTAAATGAACAAATAATTATTTCTGATTCAAACGATGCCAAAAATTCCCTGTCTGCTAAACGCCACAGAAAATTAATATGCAACTGAAAGTAGCCTATGTAGTCACTGTAGCCCTTACTTCAT
The DNA here is from genome assembly GCA_013400735.1 of Pomatostomus ruficeps. Taxonomy (NCBI): domain Eukaryota; kingdom Metazoa; phylum Chordata; class Aves; order Passeriformes; family Timaliidae; genus Pomatostomus; species Pomatostomus ruficeps. The sequence goes on from VYZT01064868.1 coordinate 8,996, forward strand.
TTTCTCCCTCACCCCTCTTATGTCCTTTCTCATTTTCTTCTTATCACCTTAGTCACTACCTTAAAGCATTTCACGTCTTTAACCTTTCACCATCACCTTTTATTCCTCCTTGAATTTGGACTGGGATCTTGCTTAACACATACAAGTAGTTTAAAAATTCCTTTTTTTTTTTTTGTTTAAATTTTCAACATCATCTTGTACCTTTAGAGACACTGCTCTCAATGAAGTTATTCATAGAGCCTTCTGTGTTTGGATTTGCAGTCACAGCACTGGCTGCCTCTCTGTCTCAAAAATCGTGTGAAGCAGTGGGTCTTGAAACTCTGGATAGTCGATTGTAAATTGTTTCATGGAAGGGCTGACAGTCACCATGAGATTGCATGGCTCCTAACAGGATCGGACTCAAAGTCACTTTAGAACCTTCTTGATGTCAATGTAGAAATACCAATAATAGAATAAAACCCAACATAATTATTTTAGGAGGTATCCTTTTCTTTTGCTTGAGTATAAGCTGTGTAGTGAGCTTATTTTAGTATTTAATTTACTTGCTCACTGCACAGTAGCTTGCTCTCCTAGACTATCCAATAGGAAAGGAAAAATACTGAATTTATGGTCACTATAACAGCATTTTGAAAAACTAATTTTATTTCTTTTTATGCTCAAAGTAGATATAAGATGCTATAGTAATAATATAAAGAACAGATATGGTTTCTAGATACAAAAATTAAGAACCAGGTTCCTAGCTATATTTAAAGCTGTAAAGGTTGGTCAGACTTGGGGTTTAGTTTAAGCATTACACATGCATTACATAGGTTGGCCCTGCACCAATGTATAACAAATTTCAATGTTTAAATCCACAGGTTTCAAAAAGCAGTATCTGTGAGATAATGAGATGATAAAGAAGGACCATTCCTACTACTGGATGTAGGCAGGCCTGAGGTCCTGCAGCAAACCCTGAGCCCAAGACTGGAATTTAGAGGACCACAATGACGAAACACCTCTTCCTACAGGACAAGAGCCACCACAAGCCAAGCCTTGAGGCCAGGCTGGCCCTGAACTGTACCCATTTTAATAACCCTACCTGAAAGCTTGGAATGTTAATCTGTCCCTACAAGAAACCAGCACAGACAGATGGTGTCTGGACTGCTGCAGTGGAGTGCTTTTAGCATTCTGGATGTTGAGCAGCTGGAGCCCATCAAAGCAGTACCTGTCCCAAAGTAGCTATGCTACAACTGCAGCCATGCAGTGACTCAGTGACAGAGCTCAGGTTAGGATCGAACAGTCCTGCCTCAATTTTGTCCATAGGCTGTTTCAGAAAACTATCCTCAACATGCAGGTTCCCATAGCCTATAAAATGAAATAAACTGTGCTCCCCATCTTAGCTCTCAGCAATGTGTGCTAACATTATCACTGCAACTTGAAAGACATTCTTAAGCAAACAAAATGACTTGAAATCTAAGCTATGCTTTCAGATAATAGACGCTACAGTTGACACCCATGGGCTGCGCATTCAGCTTTCACAGCTTGCAGCAGTGAAACTTAAAGAAAGTCATCATCTCTTCCATACTGTAACAGAAGGTCCAGGGTAAAAATATAGTTACATCTCAATGATCAGGATTTCAGAAATAAAATTCAAATTTACATGGATAGGAAAACATGATTTTTATTGTTATATTGCATTTCCTGATATCACATTCTCATTCTAGACATCGTCTCTGAACTAATAGCAACGGGAATATGCATCATCCACAGGAAGCCACCCCTCTGCAGCCCTCCATCACCATTTCACTACACTGATAAAACAGTACAAAGCAAACAAACATACTTTTTGCTTTTTAATCTATTTTTTTCTCTTTTCCTGTAATTTTCTCAAATTTACTGATATATCATTAACATTATGATTATCATCTATGTTGATGATACCAAGAGCTCTTTCCTAGCTGAATAAGCAGAACTGTGGTCTTAGTTTTAAAGCAATATTCTTATTTTATAAGTGCTGTTTAGGTTAAGAAAACATTGCCCTAATTTATGAACCAAATGGAAATAAGGTGCATTAACTAAGCTGCAATTACATTTTGCTTCTTCCATCTGTTAGTATCCCGCCATACTTCCATTCTAATTATCTGTATCAGAATTCCAGAAAAATTGTTGACATAGAGGAATTTATTAAGTAATGCCATTACAGGCTTGTCTCCATAAACATGAAATAGCTGAAAGACACAGTGGCAGATGGGGGAACTCCAATATCCTACTTAGAGAAAGAATCAGTCACAGGAGAACCTTAGTTCCACGGGCCAGAGAGGATCCTCCTCTGGCTTTCCCTTCAGACTGAGGAGATTTAGCCAAGGGATATGGTAGTCATTCTGGGATGCAAGGGGATTGAGACAAGACTCATGACATTTTTAGGGTAAGTATCAAAGATGGGGAAAGGAGAAACAAGTGTGGGGAACTAGAAAGAAACAGATAAAAGCCATATATCAACTGGCATTTGGTCAGTACACTGGTCTGGCCATGCAGTCTGTCCCACCTTCTCATTAAACTCCATTCCCAACTCTTCTCGTGGGTGAGGGTCTCTCTCCTCCATAGGCCTGTGAGAAAACAGAAATCCAAGTGCAATACCTGGGGGAAGACCATGGGAGATCAGGGCTGATGCATCCGGATGGCAATGCCTAGAGAGACAGAGAGTGCCATTTGTGTGGGTGTGCGTCAGTGTGTGACCACGACTGAACATCAAGCCAGACCAGCCAGCAAATAGGAGATGCTCAGGAGGCAAGTGCTAGAGTGGCCATAGGTGTGGTCCAGGTGACCAGGGGGGGACAAGAGGGCTCTGAAAGTTGGTCAGCAGAGGACCAGGAGCTCCAACCCAGCTACTGGTGAGACCCTGGGATTTGGAGGTCAGCTACTGGTAAGGTCAGATTTCCAGGCCAGCAACTGGAAAGACCCATCTACATCTGCATCTCCAGCTGGGAGACCAGAGGATCCAAGACCAGCTACTACACAGGGATTCATACTGGCTTATAGATCTATATACTTCTATATTTTATACTAATTGGCTTTCATCCTGAGCAGCCAGAAGAAGAAGAGAAGACCATTGATGCTGTTTGTGTTTGTATGAGTGTTGTGGTTTCTGTCTCAGATGATTTGCGTGACCAGCCACTATATCTGTATGTTTGTATACGTGTTTGTGTTCCTACTGTGAGTACACGTACAGTCTTGATACTGGTTGGACTAGGAAACAAGGAGTTGTGGCTGACTCACCTTTATTGGTCTACCAAGTTTGGAAGCTTCTACAAGAATTAACATGATAGCTCTAAGAAACCTCAGAAGTTGAAGAAGGATTATAAATCGATAATTCTTGATATAGACAACTTCATCCAAAACATTTACGAAGCCCTAAAATTGCAGGTGAGGCTATAAAAAGTGTGCTTTTATAATTTTTATAATCTTCACTTTGCAGTTGGAGTCCTTTCTGGCAAGTGAAATTAAAATCATCTCATTATCATCTCATTAGCAACTTCAGTATGGATTACTTGTCTCTTAATATGTTTCTGATAGATGTTGAAATGGTCAGATAAACCAAAACTGAAATGCCTTGTCCATGTCCAGAAGCAGGTTTTTTTAACCTGGGGATTTAGGAAATTACCTGGGTAGCTTAAGAACTATATCAGCAGTGACTAAGTGAAGCCCTGGAAATCACTTTCTTGAATTTAATTATTAAATTCTTCTTAAACTCCAATCCCAGTGCCTAAGCTTTTGTATTTACTAAAATGTACTGTGATTAAATACACCACTAAGATTAATCACAATATAGTACTGTAAGGGAAAAAATCAAAACTGGGAAGAATTGACCATTCTTAAAGTAGAATCTGGTCAAAATTTGTTGTCAATCAGCTACAGAGTTAGGTGACTGCAACCTAAATCCTATTTTGAAACTGGAGAGCCTTAGCCTAATACTATCTTCTGTGTTTTGACCTGGCATTTCAATGATTTTTACAGTGATACTCAATGTATTATTGCAAATTAGCAGGACTTAATCAAATGGAGACATACATCTCATTTCCTTCTTTTCTTAGGCTAGAGTTTTCTACAGTGTCACTTGGTGTTGCTCAGAAGAAACCAAAATATGCCTGGAATCGTAACTTGGAAAAAAATTGTAGACTTGTGGTAGTAGTGGCATTGACTACCTGCCATAAAGCTTTTTAATGAGCTTCACCATCTCCATATCAAGTTCAGCAGTGAATGCAATTTGATCCCAAAAGAGCCCTTTTCAGAAACCATGTAGCCTTTAAAGGGCCATGTATAATATATTAACTCTATTTTGATGAAAAACAAATCTTCTACATACTTAACAGACTTCATCCTGAAATAAAAGCTGGTATATGATGTTGTTCTTGGCAAAATAGCCTCAGCCTCCTTAGAAGCTGTGATTTTCTATTACCACCCCTTTTCAATAATAATGAACATAGGGTAATCAAAAATGTTACATGCAGGAAAATACCGTATATGCAGGAGTTATGTTATTCTTCTCATGCATGAGGAACTGGTCCCTGTTGCTATAAATCAAAGCAGCACCACTTAAATTTATGGAACTATCCCAAGATACAGTAATTCAGGTCTTGCAACTGCATTCTTCTTCCTAGACCTAAAGGCAATTGTGACTGGTTATGGCACGTGCTGTACCTTATCTTTTTGAACAAGACATTTGGTCAGGTTTGCACCTGTGATTGACTTATGCTTTTACCAAAGGATGAGTCATCATTAACAATGTTGAAAATAAGTAATGTAAACTGAAGACTCTTAACATTTCAAAGATGGTGTAACAGAGAGTCAGAACTGAAAAATCAAAAGAAAAAACCCAAGCCATACAAGCAGAAGGCAGGTGTAGATTTCCAGCACCAACATTTCAAAGTTTAGAAGCATTCACTTTTGGTTTTTTTTGAAGAGAGAGAGGTTATTTGAAAAATATGGCCATGCATCTAGTTTTAGATCATTATCTCCACCCACTTCCTTTCCCATAGAGGTTGGGATAGTCAGGTCCAGGCTCAGAGCCATGTTTAGTAGAAACTGTCATCTTGAAAAGCTGTATTCTTACAGAATATATTGAATATACTTCATTAAGAAAGATTCACAAGTTAGTAATGACAATAAAAATAATATTTTTTTTGTTTCCTTGCTTGGGACATGGGAGAGAGCTCTGAGTGCAGTAGCTTTCACTGATCCTTTTTGCATTTAATTTGCTTTTTCTGGGATGTTTCTTAATCAAAGACGAGATTGTTATTGCATGGAATAAGCTGCTGGAGAAAGGTAATTTGCCATCCCCATTTCTCAATAAGGAGAGCTGTCTGTATGTAGGATCCCATGCCATTAGAGCACTGTAATTATTCAGTGGGCTGCTGTGTGCAGGAAGAGGCTCACTAAGAATGTCCCCATGACAATCATTATGGTACAAGACTCTGACATTTTATGTTGAGTTACAGCTATGCACACCAACTATGCACAGTAGACACCCTGACCAGCTATGCCTGTAGACACAGGCTAAGCTGGAATGTTCATTAGACTTTGGGGTATTGTAAATCCTTATTTCTTCTATAGCTGAATATCCAACTGTAAGCTTTGACGACTCAATATTATGCACTTTTTGGAGTAATTAGGTCTTGTTCTTCCACAAACCAACTTGTGTCCCTCATGCAGCAAGCGTACTATGGGTAGACATAAACAGTATGAAGGCCTTCATATACTGTGGGCTCATCTTTTCTCCTCTTTCCTATATAACAACTCCTAGTTTCTTTTCCCTCAAATACAGATTAATACAAACAAAGCAAGTTTGAATGGACAGTGACCATTGCACACTCGAACTTAATCTTTCTTTCTTTGAGTCAACCAAATGGAGAATTCCACCCTAAGGGGAGTATGGCCAAAGAAGAGGATTGCTCACCACAAATATTGTTTAATCAAACCGTAAATACTGAACTAGATGATAAACAATAACAAAATTTGCCTTTCAGACACACATTCTTAAATAGTACAGCAGTTGGTCAAGGGGCAACAGGCACAAATTTAAATGCAGCTAGTTCTATCTGAATATAATAAAAACTTCTTTTCTTCAAGGGTGACAGAGAACTGAAACAGGCTGTCTGGAGAGGTTGTGGAGACTCCTTCTCTGGAGATATGCAACACCTGCCTAGATGTGATCCCGTGCAAGCTGCTCTGGGAGAACCTGCCATAGCAGGAGGGTTGGATTGGATGTTCTCCAGAGGTCAGTTCCACCCTTAAACATTCTGTGACTCTGTGCCATTCTGTGATTCTGAATTGTACACACACCCGTTTTCCTTCTCTCACTGCATCTCTCATTCTTGGAGTTTGTCACACCCAGCTTCCATTTTGAGCTTTTCTTCCACTCTCATGTTGTCCCTGCTGGTTTCCATCTGACATGTTCCTTTTCCCCTTTATTTTTTAGGTGACTCAAGCTCTCTCTCTGTTCATGCAACCAAAACCTTTTGCACATTTTTGTTGATTTACAGGAGCCACCTCAGGTCACTACCTCTTATGCCTATAAAAACATTTATCTTTCTTGCACCCCTATTTTGAGTGTAGGTCTCCACACATCCCCCGAGGGCCACCGGAGTGTGTGGAGAGGTCCAAACTGACAGAAGAGATCCCAGAAAAGCACTCACTCTCAGGTTCAAGTCTCTAGCAAATACCTCACTGTATTTCTGAAGTTTAGTTTTTAGATGGAATTTATAATAACAGGAAAGAGAAATATACAGACTTTCAGTACTTGGAATGGCAATATGTCATGTGGCTAGGAAAGGTATGTCTGGGAGTATCATATAGCTGTTACTCAGCCTAGAGACAGAGGAGCTTTGTGTGGTGTGCTGAGGCTTCTTGAGCAAGTCAGACCAAAATACATACACATGGCTGAGGCTGCTCTGGCTTAGACTGACACAGACAAGTTTCACACCCAAAAATAAGTAGCTATTTTTTCTTAAAACAACAAAAATTTGTAAAAGTAAAAAATTAAGTCCCAGTATTAGACCAATCTGCCTCCATTTTCACAACTGAGCAACCTCTCACTCCCTGCAATCCTCATTCAGGCAAGGACCAGAATATCATTTCAAAGCAAACTAAAGAGGAGACTTATGGATCATGATCCATCAAGTAGAGGACAGTTGCTCTCTCTGGAAACCTCACAAGGGAGAAGTTTGCTTCTTTATCTTGAAAATCAGCCATTCTGAATTACTCAAGAAAATTCCATATTTTATTAGCTTTCTAGTCATGAATAATTAGATACAAAAGTTGCAACCACTCAAGATTTCCAGCAGTAACATAGGAATAAAAATATTTAGAAAAAGCAGAAAAATGTTTGTTTCTTAGAGTTTTTTAATATTCTAGCTTCCAATATTCTAAAAGATAAAAAATGGAAGTGGAATTTTTCTCTTAGAAACTATAAGTTACAGAGAGTCCATTTGTAGTAGGATACAATAGGGTTTGTTCATGCATAAAAAAACAAGGACAGTCTATAGGGGTGGGAAAGAAGTGGCTGTTTGTGAATACCTGCAAGTTTAATAAAGGGCATTCAATATTGTCATTGAAAGGGAAGAAATGGAAAGATCTCAATCATAAAGATCAATACAGGACTTCCTGTAAGTTGCCCTAGTAGAAGTTAGGCATTGTCAAAGCCAGCTGGGCAATAGTGTGCTTATTTGGTGAAATTTATGGTCAGAAAACAGCACTCTAGGAGAAGGAAATAGGCCAGTTTCTTCTTTCCATGCAGTACAGAAAAACCCCACAAGTCCGCAGCAGCATAGGTCCCTTTGATGTACGTTTAGGCAACAACAGTTGCAATTGAATGTACAAGCAACATATAAAACATATTTCTGGCAGCAGAAAACACAGTATCTTGCAGAAATTACATGTACATCAAAGACTTTGAGAAAGAGATCTTCATGATGATGAGAATGGATCCCATACCATAACCACTAACAGTCATTTCATGTTGCACATGATGAAGCTAAAGCAAAAAGGTGTGCCACACACAGCAAAATTGGATATTCCGCAAAAAAGCCACCCCAAATCAAAGTCAATTTATACTAGAAGCTCAATTTTGTTACTGGCATACTACTGACTACATTACACTGTAAGACTCGCTAGTGATTTCTCCATTGTGTGGTAATGTAGCTTAACTGTTTTCACATGGCAAAGCAACTGCAGATAGTGGAGCTCAATGGGTTCAAAATTTGGCTTTTGGAAACAGTATTCAAGAATTCTCTGAATTCAAGCTTTACTTAAGCTCAAGCATTTACCAAACCATCTGTTAAACAAACAGAACAGTGTATGCAATAACATTTACTGAGCACAACAGCAAAGGAGATAAGCAACCCCTACTTCCATTCCCTTAGGAAATTCACGGTTTCTATATATTATCAATGTCTATGTAGTTCTCAGTTCATAAAAGGTATTTTCTTTCTTTTGTTTCTTCTTAGTGCATGGAATTGCCTTGCCACTCATTCTCGGCTTTCAGAGATGTCTGCTCAAACTCAGGATGTGTCATGACTTCTGTTATCATACCAAATTACTCTTCTCTTCACCAAAAGGAAATTAACACCTTCA
>VYZT01064869.1:2823-32852 GCA_013400735.1 Pomatostomus ruficeps
GTTAAGTATTCTTCCTTACAAATTCTGGACTAAACAAAAAAAAAATGTCATAATAATAAGGTTGTTGTACCTGTTTTGATTTGAGATTTAAAATAACAATGTGTGAAGGAAGGAGTTTAGGCCAGGTGTTAGAAAGAAAAATGGATAAAACACTTGGTCTTGCAGACTCTTCATCATGTTGACATAGACACAGTGGTGATTACACTGTCATGTAATCTGTTCTGTATTACTATTCTTCTATGGAGCTAGAAGTTCCTGTGAAGACTGTATGCAAGAAAACAGAACAAATACGATACAGCACAGAGAGGAGGAAGGACAAAAATGTTTGGATACTATTTTGAGAACATTTTATAAGACAGCCATGCTATTTCAGACCTCCTGGTCCTTCTCCTCAAGAGAGATTACTAAATCCTTCAAAAGAAGAATCCTGGAAACTAAATTTCATAATCCTGTTGAACACAGAAAAGCACAGACTCGAAAGTGACATTGGTATTGTGGCTCTGTGCTTGTGCTCCTGGTAATCTCTGCAAGTGGTAACTACTCATCCCCTTTCCTGTCTATTGCATCTTTTTCTGCTTCAGTTGTATGTACTAACCTTTCTCTCTGTTGTCTGTAGATTAATGAATCTTATTTTTATCCAGAACGTACTTATCTCAACAGGCTAGAAGTTTGCAATGGCTGTCTCAGATAAGAAAAAGGACATGTGTGCACAAAGTTTTATGATTTTTTCCGCCTGTGTTATTTACCCAATATATTACCTCTGTTTTTAGACCTTGCCTCTCAAAGTCATTCTTGGAAACAGTAGCTAGTGAACTCAAGGGATAGTGAGCTTTGGCTGATAGTTCATGTTTGGTAAAGTGTGTTGGCTAATGGAGACAAAGAAATAACTCTCATTGCTTACATACACTCCATATATCAGACTCTGACAGCTCTATGCTTTCAGATGGCTTTCCAGGTAGATATTTCCGGGAGGTGTATTTGCTCCAGTGTGCACGCATGTGTTTTTCATTACCTAGAAGGCCTGTAGATTGAGGTCAAATTACAAAGCAGTCAAAACTGTGAATTACAGAAGGGTACAATCCTAGTCTTTCAATGTATAGAGATAATTTTATTGGAATAAAAAAAAGCTTTGTTTTGTTTTGTTGAAGAGTGCCAGTTGCTTAATTTTACTGCTCTTAGTAACTGAAGAATTGGGATCACCAAACTGCTTGCTGGTCTTCCCCACTGCAAATGGAAATAAAAAATTTCCTCCTATATTACTTATCTGTCTCAGTTTTGGTCTTCATTACTCCAGGTGAAATTGTCCCTTGAGCACATGCTCACTAAACATCTGGCCATCTTTAAGGCAAAGCAGTTTCAATTTTCCTAAATTGGATTCATGCATTATGCAAATGTTACTTCATTAGACAGTGAGATGAGCTATCAAGCTATATTGTTGGGTCAGAATAATGTAGGCTCAATGCTGATTTGAAATCAGACTATCAGTTTTGGATAAATTCAGTTCATGCAATCATTTTTGCTTGTGATTCAATTAGAGCGTACATAGTGATTGAGGTAAATGCAGTCAATGATTTTGTCTCTGTTTCTGACTTATTCTGATACCTATATGCAATGTGTGAAACAGCATAAACAATAAAAGAGCTAAATTAATCTCTCAGAAAGTGAATAGAACTATGCCAGGCATAATTTTGAGCCATGTTCTCCTAAAATATTCCACACTGAGAGTCTAATGATAAGACCCAAAATGACCCAAAGTTGATTTTGGCACTAGAACTTATTGGATCCTCACTGTCTTCTGTCTTTTTTTTGAATTTGCACTGTGTGGGGAGTGTAAAGTGAAACACCTGTAAATAGGGGAATTTCTTCTGTGCTGGATGGGGCCAAATAAATAGGAGATGTATACAGTAGCACAGGATCTGCCTGGTGCCTGTTATTGCGGTCTGAATTCCACAGGGGACCCAGTTTCTCACCTGACATAAATAGTTGAATTCATCAGTATAAATGGAAATGAGATGATCTGTGCAAGCCTGCTGCTTTCATATTTCTTCTTTCCTAAAGTACTTTTCATTGTTTTCAGATTAAAAGGTTAGATACTAGGAATTTTTATTTTGCATAATATTATAATTTAATATATCATTCTTTTGCAGAGTATATAAGTAAAAAAAAAAAAAAAAGACTGCAAGGTTGTTTGATTGTTTGATTGCACTCACTTGAAATCTGTTTATCTTCACTGTTTTCCCTGAAATGTGTTCTCTAATTCTTTGGTGTCTGAAACTGTATTTATGTAAATAGGTCTGAGCATTTCTTTGCCATCTGGATAGTTCTGTAAAAATGGTATAAAGAAAAGAAAGCTGAAAACAAATATAGGTAGCCTGGGAGAATGTCTTAAAAAAGGAGAAAGTTGGACTTGTATTTTGAGAGCTGCCTAGCTGGACCAGCACACAGAGCTTTTGACAGATTGTGCCACAGCTAGGTTAGCTAAGTGAAAAGAGGCAGATTAAAAGAATTACTCACGAGTTTCTTCTGGATTTTCAAAAAAGTCTAGCTAAGCTGGTATTGTGTGATTGTTCTAGGTAATGATGGCTGATACACTGAATGGTCAGTTTATGTCAATTTTTTGATTTAGCCCAAATATATACATGAATTTTTTGCTGACATAGTAGTGTTTAGGAATGTGGCTTTCTAGATATCTTACCATCTCTTACACATGGAATTGGTTTTTTGTGTGTTGTTGCTAATATATTTCAGCCTGTACAAATATATAGGCAGTGATAACATATTAGAATCTCTCAAATTTAACTCTTTTTAGGTCTAGAGTTACAAGGATCTATGTAAAGTGCTTTGAATAAAATGACAAACAAACTAGCAGTCAAAATCATAATTAAATTAAAATGAGGAACATGCCAAAAATCTGTCAGCTTCTAAATAAATGATCTGATTTATGCCAAGTATCACATGGAAGCTAAAGTCAGGAACTGGATTTGAAAGTGCTTTTTGATTATTTTATTTCTAATGCAGTTTTACAAGGCTCAGCTTCCATTTTCATTCAGAATTTGAAGTCTGTCCATGGGCTAAATCTCCATTTGTTTGAACTGAGCATTTTCCAGAATGAGAGGGAGGACAGTGTCAGTTTTACATAGAAAACTGTAGACAATTTTAGCTTTATCTAGTAATTCCTTCCTGTGTAACTATCTTAGATTATAAAACGAAAATAAAAGTGGTGAAATAAGGGTGTAAGTACTAGGGGTTGATGACATAATCTAATTAAATATCTATGTAATATTTTTCTTTATATATACTGGATTTCAGATGAGTATTGTAAAGAACAGCAGATCTCTATTACAAAACTTTTCTTTGCCAAAGGCAGTTCAGACAGTGGTTTGGCTCTGAAGCAAATATGGGAACATGTCGTTTTTTCACTTTCAAAAGCAAGCGACTTTCCACCTTTCACAAAACTTTGCTTCATCATGCTAGTTAGAAAGAACATTAAATTTTAAGGCTTTGGAGGGGGGAAGAATGGTGCATTTCCTGTATGTCAGAAATGCCTTCTGTTGTCACTGAGAAAATCTGCCTACAAGTCTGTTTGCACATGCTTTGCAGAGAAAAATGGTTTTAGCAGCTTAAGTCTCTGATTCCATGTGTTGTATATGTTTTGGTGTGAGTGTGGGTCAGATTTTCTGGAGAGCTTACATTTGAGCTACTGCAGCTGGTGTAAAAGAGCAATGTTCTGTCCTCCCAGTGATCTTGCTGTAATGCAGCAGCAAGGAGAAGGGAGTTGAAAATCCAAAACTATGGTTGATTTTTTTTTTTCTCACTTGTACTCAGGCTTGATAAAACAGTCCTGCATTTCCTGAGAGTCTACCATGGTTTTGCAAAAATAGTTCCTCCTTCAGCATACACACAGTTTCTCTGATCTGATGCTCTTTGTTTAGTACATGAGTTTTCTCCTTCTTGCTATTGTAGTACAAGCAGGTGCTTGTAGGGACACCACAGGAGGGCTTTGAGGTTGGAGCAGCAGGATGCTACTCCAGTGGAACTGGACCCTGCTTCTGTCAAAGAAAATTTACTATGATGTGGGACAAGATGTTTATAGAAAACTTCTCAAAATGGCTATTAGTTGGATGCTCCTTACTTTAGGGAGCTAATTTAACACTCTGTGTCCTGATACACAGTAGTGCAATAGATACAGAGCTGATGAGTGTTGAAAGTACATCATAGGACATTATATGTTACCTAAGAGAAATTATTTGTGCAAAAAATCCAACCAAAACCCAACAAAAAATAAGAAAGCTTTGTTTCAAGCACCAAACTAATAGATTCTGTGAGCTTTTGACTTAGTCTCAGAGGCAGAGATAATGGTGAAACTTTCCTGGGAAGATCATAGAATCATAGAATCTCCATAGTTGGAAGGATCCACAAGGATATGGGAAGTTCAACTCCTGGCCCTGCACAGGACAACCCCAAGAATCACCATGTACCTGAGAGCTTTTTTCAAATATTTCTTGATTTCTGTAAGGATTGGTGCTGTGACCACTGCCCTGAGGAGCCTGTTCCAGTGCCCAGACACACTGGGTGAAGAAACTTTTCCTAATATCCAACTTAAACCTTCCCTGACACATTTTCATGCCATTCCCTTGGGTCCTGTTACTGGTCACCACAGAGAAGAGATCAGTGCCTGCTCCTGCACTTCCCCTCTTGAGGAAGCTGTGGACTGCAGTGAGGTCTCCCCTCAGTCTCCTCTTCTCCAGGCTGAACAGACCAGGTGACCTCAGACACCCCTCATCCTTTGTGAAAGTAATTTTGAGACTTAAAAGGCATCTTGCACTGGTATTGTGTCAAGTGCAGGTGTAGTTCCATCCGTGGTGAAATACTTGTATTAATCTTAGTTTTGCTACATAGCTTTTATATATCTCTATAGATGAGGTATTGAAAATGGCTAGGGATCTCATTTTCTGGTGGAAGTTCAGGGGGTTTTAACACAGAATCCACATATATATTACATGACAAATAGTTTTTGAAGGATGGATTGCCTGCATGTAGTTAGACAACAACTTTTTCAGGATTAGTTTGTAACAAACAAATAAACTAGACAAAGGAAAGTTATATGAAACTCACTCAGACTATGGCCAACATGAGATGAACCTGCAAAAAGTGTGGCAGCCTCTTGAGCAGAGGGGCTGCTGGGTGATGGGAGCTGGTTGAGGAGAATAGGAAATTTGCTTTTGTTTTTACTTTTTTTTTCAGATAAGCTGTAAAGAGATATGTCTCATTTGAAACCTGTGAGTTTCTAATAGCCTTTTAATAAGCAGTTTTCTACTCAGGAGCCAGGAGAATTTCTTGAACATGAAACGGAGATACTGTGAGTGATTAAATAATTAAAGGCCTTTCCAATGGAATGTAGGAGAATGCAAATCACAATTTTTGCCTGGCCTGGAAAAGAGCCAGGACTTCAGCTCAGGAGTTTGTTACTGATCCTACCCAAAATAGTATTTAGTGGTTGGTAACTAGATTGATTCTGTTTTTTCTTTTCCCACTCTGCAGTCTTTTCCATGAATATTTTGCACTCCTCTTCAGTGATTGTTGCAGATATTCAGATACAAAAGGAACATAACCTTTATTTTCTAAATGTAGGATGAGTAATTCCCATTAGAATGATCAGAAAACCGGGTGAGGAAAGTAACCCAGCTCATATTTTGAAGGGAGACACTATGATACACTCCAAATAATATCCCATAATCTATTTCCATACCATTTATGAAATGTTTTTACTGGGGGCATGCAAAAGTTAAAAAAACACCTTTATTTTCCCCTAAGTATTCTGATATAGCTAAGCAAGAAGCACTCCTTGAATAAAGAAGAGAAAGGCTTAAGTGGAGGTTCAGTGTGGTTTGCTTGAAGGCATATGACATATGGTAAATTCTACATCATGGGAGAATGCAGTTGTTGGAAGTAAGGCTCTACAGCTTTTTGGCATGTAAATTAAATCCCTGATCAGTCATTGATTTAAAATTAGTGCATTATGAAATCTGCCTGCAATTTTTAATGTCATACATGTGAGTGGTCAAAATCTGTTAGTCTACAAATGCGTTCTTCTGTTTTCTAGAGTATACATTTTGCAGAATTAATTTTTATCAATGAATTGTTGATTATAATACTTGCCAATTATGCTGTGTATAAACTTTTCTATCCAAGATACCATTGTTTTGCTCTGTATTTCCTTCAGATAACAAAAACTGACACACCTATCCAATCCACAGCTTAAAGGTAGAGCCTGAAAGTATGAAGTACAGTATGGAATACTGCTTCTTTTCGGCTTATTCCTCCAACAGATTCTCTGCAGATCAGTGTTATTTTTCTTATAATCTGTATTTTCCTCAACCCATTTTCTCCTCTCAAAAATTGTGTATACCTTTAGAAAGCCTCTGAAGTAAGTATGATGATGTTTTGGGGTTTTTGTTTTCTCTAGGGGACAGTTGTGTGGTAAAGTTGCTGTCCCCTTGGCTTGTTGTTCACTTGTCTTGCTGCGCTCACACCACCTCACTTCACCTCTCCTCACCTCTCTTTCCTTCTAAGTTCTGGCACAAAGTTAGTACCATGCAACTGCTCTCTCACTCCCTCTTACCCTTTTGGGTGAGATGAGGAGGAGAATCAGAAACTTGTGGGTTGAGATAAGAACAGTTTAATAATTGAAAATAAAATATAATAGTAAGACTAACAATAAAAAAACCCCAATAATAATGAAAAGGAAAGACAGTTTTGTTCTTAATATGGAAAACTGAAATATTTTCTAGAGTTCTCAGACGGTTTTGAATCTTCAATGTGTTTTTCTGATATAATTCAATTAGGCAAGCTGGTGGTTCAATTTCAGTTTTTAACCGATTGGGTGCATGGAAACATGGTCTTTTCTACCCCTATTATTCTATAATTCTGTTAAGCTAACAGACTCCAAGAGCCCTGCTAAGAGGATTTGTTGATTTTCCTGTGGATGTTGGAAGGAAAAGACAGAATCACTTTGTACCCGCATCTCCCATCTTTTGTGTTATGATAAAAAATTCAGTGCTGCCATTTATTGCCTCTATAGACTGTGTCCATAAAATTTTGCTAGACCTTTTCTTTAGCCAGGAAAAACTAGTGGGAACATTGAGGCTATTCTTATGTCAGGGATGCAGGACACAGTACAATCTTTTTGTATCAATCAAGTATGGAGGTGTCCCTGCTGATTGAGAGAAGTCATGAATGGAAAAAGTGTTGGTTGTTGTCCTAGACATAATACAGGTAATGCTTCATGATGGAGGGAATAAAAGATGTGCTATAAAGAAAAGAAAAAGAAAGTGTTGCCATTATTATGGGATTTCTGTATGTGTCTACAAGCTAAAGGGTATTTGAGCTCTTAAAGTCTCAGTTGGCTTTGTGACCAGAAGGACCTTTCTAAATCGTGCTCTTACAAAGATTGTAAAGGTGCAGCTACTTTATAGTTCCCAGCAGCTGTTCTGACCTTCTTTACTGAGCAAGGAGCCCTGTGTTTGTTAGTAACACCTGTATATTGGCTGGCTAGGTCTTTGCTAGTGGTGAACACTGACCTGAAAATGCCTGTGCTTTTCACAGTGCTTTCCTACACTGGGAGTGCAATCCCTACCTGAGATTTCTTTGTCTGGAGATGATAATTTTGTGCCTGAGAGGGAGTATTAAGTATATAATGGCAGCAAACAGTGTTAAATTAGTTAAAGGGGATGAGAAATTTTTCAACAATTAATAACTAAAAGTTTTGTGGGAAGGATAGGTTGTAGGCCAGACAAACGTAAAGGTTTGCATATAACCTTAGAGCCATGCTTGAAGACACTATTTCTTTATGCAGGGCAGTAAAAGCAGAAGTTATCCTCTAATTCACTGAGCTGATTTCATGGTGCTATAGGAAGCCATGTAAGCTAGTCTTTTTCATGTACTGTTCTTTAGTCTTACACCTAAACTATTGTTTTCTACTTCTGTGGATTTACTGACCAGAATTTTCAGTTTTGGTCATTCAGATGAATGCAGAGAATAGCTCCTCCTTCTTTTCCTGTGCTGGTGAAGAAGCACATCATACACAGTGTAGAACTAGAACTGCTTTTCTTTACGTTTCTTGTATTACAGCAGAGCTTTGAAATCTAGACTTCCAGATGCAGTGTGCTGGATAAAGTAAATGAACAGAGAAAGAGGTGATCTGTACACACTGAAAAAAAGGAAATGGGACTCTGAAGGGAGAATTAGTTACTTTCTGGGGTTTAATTCATACAGTCTGCCATTGGCAGAGTGTGGAAATAAAGCCCAGGCATTCTCTGCCTTGTCTTTCTTAAGAGTTCCTGCTTCAAGCTGCTGACATTACATGGCTAAATGTAAAGTATTTAACATAAGAGAAGCATATAATCAGAATACCATGTGGAAAGAGTGAATGAAGAAGATACTGAAATTCATTACTGATACATATTACAAAATTAGGGGTCTACTCTCTGTTCCTCTGCTTTCTTTCCCCATCTCCATAAAACAATTCATCTTCAGTTCTTTCATGATTTCTTACTGTCATTTCCCTTGTGAAGTCCTGTTTCTGTCTTTCCTTTACCTGTAGTTTATTGTGTCCTATCTTACACAATTCCCTATCTTTATAACATTTATTTCTCCCTGTCTGTAGAACTGTTGCACAGTTGACTACTCTTCCATAACTCATTCTGTACATGGTTTTGTGCCTTTTTTCTGCAGCCCTTCTGTCATGCTTACCAGTTCATTAGCAAATGGGATATTTATAGGAGTGTACAACAGAACTATAATGAATTTTACCCTTCGTATAATCTCTTCCTAATAAATATGATTAATATTAAAGCCCTATTACTACCCTAATACACAAACTGTACTGAAATTCAAAATTTGAGGGATACTTGTATAAATGTGAACTCCTAAAGTTGTAACATTTTAACACTGCAAATGTCAATGTATTCTAAGTAATGGTGTTTTCCTCTGTGTGAAGTACATTATAATCACTGATGGATAAAATTTTCCGAAGTTTACAGAAATTAATCAATCCAAAGTTTGTATGCTCTTGAGAACTACTGATTTTTTAAAAAATTTTTCTTTTTGATGTGCAAATAGAGTGGAAATCAAAGTGGCTCACGATTAACTAAGAAAATGCCAAAGCAGTCAAAATTAAAATCCAGATTCCAAGTAACTTGGGTGGTAAAGCATTGCTTAAGGTGTATGGTAGAAGATTCTCATCAGTTTAGATATCCTTATGTGGTCATGGAAAAAATATTAGTAGCAGAATCCTCTCATTCATTATACATGCAATTATTAAAATCACATGTGAAAGAGAGCACCAGGGGGACAATTTTGACTCATCAGTGAACTAGTTGAAAAAGACTGATGAAATTCAGGTTTGACATATTTATCTGCTCAATTTCTTTTTTCTTAAATGAAAATCTTTAAAGTGTGATTGCAAGAGCAGGAGCAGTACTTTCCACAGGCAGTATTTCTCAGTTTTCAATACTGGGCTTTCCAAGTGGTAGACCAATTATGGGCAATCTATAAAAATCATGCTTAAAGCAGAGTGTGTATCTAATAATTCCTTTTGATTTGAACAGTTTCTTTGTAGTCACAAAAAGACTGACTTGAGTCAGCAGAGGTGGACACCTGTGTGTTATTCCAGTCTAGCATAAACGTTGTTTCAGTTGCAGAGTCAGAATCAAAATCTTGTTTGTTATCATTTGCCACTCTATCCATTTTGTTGGACATCTGATCAATGCATGAATGAGTTTTTATGTATGTCCTTAGCATGAATGAAATTTGTGTTTTCAATCCTAAATTGACTAGAAATGTGTGAATCAGCTAAACACAGGCTTATCTTGGATGTGAAAAAGTGGTAGTTAAGTCCAAATATTTGTTATAAAAAAACTGTTGGTATTGTTTTGCTTTTTAATTTACCATAAAAAAATTAGGCAGCTAGTGATAGAAAAAAAGTAGAGAAAAATAATTCTGATTCATGCTTAAAATCATGGAATAATTTAGGCTGCAAGGGACTTGTGGAAATGTAGTCATCTGATCAACTGGAAGTCCAGTGATCTGGTCCAGCCCTCCGCTTAAAGCAGGTTGTTGTGGTTTGACCCTGGCTAAGTGCCAGACACCCACGGCAGCCACTCACTCGTTCCCTCCCCTGCCACAGCTGGGCAGAGGAGGGAAGGAGAGGGGGTGAAAAAAAAACCTAGGGAATTAAAACAAAGGTTTATGAGTTGAGATAAGGAACTGGGAGAAAATGCTCTAAGGACAAAGCAGGCTCAACTTAAGTTGCAAAGGGAAATTTATTACTACTAGAGTTAGAAGGAGAATATGAGAAGTAAACCTGAACTTTTAAGACACCATTCTTTTTCCCTCCCCACCCCTCCCTCCCTCCCACCAACAGTGCGAAGGGGGGTGGGGTGGTTCAGGTCAGTCTATTTTTAGGATCTTTTTTTCTTGCTTAGGGAGAGGAGTTTTTTTTTCTCCTTTTGCCATGGGGTCCCTCCCACAAGAGACAGTTCTCTGTGAACTTTTATGGCGTGGGTTTACTTGTCCACAGGATACAGTCCTCCAAGGACAAACTGCTCCAGCATGGAAGCAGGGGGCCCCTCTCTCTCCAACCAGGTCTCCCACCTGGACTGCAGTTTCCTCCAACATCCACCCACTACAGCGTGGTCACTTCCTCCACAAACTGCGGGACTTTTAGTTTCTGTCTCTCACTGGGCTGCACTTGCTATGAATTCTTCTGGCATCCACGGCTGCTGNTGGTGTCTCCATGTTGTTTTCCTTCACATGTTCTCACATCCTCCTCCTTCTCTAACTACGAGCAGCTGCGTGCACACTTTGTTTTGATTTTTCCTTAAATATGTCATCACAGAGGCGTAACCAACTTTTCTAATTGGCCCAGACATGGCCAGTGGCATGTTCATCATCTTCAGAGCCATCAGAGATTGGCTCTGCTGGAAATGGTGAAGAATTCCAGAAGCTTCTCACAGGAGCCATCTTTATGGCCCCCTCCCCACTACTAAAACCACAACACAGGTGCAGTTAGATCAGATTGCTCAGGCCCTCAGTCAGGGCAGTTTTGAGCGTGTGCAAGAATGGAGATTCCAGAGCCTCTCTGGGCAGCCTGATCCTGTTTGTTTGGCCACTGCCATGGTTTAAGAAAATGTAATGTATATCTAACTGGAAATTCTTGTGTTCTATCTTGTATCCATTGCCTCTTGTCCTGCCTCTTGAGAAGAGTATGGCTCCATATTCTTTATATACCCTCCCATTAAGGTAGCTGAGGAGCTCCCCTTAGGCTTTCCTTTAGGCTGAATAAATCAAGTTTTCTGAATTTTTTTTCATATTTCAGGTTTTCCAATCTCTTGATGATCTTGATGATCCCCTGATAGACTTGCTCCAGTATGTCAATGAGAACCCCCAAACTGGCACAACACTCTAGAGGCAGCCTCTCAAGGGCTAAACAGAGGGGAACAATCACGTCCTTCAACCCACTGGAAATGCTTTAGTTAATGCAGCTCAGTGTGTGCTTGTCCCTTGCCCCCACAGCAGCATCCTGCTGGTTCATGGTCAATGTGTTCATTAGTCCTCAAGTCCTTTCCTACAAAGCCATTGTGTGGAGTTATTCCATTCCAGCTGCAGAATTTTGCATTTGTCTGTGTTGAGTTTCGTTAGTTTTCAGTCAGTTCACTACTCCAGCTTTTCAAGGTGTTTCTGAATAGCAACCCAGGCCTTCAGCATGTTGATTATTCCCAGCAGTGTGATGCACAATTTCCAAGAATGTCACATCAATCACTGAGGTCATTAATGAAGATGTAAAGGAATACTAGGTTGAGTGACTGATCCCTGAGGAATGGCAGTAGTAACCAGCTTCCAGCTGTACTTTGTACCACTGATGACACCCATGTGAGCCCAGCTAATTTTCCATACACTTTATAGTCTGTTTATTGAGTCTCTACCCCATCAACTTGGCTATAAGGGTAATATGGGAAAACAATTCACATATTGGTTTTATCTCATGGTAACTCTTAGGATTCCATTTTTCCCCTCTTTATTTATTGACAATGCTATTAATGAGGGTATAACTATTCTTTTAATCTAAGCAACACTGACATTCTTTAGGAAGTTCATAATAGATCAAGGACACATTCATAATATGGACATTGACCATGCTCAGGTGCTGGAGGGCAAATATGTGATGAATTCTGTGGCAAAGTTTTAGCTTAGCAATATGTGATTATTTATTACAGGGTGAAACTGACCACAGCATGAAAAACAGATATGAGGCCTCATGACTGGTTTGTCTTTTTTGGACCCTATACAGAGGGACAAAAAATGGATATGTACCTTTTCCTTTCTTTACATCCACCATAGTGGCTAATTACTGTCATGGGAGGATACATGTTTTAATTGATACCCTTTAAAAGTTAATTTGATGTTTGGGAAGAAGAGTGGGAAAGAGCTTCATGACAAACTGTTAAAATTTCTCTAGAGATTATTCAAAGTTTTCTCTTTCTTTTAATGGCTTCCTCATGCAGTAACTGATCTTGATAAGGAGATGTAATGAAGATGAAATGTTAACTGTGGAATACCTTTATTGGCTGAATTAATCTGCAGATGAAATAATACTTTTCCATTAGAAAAATACTGGTGTAGCTACCCGTGACTGCAATATTCTCTCAACCTCAATTAATTAATTTAGCAATTAGATGAAACAGCAAGAAAGCTTCTTCCCAGGCTTTCTTAGCTATGATTTATCTTCATTTGTCTGGCTCAAGGAATGCTGACTATCTAATCCACATGTAGAGACTGCTGTCATTTTTAAGTCTGTGTCTCTTTGTGTCCAAGGCAACCGTTTGAAACCAAGGAAATCCTAATATCTTCAGAACTTATTTTGTGTATGTATGAGTCCAGCTACAGCAGGCTATCTCACAGGGTCTGTCAGATTATCAACAGAAACATATAGTAATGCAGATATCATGCATTTATCTCCATAGGATTAAAGCTAGCAACAGCTGTTGGGAATTTAATAACACTGCAGATGTTTGAACATAGAAATCTGCTCCTTCCTTTAGCACTCATTTTTCACTTCCTTAAATAATAAGTTGTTTTTTATTTTCTGGGGTTTAGCTTTTATTAATGGATTGGCCATATTAATTACACAGCTATTCCAGCTTTCACAAAGCATTATTATGGTTGAGCGAAGTGCAAATGTTACATGCATGCATTTGGTCTAATTAAACAATTCAGTGCTTTCCTGATGTTAACCAGGGCTTTATGACCATCAAAATAGTATCAACAAAGTGTTCTAAAAGTATATTGAGGACCAGCAGTCCAAACTCGTTGACAAACTTACTAAAAGCATTGTGAAGTACTTGCTTTGTCAACCTACAAGTGATTCATGGGCAAGGCAGTGTGGCTACATACTTCTCAATTTTTTTCCACTCTTCATTAAGAAAGGAAAAGTGCAGGTTTATACATATGTTAATTAAGGTTCACAGCAATCCTCCAAAAGATTATAACCTCATGCCTCATGTTTTAGAGATACATACATTAGAGCTCTGAAAAAAGAGTTTCATGATAGTAGGCTGTTTTGTGATAGTAGTTTTATGATAGTAGGTCTCTTTTGAGGAAACTGAGTTGTCCTAGGAAATGAATTCAGTAAACAATTAGAGGAAAGCAAGAGAGAGAAGGGGGAGATCATTCAGCCTGTTCTGAATTCTTGTTATTTGGCTAGCAGTTTATTGGAGTTGATTCTTATTTGATTTTCTCTTTTGGATAATGTTTTAGTTGTACTTGTACAAAATGAAAGCATTCTGATTTGGAAGTGAACTCTTGCATCCATTTAGCTTTTCTCATCATTATGAATAGTATAGTCAAGAGAGTAGGAAATAACTCAAGAGATTGTAATTAACAGGATGTAAAGATAAGAGGAAAACAGCAGTATGTGATACTGTCCTTATACTTCTTCTAGTTCCTTGAAGCAGTTTGTCCACAGGTACTTTCTGTTTACTTTTATAAGCAAGTACTAAAAACCCTGTTTAATGAATTGCTGTCTTATACTCTTTCTTACCAACTCCTAGCGTTTTTATTTACCTATATGCATTTGTCAAAGTTAGTTGACTTTGGTCTGAAGTTTTGCCACTTCATTCTGTTAAACTGTGGAAGTCATTATTTTGTTGAAAATAGTCAGAAGTAGAACCCAATATAAGCTTGAAACTGCATTTTGCTTCTTAGAAGCTCTTCATGATCCTTGTTCTTTCTGCTCCTCTATTAGCTGAGTCTTCAGCTGAATATAGCTGTTTTCTTAATGGTACCTCAGTCTCAGAAAGGTCGTGGCAAGAGGGAGCTAATTGAGGAAGTCCTTGGAGTTTAACTGCCAAATATTAATAGCTTCATAAAGATTCTACGATCAAGCTAGAAAAACTAATATACTTTTATAATATCAGTTTTGACATTCAACAGCAGGCCAGAATAACAGGGTTGGTTTTCTTTTTAATAAGGGATGTTGTATAGAGTATTATTCAAATAAAAATGGTTTAATTTGGCAAAATTTTCTCCTATTTCTTTTTCCTACACATGACCATCCTAATTTATCCTTGATAATTCATGGAGATATGACTTTTGTTACCATGCAATGACAGAAGACATTTTTAAAAGACAGTATATTAATTTAAGGGTAGGACATAATGATGGAGGTTTGAGTGCAAAAGAGTAGCATGAAAGGCTGACAAAGTCTTTCAGACTGTATCTGAGATTCTTGAAACAAGGTGAAAAAACAGATTTTAAAACTCACTGGAAATCTGCTAGTATTATTTTAAAGGTATGTTCAGCTAATTTATGTAGATTTTTCTCAGCTATATTTCATTTTTGTGGTTTCCATTGCTTGAGTCTGTTCTTGCTTAATGTTACTTTGCTTTTCTTAAAGAAAATTATTTTACAGTTTCCTTGTCCATCTTTATGTGGAAAAATGGAACTTGCTTCTTGCATGGCTTTAGAAAAATCTGCAATTCTAGTGAATATTGCTGTGAACTATACAAGAGCAATTTCATTAAATTACTAGGATAGAAACAAGTTGGGTATATAAAAGGCTGCAAGATACTAAAAGCTGAAATACCTTTTTTCTTTTTTAAAATAGATTTCTGAGACTTCTGTATAAATTCTACAGTTTTCAGGTTAACTTGCAAGTATGGCCATGTTTTAGCAACTTAATTAGGAATCCTTTAATGTAGTAATATTGACTCATGTTCATCAGAGTTTCAAAAAAACTGAGACTACTTTACAAACATGAAACTGTCATGAAACAGCTAACATAATTAGCTAAATTGGCTAAAGCTGTGGATTTTTACTTTGACTGATGATATGTTTAATATATGAAGCTTTTCACTCTAATCTTGACCTGATGTTCAGTTTAGTTTGTAATTTATCACTCCAGATGTGTTGTGGAGTTGGGAAGAGAGCATTGGGAAGGGACTTGGACGATTTTGATTGTAGTTCAGACTCACCACTGAATTTTGTTCGATTCATTGCTTTCCATATAGATGAGTACAGACAACAGAGTGCTGTTGTGACAAAGTTGTGCATCAGGCCAGGTCAACCTACTATATCTGTAAATTTACAGAAATGTCCAAACTAACACATGCCTAAGAAGCTATGGAATCCTAAAACCCTAGTGCCTGGTACTGTGCAGGCAACAGGGCTGTCCCAAGGATTTTATAATCTACAGATTAACTGTTTTTTCCCATATTTCTGTCTAGAAAGTCCAGATCTAGTGTTACAGAAATTATTTTCTGTAGAAAAGTAAAATATTTAAACAGATTAGGATATCATGCTTGGGCAGTTAAACAGATTGATCCCGTGTCTGCCAAACCTTTATTCTACCTAAATTAGTATGAACAGTATTAGCAGTATGAATTTTCAATATCTAATCCTGAAACATGAACTTAATGGGATCCTGTATATCCTGAGGTGGAATAAAAAGATCATGTACATATTCAGCATGCTGACAAGAATTTATGTAAGATTCCTTGGAATATTGTGGTGCTAAGTTACCTTTGTAGGCAGGAAAAAAATTGGCTTAAACTGAGATGCCAAAATGAGAGAAGGCAGCAGATGAAGGAATTTATTTTGGATGTTTCATTTGAAGAAGATTGTCTTAAATTTTTGGATGCCAAAACTGTGGGACATACTTGTTCTTATATCTGATGAAAGCTTTATGTGTTTTAATAAGCTTTCCACACCCCTGTCCCCCACTCTCTAAAAAGAGAGGATGAAGGCCTAAAATGCAACTGAAATGCTGCTGGTGGTTTATAGGATAAGATGAAA
Source organism: Pomatostomus ruficeps (assembly GCA_013400735.1). NCBI lineage: Eukaryota > Metazoa > Chordata > Aves > Passeriformes > Timaliidae > Pomatostomus > Pomatostomus ruficeps. The sequence goes on from VYZT01064869.1 coordinate 19,174, forward strand.
ATGGAGTGAAGTTTTGACTATCTCTGAAATATTTGTAGTTGTCTAGAACAGAAGAGATCATAAGATACAGATTTTTGGACTGGGAGTGTAGTATGTGGAAATACATGGCCATAATGACAAAGTTGAAGAGAAAACTGAGAATAGAGGAAGAGACGGATGTACTGGAAACAGAGGAGGAGGAGCTGTCAAAGCAGAAACTGAAGGAAGCAATAAAGGCAAAATAAAATATGTCATGGTTTTCCCTTCTGCAACAACAGAACTGTCATAGACTTGGGACAGTTTACTGAGAAAACTGTTTTTGAAAGGGAGACTTGAGTGACATGTGGAACCTTCCAGTCCCAATGCTATCAAGGGGCTGCATGTTTCAAAGACGCTCATTCCACTCATTATTCCAATACTTTTATGATGAAATCTCTCCACCTTTCAGTGGGAGTCATACTTGACTGGTATCATCAGTGTCTTCCAAACAGCATCTGACAGTTCCAGGGCTTGTGAAAACAAGACATCTTTAGGAGTAAGAGGTAATAATTGTCCAGAACATGAGTGCTGGTTGTTTTGTTTTATTAAGGGAAAAGACATCATGTTGTAATATCCTTGTTAGATAGGATAGTTCCTTAACAAATTCATGTTGCGAGTGGAACAAACTTGGTTTGAACTCCCTTTGATTTTTGTGTAGAGTTGGGGTTTAAGATTTTGATTACTTTTTCTTTTATTTTTAAAGAAAAAAACATATATAGGATTTATAGGACATCCTATATATTCCAATGACTAGGTTTCTAGGTTTTATTATGAATAGAGGCTTTCAGAAAGATGCTGTGAGAAATTTTTCTGCTAATGGTATCAATGTATGAAGTCAAGGTTTGTCATAACTATAATGAAAACCTTATTGAGAACTATAGTATTCAGTACGAAATAAAATCAAAAATTGCTTGGGGAAACAGCTTGAGTAATGGATTATTGTTTAATATTATTTTACTTTATGTAAAGAGAAGATAGTACAATCATATATGATTGCTTTCTCGAAACTCAGGTACCAGTTCAGATAAATTAGGTAGTTTTCTGCATTTATAAGTAATTTTAATTAATATATTAAATAATACTTAATAATAAGTAATCAGTGTTTTGACATAATCATTACTTTTAGTTTTAAAGATTTACTTTCTTATTTAGACTCTTAGTTTCATTTCACCTTTATCAAACCATCTTTTGCAATACCTTCTTATAAGTGTAGCATATCATAGCTGATACGATTTTTTACTCTTGATGTCTTTCTACTGCATAATTAAGTTGATAGCTTAAAAGAATTTTACTTTTTTACTGAAAAAGTCTGGTCACTTTGGGGTTGTAATTTTCTCAGCTAATGTGTGAAGGTCAGCATAAAGTTCAGTTGTTACTGGATGTGATAGCAGTCTGACTTTTTGACTAAATAATTACTGTGCCAAAAAACTGTAATGTTTGCTTTTGTAAATATTGAAAAAATAATTAAAAAAAAATCTAGGCCCGTTAAATTAAGAGGTTATGCACCGGTTCAACTTAACTTTCACTTCAGCTGATTTACTTAAAAAAAGCAAACTTTGAGAAATTTAAGAGAATTATTTAATGAGGTCATGTTGATTGCACATCTTAAGAAATTTGATGTTTAAGAGACATGCACTTACTTCAAAGTTCTAAAACTGACTTTCATTCCAAGCAGAAGGAGTGGGATGGATGTTTAAGAGATAATGAAGGAGAGGGCTACAGATCTAGGGAAAATGGAAGTAAGAGTCAGCAAAGAGCTTGTTAAGAACAGAAAGTGGATTAGTTACTGAAAGCTCAGCCCATTTATCCAAGTCTGAGAATAAAGTAATGCAAAAGGTAAAACACTTTCCAAAGAACATTAAAACTTGTAGTACTTTATCTGCCAAGCACAAAGAGAGTATGTACAACTGTTGTTCACTGGCAATGTGGTATGGTCTCAATACTGTATGAATACCTGCTCAATTGAATTAGAAGGTTGTGCTGTAGAAAAATAGCTAAGAAAACTGGAAAAACCCAAAGACAACAACTGTGAAGTACAAGCATACAATAAGATCAAGGGACTAGACACTCTTTACCTGCTGCATAAAATTACAAATTTACCACCAGAAGGTAGGGCTAATAATACCATACAAAGGCTAATGATACCATACAAGGTGCGATACAAATTCAGCTGAAATTCCTTTTGAAAGGTGACTTGAAGATGGAAAAGGTGTAAAGAAGAGCTAGTAAAACTTAAAAGGAGGGTGGAGATTTTACTTTCTAGGGGAAAAAACCCAATCCAAAAGCTGTTGTTATACAAGCCATTTTGGCTGCAGTTGAGATGGATTCGGATCTGTGTGTATGGCGCTTATGTATTATCTAACCCACTTTTATCAAAAACCCTCCAGCAGGAGAAGGCTTTAATATAATTTTTACAGAACCGGGAGAAGAAATAAACTGATGTATTGTTATGCCAGTTCATTTGAAGAGGCAGGGAAGGTGATCTGGAGATTTATATTCTGAAGGTGCAACTTCACCAGAACAGTACAGCTGAACAATTTAAACAAGTTTGACTTGTTCAGTAAAATGATTTTTGATTGCTGATTATGTATCCTCTTATGAGGCTAAACAGCAGGAATGAAGAAGTTCAAAGGACAAGGTTAATACAAACCTTACACACAATTATAGATACACAGTGGTTCATTGCTGGCTTGAAATAATATTTCTGACTCTCAGAACAGTGAAAACAAAATGGTCTTCTCCAAGGAGTGGTAAACGTGTTTCAGGAGGGAGCTTGTTAAAGGACTATACATTGTTGTCACAAGCTTCAACATAGCACTAAATTTGATTACCCAGTTCCATCATTCCAGATGACAAAACCAACCACAGAATCACCAAATTACTTACAATAATGCAATAATTACTTACAATAATGCAATAATTACTTACAATAATTTTCTGTTCCACACTCCTTGCTTGTACAGCTCCATTATTTATTTGTAGATTTACAATGTAATAATATTCAGTATGATGTAAAAAGAGTCTTTTAACTTCAGGTTGTATCCAGTTTAAAAATACAGCATTAGTTTTTAATCCCTCAGCCTATCTGGTTTATTAAAGTAGGTCTACAGTTATCTGCTCATAGAAGTACTTTGAACAGAATCTTTAATCTTCTTCCAAGAAAGCCTACATTTTATTAGGGACTTGACAGATTCTTAAGAATGTTCATATGCCTTCAATAAGGTTATAGATAATGTGATTTTCTTTAGTACTTTTTTAGGAACTCTCTCTATAAATCACAATAATAGCTAATGAATAAAGTTTTCTATTTAATTCTTATTTTTAAGGATTATTAATGCTAAAAGATTCAATGCAGTGTAAAAATTCTTGTTTGTTTCCCTCATATCTGAGGCCGTTAGTTATCCTTTTACAAGAACAAATAAGACTTAAAAAAACTGTGCATTATATCTTATTATATCTTACTATTAAGTGTGAGTGACAGGGTTTAATTGAGAGATTACAGGCAGAACTTCAAATTTTCCAGTGCTGTTTTAGGTTGAAATTGTGGAGAATTTACACATAAGTGTATGGTTTTTTTGGTGTGTGGAGCTAGATACTAATGAGACAGAGCAGCCTGAAATTTTGCTGCAAATAGGAATGGTGGGGTCACACTGCATGCTTCTGGTGTACTGTACCTGGATAACAGGACAGAAATTTTAATTTCTGCCTATTTTCATGCTTTTAATCTGAATTACCAATAGCCAAAGTACTGGACAGGCCAGTATAGCAAACTAGTGAATATATTGAAGTTCTCCTACATCTGTGCAAATCCATATTCCTCCAATGTGCGAGTATAAATCAACATACTTACCTTTTTCTTCATGCAGTTGTTGCAGAGAGAGTCATGGACAGTGTTTTTTAGAAAGACAAACTTATTTCCTGGGATCTTAATACAGAGTAATGCTCTCATGGGTAGTCGACTCTATTGAGCAGCTGGTCAGCAGACGGATGGTAATGAGAGGCTCCACCGCAGATCCTTGCAGCAGCACTTTCTTCTGGATGTGGTGAGACTCCTGAGCCACTGCTCCACTCAGCTCTGGCTTCGGCCCTTGGTGACCACCCAGCACAGGCATAATTCATGGCTGTTGATTATCTTAACTGCATACAAACCCCCTTTCTAATAAGTATTTACAAATGTCTTGCCAATTTACAATGTAATCCATCTTGCAGCACAAACTACTTAGAGGAGCCTTTGGAGGAAAAGGCCAAATTCTCCACCTAGGATGTTAGTCAGCATATCCAAATTGCTGAGGCTAGGCTCAGCAGGAGCTGCCTGAGGGAAATCTGTATGAAGGTCCCACCTGGAGAGGACCTGCAAGAATCTGTCAGATCATCCCTCTAAGCATCAGCCTTAACTCTCTGGTTCATCTGCATGGCTGAGGTAACAGGCAAACTTGAAACTACATAGTTGCCTGTAATTTCTGTGGTGATAGGGCTGCACCAGGCCAGGACAGGATGCCAGCCTGCAGGTCAGAGCCAGGATCCATGAGGGTCATGGCCAGGCAGAGGCATCACTTCAGTACAGCCAGAGACCAGCACTCCTACAACGTTGCTGGGGCAGGCACATAGGGCCATGGGATGAAATCAGCTGGGTTGCAGATAGGGGCTCCCAGGTGAGGCTGGTCAGGGCAAGTAAGGTCAATCAGTGCACTTGTGGCTCAGAGGTGGAGGTACCACGGTCCCTTGAGACAAGACATCTATCATATGCTGCAGGGGTTTTTGAAATGCTGGAGCAACACTGAGGACTAAACCTTGGTAATCCACACCAGAGTCTTCTACTGCAGTTAATGATGTCATTTGTTATACCTGTGATTTATGGTCTCATTTTACATACTGCTGCCTTTGTCATTGATCTGTTCAGAGCCTCCTTGCAATGAAAGTAATAATATAATGTATGAAAGTTTAGCTCAGGATCTCAGACTGCCAATAATGGCTTCTTTTGTTTGTTACATGCTACTCAGTTGTGCTTAAGCCCTCACCATTTTTTAGCAGAGCTGGTAATCGTTTCTCTGATTATGCAACTGTCTTCATGCTGCATTGTGGGTTTCATAATGTCCTATTAGTGCTCTGGTTAGCCAGCAGATCTGTCTTGCCACCAGCTGTAGGAAAATACTTTCAGAAAAGTGCACTCCCAGTGGAAGTGATTCAGATTTTAATGAGCAGGATGTTTTATGATCTTTGCTAATAAAAATGAAACTGGAAGAGAACACTTTCTTGCCAGAACGTGTCTCTGTATTGCTAGAAATTGCAAGCTATGCATAAACTGTTGTAATATCAAGCATATTTTGTCAGAATATGAATATGTATTATTCAGTTAAGTGTTACAGTATGACCATATAAATAGTAATAATACTGTGTGCTGAGATGGGAAATCCCATTGTGTATAATGACACCACCAACAGAATAGAATAGTAATGTGTCTTCTTAGACACTCAGTGAAAAATAGTGAGCTCCCTGCTCAGGAGCTCTCTTCAGGCAAAAGACCTAAACTATTTCAGGTTCTCTACTTTTCCACCTGAGTCCCTGAATTCCCAGGGGAATAGGATATATTAAGAACTAGCTGCCTACAGTTAGTTTGTGGGCTTACAAAATATCACTTTGTGGTTTTCTTTTTCTTCATGACAAAAGCTATTTGAAAGCCCTCTTTCACTTAGAAATAACCCAAACAGTTAATACTTCTTTTAAAATGTGTACCTGAATTGACAACCTGAAACAAATGCTAGTGCAAAACTTTATCCTGACTGTTGAAAACTATATCCAGCTATTAACTTAGAAAAACAATGTTTCAGACTATATTTCCTTTCTGCCTTTCGTTTCCAACCACGAAGAAAACATATGTAAAGCAAATCTAATGTATGTGCTGGGGTCATACTCCCAGATTCTTTCTGAACAGAATTTGATTAATCTTGCTGTTGGAGCCCTGCCACGAATCTGTCTTGCTACTTGTCACAGTGTCTTGGAAAACAGCGAACTGGGATATGCAAGGCTAGAGGTTCCTAATAAGCCCTGCAGTTAGCCTAGTAAAATACCTTGCTATCTTCTCAAATCTTTACTTACTCTGATTCTATAAAACATAATAAGTTATCTCTCCTGGACAGAAGTTTGGGCCTGCCACCAGTATTTTTTAGTAATATCTATTTATTATTCTTATTTGAATGAAGAATGACCTGTTATTATCTGGAAGAATTTTTAGACCTTTTACCTGTGCCAAAATTTGCAGCACGAAACATCTTACAACATCTTGTATATTACATATTCAGGTTAGAACCGTTATCTGTTTTAGTTGTCTACATTGTTGTCTAGTAGATACTATGTGTTTTCTAATAATAATAAGTAAGAAGGTGTTGGATACAGAGGATATAGGATGGGTACAGTTATGGTGAGGCTATTCAGACCAAGTCAGATTATGGTGGAGATCTTTATAATCTGTGACTAGTGGAGGAAGAAGAGCAACAGTATTCGTAGGTAATGAGGTATATATGTTTTCACAGAGGAACTCTTTGAGTGTTCCATATCCATAAGTAACCTATTGTTAGCCTAATATTTCTTTTTTCTTAATTTCCCCCCCTCCATCTGTTAGCTCAACAGCAATAAAGAGAACCAGGTTATATATAAACCATATCATTTGGCCACATGTAATTGGTCAGTATTTAAAGTACAAAAATACACAAAGATTAGGTAAGTAGCTGAAGGGCTGGTATGGCAATACTTGGGTTTGTTGTCTGGATGTATTTGTTAGAGTTTGAGTTGGATTAACTTTTCAGCATATCCTTTTCTTAGTGATAGATTGTATTTTGATAATTTATATGGTTTGTTATAGTACAGTAACCTGTATTGTGCTTCCTCTTTCCTTGTGAAGGCTGAATGTTTCTATGTCATAGAATGACCCAGGAGGAGCATACTGCATACTGTACAGCAGCACATAGCGCCTTCATCCTGAAAATACAAATGGTGTGGACTAAAAGAGTTAGCCAAAAAATGTATTTCCTTATTATTATGCTTGAACATGGGAGTGAGACCTGAAGGATTCTAACTATTCAGAGAACCATCATGATGGTTTGGATTTATCTCCAATAGCAGAGCTAACCTAAAACTGGTTTTACAGTAGATGCTCAGTTGCAGAAATCTCCTGTATTTTGTTGTTTGGGGTTATTTTTCTAAAATTGCAGATGTATATGATGTTGTTTCAGAATTATATGAAAAACCCCTTCTATTTCTACCACAATTTGCTTCCAAGAAACCAGACCTAAGGAAATAGATTGGAGAATCTAGTGTTGGAATAAGATGACATACACTGTCAAACATTGGTCAGAATCATATCTAACTTAATATACTTCAGCGTGGTGGCTCTGGGAACTTCATTTCTTTCAGATGATTTATTACATCTTTGCAGTAGCATTCAGTGTGGAATAAAACTTGCAACCAAAATCGGACTAGCAGTTTGCCCTACATTAAATTTTTCCTAGGAATTCCTCTGAGCTGGAAAAAGTGAGACAGAACTGTGGAGTGAGTGATTTATTGTTTCAGGTACTGCTTAGATCCTGTGCAGCAGGACACTGCTCTGTGGGTGGAAGTTTAGTCAGGAACTTGCTTCTTTTGTTTAGAAATCTTATTCAGGTGATGTAAAGTGAGTTTCAATTGATCACAAGTCTTTTACTGTCTGTACTTCTGAAATGGTATTGATCAAATTATCCCTTTTCAGGGAACAAATTAATTCAGCTTTTTTCACTCAGAATGTTCAGTGAGTGGGAATGTATATGTTTGAAGATCACTTTCTTTCACTATCATGATCATGTATGAGAATAATTCTAAAGAGAAGGTGGTCAGACAGGGGGCTGTAGAATCAAATCCTTTAATAGCAATCTTCATGTTGATCATCTGTTAACATTTCTGGAGAAAAAGTGTGCAATATATTCCACAGTGGTCCCTGGACACCACAGGTGTCACATCTGTGTGACGTACTTGATGGCATCCATCAGGACTCATCTGCTTGCATTATTGAACATCTGAAGGTAGAGGCATATTGATCGCTTGCTTGGAACTGAAACTCTGTTCCTAATGGAAGTCTTTTAACAGAGGGAGCTCCTGTTCACATGAAAACAGAGTACACATGGGAGGGAAGAGGGGAGTACTGGTGTTTTTCTTCTTTACATAATTTTGAAGCTGATAATAATGAAATGTCCCAGAAACTGAAGAGAGAAGACGGTGTTCTAGATAAAAAGTTGTGAAATGATGAAGGAACTGCTTCTCATGGGATTAGGACAGGAGAAAGGAGCATGTTATGTAGAAGAAAAATCCAATTTATCAGGCCAAGTAAGGAGAAAGGAAATTAACTAAACAAGAAATGGCCTAATTTATAGAAATAACAGCTAGATGCTTCTCTGGAGAGGAAAAAATATGAAGAACAGATGTCTTGGAGAATCTCTGAAGACCCAGTGCTCAGGAATTTTTGGGGAAATTATGTGTTTGGTTTTCACTTTGCCTAGCGTTCCCTTTTGGCTATGGCAATAAAACAAAGGAGCAAATTGTATGGAAAACTTCAGTTAGATTTTATCTTATTTAAGTTCTGACAGCTACCTCAGAATTAGTAATGATATTAAACAGTAGAGAAATAAGTATTTCTGGGGTTAGGCATCATTTGATCAAACAGATAATTTATGATAAGACCAGTTGCACCTTTCAAGGACATAATTTTCTCTGCTGGTTTTCAAGGAAGGGAGCCTTTTAGTTCTGGGAGTCTGTCTCCTTTTAGCAATTTTACATCCCCAGGCAGTCAGTGGTAAGCCTACAGTGAGGATGGAGGGGAAAACTAAACTACTGACCAGTATGGAAGGAGTGAGAGTACTGAGGAGGGTAGGGAACCAGATGTAGTCCTGATGGTTTAAAGATCTTACATTTGAAAAGCCCCATTCCCATCAAGGGAAAACGGAAGGTGTTTGTGTTTTGAAAATGTCCCAGAGAAGTCTATGAAAGAGAGTGTGCTTTGATTTAGCTGAATCTAACTGAAGGAGATGTAAGACTGGTTGCATTTCTGTTTTCAGGTTCTCATTTAAAGGCTGTGTATGTGTGTAAATGTGAATGCATGTGCCTCTAGTAGAGCAGAAATCTGCCAGGCATGTGATTGTTTAGAATGGATTGTTGTGGATCCTTTGAAGACCTAGTGCAATATCATTTTGTGCTTCTTTCCAGTTCAGTTACCTTGGGTCCTTGCTGAAGAAGGCAAGACCAAGGGGCTGAGAATTGGTTTGCACTTGACACCTGCCTAAATACACAGTCAGAAGAAAAGAACCTGTGCACGTACCTGTACATGAACCTGGTTCAGGGAACCAGTGTCAGCTTAGCCATAGCAACTTGAGTGGTCAACTGGGTGCACTAGGAATGCTATAAGAGACATGAGGTTAAGGTGAAGTCCAATTGTTCTTTATTTATTTTATTTTTCAGACCTGGGTACCAAACCCATTGTAAGATTTTAGCAAAACTACATGCTTACTGAAATTTTTGAAGGATAAAAAGGTTAATCAAGTGCTTTGTCTCTTACCACCCCCAACTTCTTAACACTCCTTTAAAACCTTGCAGGTTTTGTGAACACAGTATGGTATAAATGGTTTCCCAAAGGGATTACACTATGTTCTTCACACTGCACAAGCAGGCTTGATATTCCATAGAGACTGCACTGAGGTCAGGGCCATTACTTAACAAGTCTTGCTGAGCAAGATGAGAGCCTCATCAAAGTAAAAACTGAATCAGTGCTTCAGGATCTAGCTCAATAGGAAAAGGTCTGAGTCTTCAGATGAAGACGGGAACATAAATGCAACAAAGGGATGTTGAAGGGAAACAGCTTTAGTCCTTTCAATTTAAACACTTATCGTTAGTCTAGCATTCTGCAGGTGTTTCCAGGTCATAAGCAGGCTATATAAATTCTCCAGAGGCTCAGAATTAGCTTTAAGAAACTTTTACAAATAAGTGACAGAGACTGTGTTCTGACATATCAGGTTCATCCTCAGTGTATCAATGTTTTTTTATGATCCCGGTCAAATAATTCCGTTCATATAAATTAAGCAGTAGTGAGAGTACTTTTTCTTTGCAGAGCACTGTTTAGGTTTTTGAGGGTCTCTCAAAACCAGAGGACATTTTGAGGAGTGCAAGTTAATGACAATTTGTTGGCCTTTTAAGTTCTTCATGGTAACTTAGACAGCAGAGAGCAGCAAAATCCAGTAATATCACAGCTACAGTTGACAGCTCACAAAAAAATGGGAGCCTGAGATGGCAGAGGAAGGGTGTTAAGTCTGAGCTAGCTCCTAGCCAGCAATAATTACTTCTGGTTTCATGATTAAAACTGCATTTGTTTTCAATACAGATGACGTTGTACAATAGTTTCTCTGGTAAGAGAGGAAAAGACACAATTGTATCCTTCTCCAAAAGTTTCAATCCCTCATTTTTCCCCCCCCAACACAACATTCCGAATATCTTTTCTCCACTTTGTTCCCTCTTCTGATTTTCTCTCTTGACTCTGCCAGATTTACATTTCAGCTTGTTCTTGTCAGCCCTTAAATAATCTGAATCTCACCTTGTCAGTTCCGAAAGTTAGCGTCTGACATCACTCTGGCACTGCAGTTAATGTTGGTGCCTTTTCCATGGAGGTTCCTGAAGCAGTGCTTACGTGGCTGTGTGTAGTAGGTAGCCAGAGAAGCCATAGATCATGCTAGACCTCCATCTATAGATCGCTTGCCCTCACTGCTGTCAGAATCCCCTCACAGATACTGGTGGCATTCTTCTGAATGGTAACTTCATAATGGTTTTGGACTAGGAGGTGTTATAATAGGGAATCAAAATCAGTCAGAAAACCTCACACTGTGTTGGATGCTCTTGTTGCCTGCCGAAGATGATCCATGTACCAATGGCGCTGGATTTTCATCCCACAGTAGGAAACCTGTATTGAGGGCATAATAGATCAAATAAAAATTGGATAGACCTTAAACCCATGACTGGACTTTGGTCATATAGGTTTACATTAATTTAAATAAACTGTGTGGCAGGCACTGCTCCTTCTGCTGTTTCTTCTACTTGGCACCTTAGTCAGGTAGTGAACTTTCACTGCCTGGGACATGAGGTCAGTGGCTTTATCAGGTGACAGTGATGACTGTGTTAAACTAGTAGATACAGAAATATTAGTGAGCTGACCAGGTGTGGGTACAGCCCTAGTACGATCTCAGTACTAGAGTGAGGAAAAATCCCAATGTGTGGTGCTCCCACAAGCCACCTGTCCTTTCTATTTCATTTCATTGGAAAGATAATAATGGAGTAATAGTCTGCTCTGGTAAGGTGTGACAAATGACCCACACGACAGAGAGTTTTATTATGAATGCTATGTGGTCTAGCAGGAAAACCTCATAATGGTCAGCTAGTTTCCAGAGGGAAGGTTGGCGAAGCATTTAGCATTCATTACACACGTGCTGTAGTTAGCTAATTCTTATTGCATCACAGGAGATGACATGGTAGCTTTATTTAGCAATAGAAAGAGGCATTTTGTACACTGCTGTGTTTAATACCCCAAGTTCTGAACTGCAGATGAACAAAAAACATGATTTCCTTCTAATAGTTTAATGTTCTTAGTTTTATAGATTGTGAGGTACTTTTCAGACTAATGAAGCTGAAATTTGGAGGGAGGGGTGGGGGCTGGTTTCTTTCCCTGCCCTGCCCCTTCCCACTTGGTTGTGTTAATTCTGTCAAAGCTTTCTAACTGGAGACAAAGAAGCTAGGAAAAGTAGGTATATGTGTGTAATCCTAGCCTTTTCAGAAGAAAAGCTCTGGAAAAAGATAATCTGCTTTCTACACATTCACAGTATTTGTGGTTTATCACTTGAGTTGATGCTCAAAATAAAGATGGCAAACAGGTTTTTCCAGAGGTTATATAAGATTTTGAGTTCAGTGCAGTTAGAAAGACCATCAATATTAAGAAAGATCATCTTATAAATCAAATTCTTGACTGTCCTCCTTAATTTGAGAGTCCTGGCAGAATAAATCCATCAATGCAAGATTGAGTAGCTTTCAGTGCAGGTGTGTACATAAATATTTAAAGGTAAAATGGGTCAAATAAATAACAAAGAGTTCCTAGAATGGATACATGTGTCTAAATCAAGAAACTCATAACAGAATAGATTATTAAATACCTTTTTGAAAAGACTGTTAATAATCTGCCTAAATAATATCTTGAATTGAACGAAGAAAAGCACAACAGCAGTAACAAAATAGCTCAACCTGCACTATTGTGACTTGAAGCATCCAGTACAAAAGATCCCAGGAGATAGGGCTATGCTGGTGCCATGACTTCTGCCTAACAACCAGCATGTTTCTGGAATCAGAGTCATGATGAAAGTACACAGATCTGACATGGCTCTACTGACTGGCTTTTTAACCTAAGGAAATTAAATTACTAAAGGGGCCATGGGAGAACAGGTATTCCAGCACTACAAATCTGGGGTGAATATGTAAGTTTGTAAATCCTGTTTAATCAGTTTATCAGAAATTCAGACTTTACAGTCTACATGTGTGTACAGTGTCTAACATGTAAAGGGCATTGGTCAACTAACTGCCCATAATTATGCTTGTAGGTCCCAGATGTTGCTTGTCATATGAAAATTGAGTGCCTCTGGATTGCTGCTAGTGGAGTTAATTTACCTTAACATCTTTCCACAGCTTAATTACCTTGCAGACCTGCGGGCATTACTGTTATTGTAGAAGAGGAAGCCCTTGGGTGGCATGCCTGTCATCAGATCCAAGCCATTCATAAACCCTTTAAATGTTTGATCTGTGCTAATAATCTAGATTCTTTGTAGAGCCAGTTGAGAGAAAAGATTCATTTCTCTCAAGGTATCCCTTTTAGACACCTGTTTTAAGTATTTGCAAGGAAAGATTTATGCAAATGTATCTCTTTTTTAATTGACTAAGAGGCATATAGGTGCTAAAATTCTCAGGCAGTTGAAAGAAATTCATTCTTGTCTAGTACTTTTGCTGCAGAATGCTGTGGAAATCAGGGAGAATTATTTTTATAAGCAGAACTTGCAACTACAAGTTCACAGTAGTTGCAATCACTCAGTATTCTCAATAACCTCTTTGAAAAGAGCTTTATTTAATTTTGAAAATATGGCCTAAATGTTTTAGGGCATAAAATATGAAAAGTTTTGTATACTTTTCAATGTTAAAAGGTACTTCAGATGGACATCATACTAAATATGTTGCCCTCTCTCAGTCTTGGCTAGTAAGCATTTTAACTCATGCAGACTTGTTCATGTAAGCCAGAAGAAATGATGCTATGGTTTGATGATACTTTCATGTCTGAATTAATGTTTACTTGTTAGATAATAGACTGCAATTTGTTTAACCTTAAACATTTAGATGTACTATAAGAGACCAAGAATGAAAGCATCAGTAAGTAATGAATTTCTCTAATTGAAAACAAGAACGCACTCAGTGACCATACAGGTGATTGGAAAACTGTGTATCTAGAAGAGCTGGATTGAAAACATGATGAGAAATTCAAGCCAAATTCCTGAAACTCCTTCCAAGGAGACCATGTGAAATATGAGTAGTATTTCTTCCTTAAAATAGATTATTCTATTAAT
>VYZT01064869.1:32944-63807 GCA_013400735.1 Pomatostomus ruficeps
TTTGCTCTCTGACATTTGGAAATATCTCTCAAAATGATGTTAGTGTTTATACTTAGGATGCATTAGAAATTCTTATCTCTAGAATGCTTCTGATGCTTTTGCACTTCTTACCTAGGAATATTGAGAAGACAACATTATGAATAATAAGTAAGGTTTTAGACTAGTGTCTGCATTGTTTTCTTCCTACAAAGGTTATAAAAATGTATTATGAGACATCAGACTCTTACAGAACATTTAATTAATTTTTAAAATTATCTACTACTTTTATATTCAGATGCATACTTGTATTCATACAAGTATGCATCTGAAAGGGTAAACACAGCTGTGTCTGGCTCTACCTAAGAATTTTTCAGTGCAAATAATGGATAGTTTCCTCCAAAAACAGAAGTATGTTTTTCACTTTTTTCATTTTTCATTGATCTCTCCAAGAGGACTCCTGAAAATACTAGTTTCAGCTCTGACTGCTCTGTTTCTGTTATAGTGCTGCCAAATACAGGAGCACTTTACTACCTAACTTTGAACACCTGAGCTTTGAGTGACATACACTGCTTCTATATTACTTCCCTTTGCTCTCTGTAATCAGAGTATTTGTGCATCTGTAATGTTTTTCTTTTTTCTTCTACAACAGAGAGAAACACTCACTTTCTTTAAGGATGTTGCAAACAAGTGTTCCAGCTGCATGGTTTTTCACCCTAATAATTTTTGACACATGAACCAAACCTTTTGCATTCTCCAGAGTGTACTTCTGTCTTTTGAAGGCAGGGATTGGTGAAGAGAGCATTCAGGATATTATGCCATGACTGTAAATGGTGCATTCAGATTTATCTATTTAGATAATGCAACTTTTTCACCATGAGGGATATGATTAAATGGAATAAATTGTTGAGTGAGGTTTTTTTCATGGCCTTAACAATTAGCAAGGAGATGGAACATGCAGAACACTCAGCCAAGTGGAGTGTTGAGAATGAAGTTTAAATGAGGAATAGAAATTCTGTGCCTTGTTTAATTTTTTTGCTTATTATGACAGTCATCATCTGGGACTACCAAACAAGAGAGGTAGCATTCTGCTTCTCCTTTTCTCCTGTGCATGTGATACCACCATGAAGGGAGAATTTTCGGATTGATAATACTCAGTATATGTTTTTATTGCAATCTCAATAAAATTAATGGAAAGTGCTTGTTAGCAGGCACTGCTCTTAGTGACATGAAAATTAGCATGCCAGAGAAGACTGCTTTTGTTGAAGTTTGATACAAAGTCAGAGCTATTTTAGGAGACACTGAAAATTCCAGACTATACCGTCTTTTGGTCCTGCCAGGAAAATAACATAGATCAAAGTCTGAATGAGGTGACAGGTTCTTTGCCATGATGCCCACCATCTCCCATGTTGGCATATTTTTGTCTGTGAGGCTAGAAATATTTCCCTTCACTTTCTTCATTTTCTTCTTCTAGGAACATGTAGAAGTAGAAAATTAGGATGCTGAGAGAAAATCTTGTCAAATGAGGGCCTTGCAAAGACTTATTGCTACAGTTCGGGGGGACATCAGGAGACACTCGGACACCTGTTTCTTTCAGGAGTACTCTTGTTCTGTGTTTGCTAGGAACATTCCTCCTTCAGTGATAGGTGCCTCTACATGTGTATTAGACAATCCAGATCACTCTACCTTGATGCTATATGAAATAAAATATTTACTGGTAACATAAATAAAAGAAAAAAACATTAATAACAACCTCTAGACATTCTGCTACAAAATTAATACTAAGTAAGAGTAAAGAGAAGATAGTCACGCTTCACATTGCCTTGTGACTTGTCCAGAAATCTCTGCACTGTTAAAAATCTCTAAGAGAAAAAATTAGGATTGAAGATAGGTCATTTTCCTTTAGCATCAGTGGACTTTGCATGTGACTATATTTAATGCTGTGTGGTTTTTATACAATACACTTGCTTACGCCATCTGTAAAAGGCAGTGTTATGTGCCATTCTCTAAGCACTGTAATGGGTAATGCCAGTTACAGTACATATTAGTTGAATTCAGTTTAAGTTTGATTGAACTGTTATTTCCTGTGTTAGTAAGAGTCTGTATTTCTGATCAGTTCTTTGATTTTATTTTTCTTTCCAGAGAATATAAATCTTGTTAGACATGGGACTATTACAATATATATTGACTTCCTGTACTTTCTCGACTTCCTGGCTGATGTGCCAACTGTGTAAAAGGCTGTCCAAAAATACACCCTCTAGACTTTTCTATTGATTGCAAGGGTAAAACTGGATTATCTCACTCTTTTTTTGTCAGCTCCATTTTTTACTTTTGTCTTTCATCTTTAATCTTCACATTCTGTTTTCTCTGTTTGGAATTTC
Source organism: Pomatostomus ruficeps (assembly GCA_013400735.1). Lineage (NCBI taxonomy): Eukaryota > Metazoa > Chordata > Aves > Passeriformes > Timaliidae > Pomatostomus > Pomatostomus ruficeps. The sequence goes on from VYZT01064869.1 coordinate 35,302, forward strand.
CTCAATTTGAAATAATCTCCTTAGGAGTCAGATCACAGACTAAGAAGGCATTCTCTCATGCTTATTTCTATCTGTTAAGCATTCATTTGGAGTTAAATGACCAAGTATAGATCCCTTAAAAAATGCCCATACATGCGGTCAATTGTCATTCACTTAATCATCCTATGTAACTCTCCCCACAGATCCCCTTGGTAATCACAAAACCTTAGAGAAATTGACAGTAGGAAAGTGACTGACAATTCTCACTTTGGTAAGCTCCTTATGCTGAATAACAACACCTGCTATTTTCAGGATTTATATTTACTTTATTTGTAGGATTGTTAGCAAACATACTCAGTGTCCAGGAAAGTCAAAGTGGTTCTGAGAGATTCAGTTTCTGAGAAGACTGGAGAACGGTATATTCACTTTTTTTGTAATTATGTCTCCTTTCTTGTTGCTTTAGAGGTAGATGCATGTAAATGATGTCTCTTAAAAATAGAAGTCTATGCCACAGGCTAGTAGTCTGCCAGCAGATTTTGATTTTGAGGGTTATGTACTAATAATTATTGGAATGTAATGGCCATAGTGTTCTCTTGCAGAGATGACCAATAGCCATAATATAGCTTTGAAACATCTAGCTTATGCCTGTGACATCAAAATGTATGAAAAATTCATTGATTAAAAACAGTGGTGCTTTAAAAGACTTAGACAAATAGCTCTGGCTTATTTCCATTAAAAAAAACCAAGCACACAAGATGTTAATTAAATATTGATGTACTATTTAAACTTTTTATCTTGTTTGAGTATGGAGTTGTCATTGAAAAGGTTTGAACCTTCAAAATGAAATTCTGTGTGTTAGAACCTGAAAGTATGTCAGAAATTTAAGTGTGTAATGTAGAAAATTGAGCTGTTTTCAGAGTATTGTCTTTCTAGACACTGTACTTTTCTTTATCTTATAACATTTCTTGGAAATCCATTTATTAGATTAGGATTGGACTCATATTTTATATTTGTAATTCCTAGAGGATGATATTCCTTTTATTTTAGGTATTGCAAATGTAATGTGAAAGAACAATTCTTGTTTTAGGCTACAACACACATATGATAGTGAGAATTTGAGTATGGTCATGTACTCTGGAGGGACTGAAGGCCCTCACTTTTCTGAGACCATTAAGCCCCCACAGGACTTAAGAGCAATTTACTGACATAATATTAGTGGTGAGTCAATACCTTCCCAGGGGCAAAGAGGAAAAGGGTAAGGAATAATAATGCACACAAGTAAAACTACCATAAGATTATATTTCTTGGTGATGCATGAATCAGTCAATCAATTTCAGAATTTAAACTGAGACAGCTTAAAATCTCAGCCAGTGTTCTATAGCATGAAACAATTCCTAGGAAGAACTTACAATTTTATCAAACACATGCAATTTCTTCTTTTTTTTCCTCATGGAAATAAATTCTGATAGGAACATCATGTAAAAAATATTGGCACTGGCAAAGATTGCTTGAGCATTTCAAAGAAGGGAAAACATCAGGCTTTATATATATTTGTTACATTTTTGCCTTCACTGAATGAAAATCAGTTTTTATACTTGATAGAGTGATACTGCAGCTTCACATTAACTCTTCAAACACAAATTCTTAGTTAGTGTGTATTAGGCATCTACTGAACAAGTTCCTGCTTTAACCACAGATTTCAGAATAGTGCGCTTTTTTAAAAAAAAAATGTGTTTCAATAATGAGGAATAAGAAGTATGACTAGTTTCCAGCCAAGCATTTGACCAAGTATTTAGTCACATATGTTAATATTTTTTGTGTAATGAGTAATATAGTGCTTTTTTCCCCATACTTGAACAATGCTTCTAGCAATCCATGACTCATGACTTTGTAAGACTTTGGTGATACATACTGGTAAAGCCTAAGAAATAAGAAAATCTGTCTGATCACCGTAATCATTATCAGCAGACAAAATAATCTCATCAAAATAGAGCAATGAATTTTAAAATGGCAAAAAGATAAACTGAAGACAATATATTATTGAAAAGGAAAAAAACCCAGGAACTTTATTGATGGAAATTCAGAAAAGTTTCAAGGTGACCCTGTCACAGAGAAACCACTGGTGAATCAATAATTCACCCATGGTTAATGGTTTGCCTGCTATAAATAACATTTTATAGATGGTTAATCCTCATTTTTTCATGATCTAGCAGCTATTTCCGATGGCTTTGAGCTACATTTGAGTACAGACTTGGGAGATGAAAATCTGCCAGCTAACAGCATGTTTTCATTGTAGTAGAAGGGGATTTCGGTTAAAAGAGACCATACAATTCTGCAATGACTTGGGGGAGTTGCTCTGCCCAATTCATTCAGTGCAGTTAAGGATGTGAAACGGTTGAATTTTTTAGATGTTTCGTTATTCACCCACCAGCCAACACAGAATTCATCATATATGATTTTGCCTGTCAGAAAGAAGACAGAGAACTTGTCAGAGAAGTTAATTCTCAATAACTTCTGTCTCTAAAGGCAATGAGAGTGTCTGAACTGGGACACCATCTGTTCAGCTGAGGTGGTTTCTCAGCTGAGCTGTGACTGTGCTGTAAAGACCTGGTCAATGCGAGTTATGACTCTTACTCATCTGGTGGGGATGGATTTCCTTTGAAAGACATCAGGATTTAGGCAAAAGATTTATTATTTGCCTAAGTCCTGTCCTATTGTCAATACAGGTAGGATATATGCTGGCATTTTAGAAGCTTGGAAACATTCCCAAGCTCCCAAATTTATATACTGCTTTAATTAAGTATTAGACAACCAATTTTTCCTCTACCAAGACCCAAGACAAAGAACTGAGTGATGAAGAGGTTGCACAGCCCATTTGGGGAGTTTCAACTGCGGTAGCAATAGCTGTTAAAGAAAATTGAGTGACAGTTTGGCTGAAATAAAGAATAAAGAATACTAAAAATTCCAGAAAAAAAAGCCATTAGCAGGAAAGGGATAAAGACCTTGACCAATGGAAATGTACCACCTTTATCTTAGTGTATTCCAAATGGACATAAGAAAAACTGAGAAAAGGAGTGAAACACATTCTTCACCTTTGACTAAATTGAAGCCATTCTTGAGCTGCTTATAGTACAGAGGGATTGCTTTCACACTTCTGGCAAAGATTTTTAATTGTGTGTGCACCAAGTATGTGAAAGATTGTGTTTCATTGTGTCTGCGTGGCAAATTTAAAGTGGGAAATATGGTAGCACTTCAAAATTTTCACATTTGTAGCGCAGGATTTCCCATTCATTTTACAGAAAATTCAATGTAGTCCATAAAAATGCATCTCACTTTCTTCCATTCCTCTTTCCATTTCAGTCTTTATTCTAAATCTCATGGCAGGTTTAGAAGTCTACCTGGGCAAGGCAGTCACTGAAAACTCTAGTATTTTGGTGAAAAATCATATCTTCAGATGTCAGTAGTGCTCTGTATGCTCATCGGCACAAGTCTACATGTGATATTTAGTAGAGATTTTTGCAGAAAGAGTTTAGTTTAGTTTAGTTTTGTTTTGTTTTTTGTTTTGTTTTTAAAGGCTAGTTGCTAGGTGTTTGCCATATTCAGTGCAAATTTGGTATATGCTAAGTATTAGCTCAAAATTTTTGTTGTGTGAAGGAGATGCTACTCTTAATCTTTAGTTTTAACTGGTATTTTCACTTCCCTTTCTGCTAGGATATATTTTAAGATTTGCTGTGTTTTAAGATAGCATATAACAGACTATTATTCAAACAGACCAATAAAATTTCAGAAACTGTGATGTAGGAATTTGAGAGTACAATCCTGTGCTTATAGTGGGAAATATAATCAGTGTATTGCTTTTTTTCAGCAATATGTCCAAGGGGATTGACAAATTAACTTGAACTGGAGATTGAAAGCCTGCCTTGCACAGAGATAATACCAGCTACTCCCTGTTACTGAGGAAACATCCTGAACTTACAGAGTTTGAAGACATGCACTTATTTAAATTCTTGAGCACCTTTTCACAGTAGTGACATTTCTAATGTGGTCAACAGAAATAGGTTTAGAAACTTCCTTGTATTTTTTTTCTGTGTATAAATCCCAGGCTCTTCATCTTCCTCTCTGAAAGCTCTTCTTTCTGTAGATAGAAGAAATCGAGCTGGTAGGATATAGTTACTAAACTAATCCAAATAATTTCTGAAATAGCATTTTCAGTTAAAAAACCTTTTTCGTTGAATTAGAGATATTGGTTACCTTTCACTTTCCAGTATTGGCTGACAAAAATCTGCAAAACAAAATCCAAGGTAATTGCTATGATTTGTAGCAATTAGGTATTTCATTTTTGGGATACCATCTTCAATTTTTTCTAACTTTCAGATTATAAATAGCTGAAAAGAAGTTCAAAGGAAGAATTAAAAATAATTTTTAAAAACCTATTTTAAGTTCTACAAGTGGTTTATCTAATCTATCATATAAATAAAGAATATATCTTTTCCACAGACAAAAAATGTTGACCACCTAGTTCATCTGGTAAAAAAATCCAAAAAACAAACCCTACCACTCCTACCCCAGCCCATTTATGATTGAGTATATGAGTAATAGTCTTAACAAGGACTTTGTCCTTTCATTCCAGTTTTAGAACATCCTCCTTTCTCTGTTTGACAAATCTATCTAAAATAACAGTTCTTGGGACTTCATTTTCTTGCCACAGGTTCACATAAAAAAACCCAGTATGTTTCAGATGGTCTGAAGGGAGGTAGTCCTTTTTCTCTCCCAGTATGAGAAGATGCACTAGTGTCACTCAAACATGTCTAAGGCAGGTTAACTTTCCAGCAATTTTTTCCAACTGCCATTCTTCATTGCTGTAATTTTAAGTCCTGTTTGGTCCATCAAGTGACTAAACTGAGTATCTGTGACAAATATCAGGAACAAGAACAATTGCATTGCCAGATAGAAAGCTTTAATAAGCAAGAAGAAATCAGATCTGAAATAGAGTTGATTTAGAAGCTCAGAATGGAGATCTAGGATTGAAAACTACAGAAGCTTTAAAAACTGTTCATCCTATTTATTGAGGAAACTAAGAATGTCCTGTTCTGTTTTGGAAATGTTCCTGCATAACACATTTAATTGTATTTTGGTCAATGCTGACTTTTCACACTTGCTAGTTAAAAAGTTTTTTCAAAACTTCAGCTTCTTGCTGGGTGTAAATGCAGCTTTGGAACATTTGCATTTAATATTAGTAGGCAATTTATGCAGCAGCATCAATGATAGCTAAAACTGAAGGAAAATGGTTTATGATATAAATATGGGTTTAGGAACTCTAGTAGTCGAAGCTCTTGAAATGGGATCGTTTTGAATTTTTCGAGCTCAGAGAGACTTTGCTTTGTTTATTTGTTTTTTCTTTCTCCCCAAATGGATGCTTGCAAGAAGACAATGTTCCAGAGCTACAGCTTTGGCCATTAAACAAGACATTCAATGTCTGTGCCCTTATGATCCAGAATAAAACTTTTACATGCCCTCCTTTGTCACCGAGTCAGTACTGCATGTATCAGTTGCAACAGGATTGTACTGCTTTCAGGGGTTTTTTGATCCTCTGGCAGTTTTCTGGCAGATAGGAATGTAATATGAGAGAGGTTTCTTTCATAATCTTTATCTACATCTCTTCTCTGTTATAGTCCTTACATAGTTTGACTTTTTTTCTGCATATATTAGGCTTACATTCTTGAACATGTGCTTCAATGCAGTCATTCCTTGGCAAAAATATGCTTATTTCTCAGTAGTTCATAATTTCAGGTTTACTGGTCCTAGGGCACAATGAAATTCAAAGAAGAATCCTTCAGGATTTTGTTGTCTTAGCAGGAGAAAAGATGCAAGAATATAGCAACTGAACAGTGAGAGAACACACAACTTCTAAGACACCATTACAGCTGAAGTCACAGACTCCTGCTCTGATGGTAGAAAAGGGCATTTGTCACTGGGGAATCTAGGTTTTGCTCTTCAGGTCAGGAACAATGCTCATTACTACTGGTGAAAACTGTCTGGACAGCTGACATGACCCAGCAGTAGGCCCTTTACTATCTGAAGAAAAAGCTTGTGAAATCCTCTGTGATGCTTGACCCATGGTTCCTATGCACATCTGTGGAGAGATCCTATTTCTGATGCATTAGAAATGTTGTAGGGATACTGCTCCCTTTCCTCCCATGAAATGTGCAGTGGGCTCACAATGCCCATAGCAAATAAATATCTCTATCCGTTGCTAAATAATCAGAAGGACACTCAAGCTGCCCTTGAGTGCACAAAGAAATTTATGGTGGAGGGAAGTTGGGTTCTTTCTGCATCTCCTGCTCTGCCAACTTGTCTGCAGCTGAATAGGATGACTTGCAGAGTGGTGCTAGTGTCTTTGACCACAGAGAGGCAAAGAAAAGCCTGTTTCTGCCTCAAAGGGCCCTTACTGTGAGATTCTGCTACTGGTAATCAGCTCTCCACGGTAGGTGTTGTTCATTGACTTTTATCCCAGTCCCCTGCATAGGACAGCATGATTAGTTCAGTAGAAAAGGAGCACACAAAGCAAATAATAAAACATGGCAAAAAGTAGGAAAAGTATTGAGGTTATTAAAGATTAAAAAGGGGGTTAATTGTGTTATGAAAATAAAAGTACATCTTATAAAAACAATCAGTTTAAAACTGGCCATGGAAATAAATTAGTAAAATTTTTGTGCTTTTTCTATTTAGTTTGAATTATTTTAAAACTAGTTTTTTAGGTTTTGGGGGGGATCAAAATAATCTGTGGATCAAGGTTTATTATCTTCTTTAAAAAAATCTTCATCGTTTCCTACTAGGAGTTATTGTGTTAGATTGACAAAAGTGTAGACATATCATTCTTTAATTATAAAACTCCAAGAGCTTCTAATCCTCCCAGATTTGTAATCAAGAGGTGTTGCAATCAATTTCTGTTGTTCTTGTAACAATACATGGGATTTTAATTTAAATCAATAACTCATTCCTCCAATCACTTGAAACGGAAGCTGGCAGCATGGTCAATTAAATTCAGACTTCTGTAAATTATTTTTATTGCTCATCGTTCATGCAATAGCACCTAGGCAATATCCTAGTAGGCTTTGGGGATGTAGATTTTAGTCACTGCAAGTAGCCAAGGAATTTAACAACTTAATGACAAGTCCCCCCATTTTGGGAGCTGTGTGCTAATTAATGAGTACAGGTAGTTTGTCAGCTTTTTAAGAGACATTGATAATTAAGCTGCATTTACCCTTTGGGAATGTGAATAATTGACTAAGTTTGGCTTCCAAATCAGCTGAATTGAGAGAAGTGGAAAGACTGCTGCAGAATCAGAAAATGATTTGTCTTTTAATAACACAAAACCTCAGAGTTTTATGTTCAGCTAACAACAACAAAAATCTCCTTTTTGTCAAATCTAAAATAGTTAATTTCAGGTATTAATTTTAAAACAGCAGTGCACTAATGGGAAACAAAAATCTAAGTTTACTGTGCTTTGAGAGCGGGAAGCCACCTGCTTTTTCGCTTTGTACGATTTTGGTGAAGTTGGAGGTAAGATTTGTGACAAGGCCCTCCCAGAGTTTGATGGCTTTTTCAGGAAAGATGTGGGAAGATTAACAAACTGAGAAGATACAGGAAAACTCTGGTCTCTGAATTTCCCTACCAGGATATAGAGTGGTAATTGCAGTAGGCACAAAACAAAGTTAAGTTGTACCTTTTCCATGAAAATAAAATTGTTTCACATTTTCAGCTTTCACTACTACATACAGATACGTTCGTATCTACAGTTTTATTATCAGAATACAGTAGATACTGGAAAATTGCCCTTTACTCTCCTTAGTTGTTCTGTAATTGTTTTGAATGTTCTTTTGTCATGTGCTTGATTCCAGCATGTCCGAAAACACCTCTTGGTTAAGAGTTGTTTTTTTTTTTTTTTTTTTTTTTCTGACGCTTCTGTTTCTTTCATAGAATCACATAATGGTTTGGGTTGGAAGGGACCTTCACAGATCATCTGGTCCAACCGTCCAACCCTGCTGCCATGGTTGCTCAAAGGCTGATACCAATGGGTCTAAAGTCTCTTCACCTTTGAGACCTGAATGAGGCTTCAAGTCTCTTCACCTTTTTTTACTTTCGTTCATGAATCTGTAAAAACTATTTCCCATACGATTTCGTGTCATTTGTCTACTGAACACTGATTTCACGCCAATTGAAACCAGGTGAAAAGCCCTTACAGAAGTTTAGAAAGTCATTACAGGAACAATAATTGATTTTAGAGCAAAGTTTGGCAAGTCTGGAAAGCTGTAACCCAAAGTCATTTGTGCTGCTAGCTGATCCTCAGATTAGTCTCTTTGTATCTTATCTCACTGCTAAGAAGTTTGTTTACATTACTTCTAAGATAAGTTTGTTCTTCATGCAAATCACAGGCAAGTATAAATATTCAACGCTTTAGGCTTGCTTTTGCTGTAGTTTGTCATTCAGTGCCGCAACCAGTGAAGATATCCATTATGTAGGAAAATATAATCTGAAGTAATTATTCTTGGAATCTTCTCCTACAGTATTTATTAAATATTTACAAGTAGCAGTTATCTTGTGGGTTTTTTCCTTGTTTTTAGAACAGAATGGGAAAGCAGAGGGGGAAAAAAGGCTTTTCCAGCACCGAGTGTTTATAGCAGTTTTGAGGGGCAGATAAAGCCTATGTTGTTCAGAAAAATCTTCCTAACAATTAAAATGATAAAAAATTATTTGAAGGTAGTGTTTTAAAAGAATGTATGTATGGAATGAACTAAAAAAAGAGTTTAGAGGTTTTTATCCAAGCATCCAAGACAGAGAGCTTGTGATACCTGAACAATGTCAGGAAAGAGCCTCCGTTGATCCTGAAGCAGGCCTGCTTGCTGACCTTGGATGTATAAAGATTCTGCTAGTGTGGAGTAAATTAGGGGAAAAAAATAGTCATAAAGAGAGCTCAAGATTCTGGTGATTCTGGTGGAATCACCTTGAAGACCTGTGGTATGTAAATGAGTGCTATTTTGCAGATTATTTATTGAATGCTCTACTTTTACATTTGTTGTATCACTTTTTCATGTTATAGAAATACTGTTGCCATTCACCCTTATTGTTTCTTAGAGATTGCTGTTGTCATTGTTTTATTTTATTTTCTAAGATCTCATCCCTTAAATATACTACCAAGGTGAGTAAATTGTTATAGCACCAACATATAAAAAGGTAGGATATTATTTTAGGTGATGAACAAAGCAGTAGACAAATGTAGTCCTGTTCAATGCATCAGCTGCTTTTTATGGAGTCCTTTAAAAACAAGAGAGTCCTAGTCACTCTTTTCAAAAAATGTGCTTGGGAATATAATCTATAAAACAACAATAATAAGCAAATCCAGAAAGCATCCGACAGCCACTATGAGATAGTTCTTATTTCTTTCCTTTAGATTTCTGCCTCTGTATGCAGTATTGGAGCAATGCATCTACTTCAGACCAAGAGGGATAGTGGATCTGGTTTGACAAGTAATGAAAGTTAAATTATTTAAGTACAATCTGCATGCTTTGAATCCCTTAGCATGCAAGAAATCTCAGATCTGAGTACAGACAGAAATGGAAAATTTCAGTACGTAAACTGGGTTTATATGGACTTCTGTAAAGCCTTTGACATGGTCCCCACAGCATCCTTCTCTCCAAATTGGAGAGGGATGGATTTGATGGGTGGACTGTTAGGTGAAATAGGAATTGCTTGGATGGTCACATCCAGAGGGAAGTGGTCAATGGCTCAGAGTCCCAATAGGCATCAGTAACGAGTGGTGTCCTTCAAGGGTCTGTACTGGGACCAGTGTTATTTAATATCTTCATTAATGACATAGAGGAATTGAGTGCACCCTCAGCAAATTTGCAGCTGACAAGCTGACACACCCGAAGGATGGGCTGCCATCCAGAGAGACATAAACAAGCTCTGAAATGGGGACATGGGAATCTCATGCAGTTTAACAAGACCATGTGCAAGGTGCTGCACCTGGGTCAGGGCAACCACCAATATCAACACAGGCTGGGGATGAACAGATGGAGAGCAGCCCTGCCAAGAAAGACTTGGGGGTGCTGGTGGATGAGAGACTGGACATGACCCAACAATGTGCACTCACAGCCCAGAAAGCCAAACATGTTCTGGGCTGCATCCAAAGCAGCGTGGCCAGCAGGGCAAGGGAGGTGATTCTGCCCCTCAGTTCTGCTCTGGTGAGACCCCACCTGCAGTGCTGCATCCAGCTCTGGGGCCCTGAGCACCGAAAGGACTCTGAGCTGTTGGAGCAAGTCCAGAGGATGGTGACCAAGTTGATCAGAGGGATGGAGGTCTTCTTCTATGAGGTAATGTTGAGAGATTTGGATTGTTCAGCCTGGAAAAGAGAAGGCTTTGGGATGACCTGATTGCAACCTTCCAGTACCGGAGCAAAACGGATAAGAAAGATGGGGCAAGACTATTTACAAGAGTATGTAGTGACAGGGTAAGGAGGCATGCATTCAGATCAAAAGGGAGTAAGTTTAGATCAGATATTAGGAAAATATTATTTTCTGTGAGAATGGTGAGGCACTGGAATAGATTGCCCAGAGAAGTTGTGGATGCCCCATACCTGGGAGTGTTCAAAGCCAGTTTGGTAAAAACCTGGTCTAGTGGAAGATGTCCCTGCCCACAGCAGGGGAGTTGGAACTAGATGATCTTCAGGGTGCCCTTTCAATCCAAACCATTCTATGATTCTATGATGATTCTCTGATTTAATGGGAGATAATAGTCAACAATTTTGAAGTGAGGCTGCTTCATGTTATTCCCATCTTTGAATCTGTCTCTCTAAGGAAAAGCTATGTTCCTCTGTTTTTCCAGTTTGTTGAAATTGTTGAAGTCTCATAGTGCTTTCTCATCCATCTCATAGGGCTGCAACGAACTATTAATGCTACCTGGAATCATCATAACAAGGATGAGTTGAGAAACTTAATGCTACCAATGCTAACATGCCTGTCCAAAAATTCTATTCAGTCTGCTCTCTTGAAAATCTGTTTTTGAACAACAGAATGAACAGGGAAGTAATTGTAATGTTCAGAAAAATAAAGATGGGAAGAGTTGCCTCGATGTGAGAGAATTTTCACACAAGAACACCTGCGGTGTAGATCCTGCCTTTCACCTCAAAAAACCCCAAGTGCATTTAGAAAATATTATGCATTTGTGTGTAGTCTAGGTAGAGAATGCTGTCCAGGAAGCTTTTGGGAGATGTTGTTTAATGGTTGTGAATGTGGAACTGCAAGCAGGAAGACAGTGTCACTATTGTTGAAGGACACAAATGCAGGAGTGTGTAGTGGGAGCCTCTTTTGTGACAGCCATTCATTTCCCTGTAGTTTTCCTTTGTCCTTATGCTTGTTTCTCACATTCAACAGACTGGTAAACCTCTGCTTCAGTGCTCACCCATGCAGCAGCAAATCAGAAATCCAGAAAGGCACAAAATCAGAGATCTATTACATCTTCCTGCTCACCAAATGAATACTTGTCTTATCAGTTGCTAAACATACAAAGATAGAGATTCTCAAGCCTCTCCAATTAACCTTGCTTCATATTCTATACTCTTAGGAGCTCAAAAATCCCTTGCTACCCTGGGCATTTAAAATATAGAGAACAGATGGCACCAGCCTTTTATATATTTGAAGACTATAAAGTTTTATTTGAACTGTTATTCTTCAAATTAACATTTCTTCCTTCATTCCAAAGCTCATTCAGTCTGTCCAGGTAAATTTTAGACCTCCAGTTTCTGTGATCCTACTCTATGTCTTTATGTTCCCTTTGAACTTTCTGACAGACCGTGCCTGTCTTGGTATCATGTTTGAAAATAGGTCTCAAAATAATTTTTTAGGTGGGCTTTTACCACTGTCTCATAGAAGAGAAGGATTTTTTCATGTACTGTTCTTGTTTGTGTAGCTGAAGACGGTGACCTACGTCTGGAAGTTTACATATGTTCTAAGAAACATTCATTTTGTTTTCCTTCACCATATTCTCCAATTTTCAAATTCATTATCCATTCTTATTATGTCCTTTGGCTGCTTAAAGCCTCTTCCAGGTTGATGTTGTGTAGTTATTATTATTTTTTTTTCATGGGTATGTGTGTTTATCTTTTTTATGGTTAATAAAACTATTAGATAATTCTGAGTCAAGATTAGACCTCAGTGAAATCTTGCCTGAAACAGCCTTTAGTTTCTTTTTTTTTGGTCATAATCCACTAAAAGGCAAACATAATAAAGTAGTTTTCCATTACTGCTTCTTGTTACCATGTTCATGTGCATCATAATCCACCTTAGTAAAAAAATACAGGTATTTGATGGAAGAGGGAATGAGGTTCCCTGATAACCACTCAATTTCTTTCTCAGTTAAAAGCTTCTTGTCTCTATTTTCTCCAGCCTTCTCAACTTAACAGAGCATGTTTAACGTCAAAGCACACTTGTACAATCTTTTAAAAGACTGAAAATATAAACTAAGGGAAAATGTTTTTTCATATTTCAACATGCTAAATCTAGCTGGGATTTTTTTTTTTTTTGCTGTCATAATTTTTACAGAGCTTAAAAGAATAAATTCGTATTTGTTTTGAGACTTACTGAAAGGAAGCTATTCAGCAAAAACAGTTCAGTATGAAAGGATTTTCATTTGGCTAACACTTCCACGTAAGTGGGAAAAGGGAGTATAGTTTGGCAAAGAGATTTCAATGCCTACTCAACCCATTAACTGTTGCTAACAGACGTATCTGAAAGAATTCTCTCTCTGGGTAAATGCATAACAGCCGCCTGTATAACTCCTTAGACTGTGTATTGTTAAGTTCTATTCATATCATTGTAGTGTGCCTGTTGCCAAAAAATCTGAGATGCTTCCAGGAAAGTGACAGCAATATGATCTACCATCTGACACTTCCTTTCTTTTCCTTTTCCTTTTCCTTTTCCTTTTCCTTTTCCTTTTCCTTTTCCTTTTCCTTTTCCTTTTCCTTTTCCTTTTCCCCTTTACAAAGAGAAAAACTTGCATGTGACATTTTTTAAGGGGAAAAAAGGTATGGCATGCTCAGTAAAAGGACTTTGTGTCGACAACCAGGACACCTAATGCAGTCTCACACCATTACTGCCCAGCTCCACCCAGCTCCAGTAAGTCTGTGCAAGTGTCGAGGGCGGTGGAACTTTCATTTATCACAAGTAGAGAGTTTGGCTTGGATGACTGGACACAGAGCCTTACAAATTAATAAAATGTTTCCTTTTTTACTTAATCTGAATTTCATAGGTGCTTCTCCATTCCAATAACCCAAATCAGCCTTGTGGAAAATTCTCAACAAGAATACTTGTTTCTAAGCTAGCCCTTAGGCATTTCCAACACTCAGATTGTTTTGCTTGTATTTCATCTGTCTCCTGCAGCCATACAGTCTGTTTAGTGGTTCTGTCAACATGCTGCTTCAGTTGATCTAACTGCTTATTTTTATGCAAATCTTTCAAATCTAGCAGTTTCTACAGATAGAGGGAAATAATACATGAGATTTGCCTTCCACTAACAGTTTACAAAAGACAGTCAGCCTTCTAATAGCCCCATATGATAAACCAATTAAGGTAAACCTGGCAAACACAGATGTAACAAATGTTTTTTCCTGATGCTTCTGTGGACAGATTTTTACCTCATTGTTTTTTCTCCTCATTTTCTAGAAAACAGACTGAAATTCAAGTTCACCATATTCTACTTTTTAAAAGTCCTCATTTAGTGCCCCAGTCAAAGCAGATTTGATCCTATATGTAAACCATTGGTCTGGGTACTTGGTTGTGTCCAGATTTATGCATCAGAGTGAGGTTTTAAAACTCCCACAACCCTCCTGCCCCCAAGCACCCTAACAAACTATGACTATGTCTTTAAAAATGGAAATATAATCATGGCACCTCTGTTGACTTAGCATCTATTAGAAATAAAAACTGAATTGTTTACCAAACTCTTTCAGCACCACTGATGCTGAGGAAGTTCTCTATGTCATCTCAGTCTGTGGACTGTTCCTCAAAACTGGAGAAAATTTTTACTATTTTTTATTATGGTTTGAGGTACTGAGATTAATAGAAGACAATGCTAGTAATGCTCCATTTACAGGCTTTGCATGCAGCTACTGCCAACACAACTCAAATTTGGATGTATTTATTTCAATCTGTTTTAGCTAAAACGTGATCACTGCCTGGATGAACACATTTCAGATTAAGACAGCTGTGAACTGGTATGGGAAAGTGAAAGTCATCTTAAACCTGGTCCTGTATTTTATCAATGTAAATGATTCTTGAAGTGAAGCAGGCCTTCTCGTTTTTATCACTTATCCCTCATTTCCAGATGGCTTACTTGAACTGCATGTGGGGTTGCTATGTTCTACAGAGCAGGGAAAAATTATTTGCTGGAGATTTTTCCACATCTTAGTGACAGTGAGAAGACAACATAAGACAGGGCAGGCTATTCCTGTGCCACTTTAGTAAAAAGGAAATTCTACCTGGAGGAGGCTTGCTATTAGAAAAAACAGTCATGTTTAGTGAATGGGATCAGAATCTGTAGAGGGGCTTTGTATCTGCAGGAAGCTGAGTGTGTCTTGGAGAATAACTTTACTACATTTATGAAATAAGGCCTCCACAGTGAGTCTGATACAGTGAAGTGGGCATGTAGCAGGCCGCTGTTTCTTGTTGATCTTTGTTCCTACTTGTTGCCTTCTTGCCTGTAGACAGTCCACAAGATGTGACAGCAGCAGTCATCTTCCTGTCTGCTTTCTTGGTAGCACAAGAGTTCTGACGTCTTAGACAAGTGCCCCTGTCAATACAGATGTTGATGATGATTTATATGTTACTTCTCAGCAGCTTGAGTTAGAATCTGATCAGAAATAGAAAGTTCCTTTCTTAAAATTTAGGAGCCACTGTCATCTTTCCCACTGGAATTGGGTCGTGACTCTTGTGTGGCTGCTGCATTCCTAGGCAAAGCATGAAAAATACTTTCAAAACCCTCCCTGCAACTGATTATAACTGCTCTCCTCATTACCATTCTCATAATAATGTGCTGTCTTTGCCCTTGCTTCCAACTAATAATCGATGTTTACTGATGGAGGTTAAATGTGACCATTGAAAGAAATAGGTTAAAAAGAGCAGCAGCCAGTTGGGTCCATACTGATATAATAAAAGCAATTACACTTAAGAGATCAGAATCATTGAAATGGCAGCTGAAGCAGCTCCAGACTCTGCGGTTCAGTAGGAAGTTTAAAAGCCCTGTTTAGGTTTTAGTTTTGGATGGATTGTTTCAGCAGAGTGGATTATAAGTGCCTTCTACTAGGAGAGCAATTAAAATTAACTGGTCAAATAAGTTGGAAGTAATGACATATGTAAAAAGATGACAAATTTTGTTACAGAATGGTCAGACAGGAGATGAAGAGTGATTTACCATAGTTAAGGATTTAAAAACTACTGAAAATTAAAAACTGAATTGTTGTAACTGATTTTAGTTAGGTGTATGGATGCCAATGGGCTGTTTCCAGACTAAATATAAATCAGTGGGGAAGCGCAAGAGATTTTAAATCTTAACCACATTGTTTCATAGTAAATAATCTGTGATTAGGGGTCAAATTTTCAAGGTCCATCAGTTCAGAAAGTAAAGAAGCACCAAGCTGAATGAAAATGTCAGCAGATTTCCAGTTCCCAGTGTTTCATTGACAGTTAGGAACTACATAGCCTCTGAAAATATTAGTGGGAAACTGGATCCCTTTTTAAATATCTAGGTGATAGAAATAGATAGACCTCATATCAGGACCACTCTTGTGATCACCCTTAGGACAGTGTGTGCAGTATCAAAGTCATCCTGCTGTTACATAATGGAAAATATTAATGTTTTAGAAAAAGGTATACATATGATAATAGCACTGAAGAAAAATACCAGTGTTTGAATTTCCCTGTTGGTTGTAATCTGGACATTATGCCCAGTGCCTAGGACAGAGGAAGGGAGAAATTACGAGACCGCATGTCTTGACTCAGCTGCTTAACAGAGTCCATTTGCACACTTCTGGTTTTGCTGAGGTTTTTCTCGCTGAAATTATGAAGTGGTTAAGAAAATTATTGTACAGTGAATAACCAAACCTAGAATCTTCACATGCCCTGTACTGCTGCATTTGGCAAACTCCATTCCCAGTGTTTCACAGTTGCGTTTATGATATGCCCATTTCCAACCACTGCAGAGTCCCATAGGAAGTTTAGCTGTTTGTATGCAATGGAGAAGAGATTACTGTCAGAATTTGCTTCCCTTGTACTTTCTACCTGAATGCTACTAATGGGAACTTTAATCTCTACTCTTTCTGTAATAAATTTTATTCTCCCATCTTATCACTGTCTTTATTTAATTTTTTTTCATGTCTCCCCCTAATCTTCGCTCAGGCTTAAATGGAATTTTTTTTGCTTGTTTCTTTCACTAGCATTTTTAGTCCCTGTAGGGATTTCTAGCCAATTAGTCACTCAGAATACAGCTGTTAGGTAGAACAGGAGAAGATTGTCCAATTTACTTCCCTGTGTCAAGACAAGCAGACTCAACCTTGCAGGGGCAGTTTCTCACCAAGAGCAGCACTGCTGTCACAGATGATAAGTAAAAGTAAATTCATACTTACTCCTCAAGGATCACTCCTAGATGCAGTCTACTGTTAAAATACTAGATATAACTCCAATGATCTTTGTAAAACTCAATTTTGCTTCACTCCCAGTAGAAATATTTGTGTGTAATCTTTCGTAAAGTAGCTTTTTTACTGCTTCGTGCTAGGATGTACAATTACTTGATTGTATGTGTATTTTCTTTTTCACAATCAAAAAAATAGTATGATCCAAAGAAGAGAGAACATTTTTGTCAAATTGATCTGTAGGTCAAGATTGACAGCAGTGCAAGAGCAGAGGTTGTTTTTCTTTTTGGGGTGGGGATTGGTTTGTTCTTTTTTCTGATGCACACTGCTCAAACATCCCACAGATTAGGTTTATGCAGGAAAAATGAAAGCATTAAAACCTAAGCAGTATTGTTCTTGGTGATAGTCTTGTGTGATGCCTAAATCCCCAGACATGCAGTATTGTACAAACCAAACTTTTGGTGAAAAGGCATTAAAGTTTGTAGGGACCTGGAGCCAGTTTTTTTTCTACTGGTATGTGGATTAACCAGTGATTTAAATGTCTTTTAAGACTGCTAAGAATGATTTTGGTAAGATTATTTATTTACCCCAGACAATTTTTTCCAAGTGTACACCACTCCTCACAAGTGAACGCTCAGGATAATCCAGTGGAACAGTGACCAGTGCAAAGGCACATAAATCTGTGCCTTTGTGTGAAACATCCAGTCCTTTCCAGGCTATTGCCAGTGAATCTCTGACTTCAAGAGGAGCAGCCACATTGAGCTAAAATTAGGTCTGTACTTAAACATGTACTGAACTGAAACTTAAAGCTGATGTGCTATACAAGTAACAGTATCCCAGTAAAATAATGACTCTTTCTTGACAAATGCATTCACTCAGTTCAGTAGGAGCATCTACACCTTTATCTTAGGCAATCCATTTTTAGAATGACTTTCTCTAGCAGTAGATTTTCATAATATGCTCATTGGTGGAGAATATGTGCTGATTACAAATCTTGACACTGCTTCTGGACTCTATCCTAATACAGTGGATGTGCTTTGCTACCATGCAAAATGGCTGTGGTGGAAGAAGAACTGGTTGGTGTCTTGAGGTCCTCTTTTAAAACTGTGCGTTTCACACTCCTCACCTGTCCCGTACACGTTTCAGTGCCATACATATCTTACAATGATAAAACACAACAACATTTATCCTATAAAGCACTGGTGTCTGTGTTCCAAATCAGTGACAGAGTCTGATTGGTATTAAGCTCCTGCACCTCCTGTTCTAGAGTTTCAGGCTGGGGTATGTAACTGGAGGCTCTTGCTCTGGATTGACATGGAAACACAGAAGGAAACATGGAAGCATTTTATCTTTTCTGCTGCTGCAGAGCAGAATTTTCCATTCTTAGGTAAAGCTGACCAGAACAAGAAAACCCTCTAAAAACACTGTGGTGAAAGCATTCTGGACCCAGTTTAAGGAGATGTTCACTAAAGCGTGATATCTGTGGTAACCAGTGAATAACATGATGTGTGATGTGGTAATATTTTTGTTCTGCCTTTGTGTCTGATTTTCTTTTGGGGCAGAGGAGACGTTGATAGGAGTAAATGTAGCAAAGAGCCTGTAAGACAGCCAAAACTTACCTTAATTTCTAGTGAAATACCTACCAACTTACTGCTGCTCTCCTTTCTGCACCCATACTGCCAGAACAGGTGTGCTGCTAGAAGGTTATAATGATGCTGCTTGGCTACCCAGCACTTTAGAAACAGGAAAGAATGTCAACAGAAAAAGCTTGAAGTATGAACTCTACAAGGAAAAAATGTTACACTAGTTTCCTCTTTGTCCTATCTTACTATTCATTTGTTGTGTCCTTTATAGATAAAGTCTCTGGAGGTACCAAAAATCTATCAAATACTTGAAGTATTAGTATAAAAAGTTACCTTCAAAGATGGATGTTTGAAAATTTTTGCTGCTTCTTGTTTTGAAGATGTATTAGATATTTTATCACCTTATTTCTGGTGAACTACAAGTATGCTCAATTAAAGGGCAATGCTGGAACTTTTGCCAGGCTCAGAATCATGAAAGTGAGAGGAGAGGATGATTTCTGTTATAAAACACAGTGCTACACTTTCCAAAATGCCCTCTAAATTCCTTGTTTAATTACAAATTTCTCATAAGGATTTCAGTTTTGGAAAAAAAGGTAAAATAAGCATATATAGTTACTTATTAATCATTCTAATGGAGGTGAAAATTCAAGTTCTTTTTGGCTATTTTTCTCCCCCTGAAACTTGTAAACATAGCTTGGAACTCTTTTAAAACTCTTTTGGTCTCTGAATGGTAAGCTCACTGTAATGTAGTCCATTAAACCCAGGAGAGACTATTCAATTGTTATGGGAGACTGGAAAGGCAAACAAAAGTCAAGGAAGTAGTGTGCATTATGAGAGAAGCTTTTGAAAATTAGTTTCAAGAGAGGACATGTTTTTGTCTGTATCTTCTACAGCAAGCAGTAGAAAAATGCCTCATCCTCTTATAGACAATACGAAATCCATTGATGTGGAAAGCAGGAAAGGCAGAAAATTGAATATGTCATAGATTGTAACAGAGTGAAGTTCAAACAGCCTGTTTGGATAATAGACTGCCATAAATACATCAATAGAAAGCATGCCAGCTGAAATTACAGTCTGAGAAATGCATATTCCAAAGATTGTTTTTGGTCCAATGTTTTCTGTTCCAGAAAGACTTAGGTGGTTAATTCAAACTATATTTGCAGTTCCATCACAACTTTAGCATATTAGTAGAATATTAGTAGAATATTTAGCATGGGATATCCAGACAGACACTTTCTCTTTTTGCATGTTATTCCTGTCCTTTCTGTCTTTCTGTCCTTATTTTTACACATTTTCTATTTTTTATTTTTAATGTCCCCTTTCTTATCAGATTTGATTTGTTTTTTAATACTTCAGCAAGATGAATTGGGGAAGGGTCTAGAATGTGTGATAATATGGTGATAAGCAAAACTGATTTTGGATCTCTAAATACTGCTAGAAGACATAAATATATTAAATTAATTGGCTTTTAAGGAATGATTGCCAGATTAGTGTGTTTGTAGTTAGGTAGATACACTTAGCACTACCCCTCAAAAATGCACACACACATGCATGCACAGATATGAGTCAAGTTCCCTCTTTTGGATGAAGGAGGCTTTTAATCCATGTAGATGAAATCTTCAAGCAGGCTAGTGAAAATCATCAGAAACTCTGGGAAGGAGATTCAGTGATTTCAAAATAAGTTAAGACAAATCTTGTGATGTTATAGATTAATTTAATGGAGTTTGTGCATTTGGTTTGTTAGAGTATGAAACTTTCACGGGTAAGATACTGGGCAGAAGGCCTGGGGAGGGTCTGTCTGAGGTAGCTCGAGGTACTTTCCCACTACCAGAAAGTGCTGCCCCTTGGATCGAGCAGGGCTCTGCAGAGGACCTCCATCCTTGGGAAGGTCGCTGTGCACTTGCAGTGATGCCCTTTGGCAGTGCTGCATTGCAGGGGCCTGCAGGCCTGCCCTGAGTCATGAAGAGGCATCAAGTTACAGCTGTGGCTAATGTGACCATGTTCATGTAATGTAGCAGACAGGCTCTTTGGTTTAGGCTGTGATGGATTAAAGAAACAACTGAAGTGGATGGCAATTCATTTCACTTTGTCTTCCAGCCTGCCATCAGCTAATAATGGCTTTGACTCTAATGATTTGGTGGGAATGATCTCTTTTTTAATAATATCTGTCATTCAGAAGCATCCTAAAGTGATCTATAGCCTAATTTAGTTCTTACTCAGAAATTGCTTATTTCACTAGTAAAATGTAGCTTTGGTTAAAAGGTGGTGACTGTGTGCTACAGCTCAAAGTCTAGGTGCTAGAGATAAGTGGGAAGTAAAAGTGGTTCTTAGTAAGGTCATAGTATCATAGAGTATTTTGGATTGGAAGGGACCTTTCAGCTGTATGTTGAAAAAAACACAATGTAAATACTTAAGTTTATAGATTTATCTTTAACTAAAGAAGAGTGGGAATTTGGATTTCTGTTCATCAGACTAGAAGGTCTGTCAGACTATAAGATGTCAGTAGGAAATGATGAAACAAGAAAACCATCTACACAATTGTGAGAAGTTCGTAACTCCTTTATGGCCTGGGTTCAAAAGAGAAAGGGACTGCAAGGTTCTTGACCAATTTCTTGTGAGGGCCTTCTACACAGACAGAAATGTGATCTCATGCAGAATATAGGTTGATCTGTGTATGATAATATGCATTTCAACATACAGTTGCTGTTCTGATAACAAATTATAACAGAAGATATTTAAAAGCCAGAAACTTATTTGTTGTTAATGTAATAGTATGCTCGTTTGTTTTGCTTTAAATGCCCGTTTTTATTTCACAGGTTTTTTTGAGACAAATATTTCAAGATTTTTATATAATGTCCTGATGAATGAAGAACCTTAATGTTTCTTTTTCACATGTAGTCACAGAATCGTAGGATGGCTGAGTTTGCAAGGACCCTCTTAAGATCATTTTAGTCCCACCCCTTGCACAGGGCATGTTGTCTGGGCCCATGTCCAGTTGGGCTTTTTAAAACATCCACAATTGGATACTCCTCAAGCCTTTTTGGGCAATCTGTTGTGATAGTTGACAACTACTGCAGTAAGAATGTGTTTTCTTGTATTCAGATGGAATTTCAACGGTAATCTCTATCACAGGGTGAACAAACATATTTTTTAAGTGAAATATTGCTTTGAAAAGTTGAAATGATTACTCCTATTCTATGAAAGGTCAACTGAATTCAAAGGAATTTTTTTCCTTTTTAGTCAAACCTGAAAGACTTTTTTATATGAATTGAAAAAGTGATTTGAAGAAATAAGAATAAAAGCTTCACAGGAAGTATTTTAGACAGGATTTCAGTTTTTCAAGAATTGAACTCAAACAAGGGTAGCTCAAAACACCATAAGATAAGAATGAATTCTAGTATTGGTAAATTATTCACTCTGCAGAGGATAACAAAAGAGACTTCAACAGTGTTCGGATGTGGAGTCTTCTCTGAGAAATGAACAGTAACACTGATAAAATCATAATTGTTTGGATACTGGCTACGCTTATCTAGTTAGAAGTGTATTTGAAAGCCTGCTGAACTACTTTGAAAAGTACTAGGAACAAATAGAATATTTTCTTCTGTGATGTGGCCTCCCAGGAATGCAGAGCTTTTGCAAAGGAATCCACTTATTGAGTTGTCTGAAAGTACATTATGGATGCTAAGTGCAGCTATCAAGTTTGTAAATACTGGTTTTTGTGAATTTTATTTTTCAACTGTCCTTCATACAGTAGTAGAAGTCTGGAGTATTGTGTCTCCTGGGAACATCTGGTTTTGGCACCATTGAAGATAATAGTGAAAGTAATCTTCAACACGACCTTGATTTCACACTGTGGCCAAGTGAAAGAGTGCATGAAAAGGTGTTTGGTAGGAAATCATGTGGGTGATGGAGAGTGAGAAACAATTTCATCATGGATTTATTCAATATTCGTGTCAAGGGAAAAACCACATCTGACAATCCTGCATCTGAATGAATCCAGAATTTTGGATTGGTTCTACTTCTTTTTTGTATCTTTAGACAGCACTCTTTCAAATTTAATTACCTGAAGTTAGGCTATTGTGGTTTAACCCCAGCAGGCAACTAAGCCCCACACACCTAAGTGGGATGGGGAGAGAATGGGAAGGGTAAAAGTGAGAAAACTCATGGGTTGGGATCAAGACGATTTAATAGATAAAGCAAAAGCTGTGCATGGAAGCAAAGCAAAACAAGAAATCCATTCACCAGTTCTCAGAGGCAAACAGGTGTTCAGCCATCTCCAGAAAGTGGAGCTCCATCACGCCTACTGGACTCGCTGACCGATGCACACGCGGTCCCCGAGCAGCAATCAGCACCTTTTGTTATTTGAAATCTACAGAAAATAAGTAGCCTGATTGTCTGGAGGCTTTGAGCCCTGTAGCTATTATCACTGAATGCCTTTTTATTATATTTTTTCCTGTTGACCTTCATCAGGTCCATAAACAGTTGCCAGAACTCTTCAAACAAGATAGTAACAAAAGGTTTACAAATAGTTTATGTATTTATTAAGTGTTTACCCAGGTTTTGAAATTAAGAAATGGAAGATAGATTTACTTAAAGAAAAACTCAAACCTCCACACCATCTGGAGCGAATCCGGAATTTGTCATTTTTACCCTTCTAGAATGTTGTTTTTTATTTTGCTCTTAAAACTTGTTCAAAGAGAAACTGACCTTTTTAGAGAAACCAATTATGTTTAGAAATCTCAGCCAAAATTCAGATGCTCTAATAGTTCCTATTGTTAAAAAACATTTTGGAAATATTGACCCTTCTGTAATGCACTGTCAACTGTAGGAGCCGCAAGGCTTCATACTGACTTACAACAGCTGAAGTTGCACAAAATTATGCATTATGCTGATTTTCATTATCATATTTTATGTGGGTGTTTTTCCCTCATCAAGAAGTCCAAGTAAATAGCCAAAATAAGACAGTTTTGAAAACAATGTATGAAGAACTTTGGGGTCGACGTTTTATATTTGTAAGTAAATAAAAGCTCCTTCTGAACTGTTATGTAATAGGAAAACCTCCTGACTAAGGAAACAAACCAGATTACACTTTTCTAATGTATTTTTCAGTAACATTTAAAAACTAGCTCCTCTTCCAAATGATGCAGTAAAGAATATCAAGCTACATCTTCTAGAACATGGATTTTAATAGCTCTGCAAAGTTTTGATATTGCAGATTCAGATCATGATTTGGTTTGAACACTGATTGTTTTTACCTAGTCCTGAAGGATGTTGTTACTCTTATGGGGACTTTTAACAGAAGTAACGGAGAGAAACAATGTAAGTCTGGGAGGAGAGAAGTTTTAAAAACAATTATTTAGAAGAGTCCTTTGTGATGTCATTAGTGACGGTGTTTAAAGTCTTGTATTATTTATTCTCCTTGTTCAAATGTATTTCCTGAGACTCCAGGCCAGCATGATATATGTGAGTAAATTCTGGGTAAAAAAAGGAGAGTTCCCAACTATCCCAACTAAACTTGTAACTCTAAGCCAAAAGCACAGCACCCCCTCACACTCCGTCTTCACTGAGGCTCTGGAATCTGTGTAAGACAGTTCTAGAGTGAAATATTTTCAGTATTCATCATCAGGATGTTTTTTACACAAAATTTCCAAAGTCATTGAGAGAAATCAGTGGGAGGAGGGACAGGTGGGGCTGCTGTTGGAAGCTCGTAGGGAAGGTACCCTGCCAGTTTTGTCTTCAGATGAGTACTTTACTTCCCCTGCTTCCCCCACATTCCACCCTTAGCACAAGAAATGTGACTGAAATGAAAAGAACAGCTTTAAAAATAAAACTTGTTTAAAATTATCTAGGAATGGCATTGAAAGCATATGCTGCACACCTACTACATAGAAGTTGCAGTGTTTATAGGTTCCCAGACTGCTCCCTTTGCCATGCCATTGCCATGCCTTTAGTAATGGCTAACATCTGTCGCATGTTTATTTTCCCTGTACCCCAAGGGAACAACTGTGTGCAGTGAAATATATTTTTTCATTTATTTTATTGCATTTATCCTGCCCACATTTACTGCAAGTTTGTTTTATGAAGAAGGGTCAAAGAAATATTGTTTGAAACTGAAAACTAAAATTGTTATTGCCTTTAGTCCTTTGAAAGATCTTCCCATGACCTTCAACTGTCCCTGGAGGAAGCTCATTTTTATCATGGACAAACCTTTACCTTCAGGGTAGGCAGCTGAATTGAATGTTTAAGCTAAGAAATACATATTTGTACCAAATGTTGTAATATGCAGTGAAATGACTGATAACAGCCCAAATACTCTAGCCAAGAGAATTGAAAAGACAGCATCACACAATAATGCAAATAAGGTTTATATAAATACAACCCCTAATATAATGAAACTCCATATTATTCTAAAAAGAAGCAGGGGAAAGAGGAAAAAAATTATGTTGAAAAAGCAGTCTAAAAACATATTCAAAATATTCCACTCACTTCTACACAAATGGAATGTTTTTTTCTGAAACTACATTTTTGAACAGTATTTGGTGTTTAAAAGAAATATTCATGTATTCCATTGGAAAAATTTCAGTGTACAAATAACTAAATTTATAAACATTACTTTTAAATACCTGTTTTCAAAGAGAAAGTAGATAAAAGCAAAGAAATCATTGTAATGAGATTAAAAGGCAAAGCCCTCAGGAAGGATGTTTATAATGCATTCTGAAAAGAGCAGGACTTTCTTTAAAAGATTAGCATATGCTGTAATTCTGGTGAAAGTTAAAAATATTGCAGCTGAGAAACTAATGGGTAAAATTCTGTAAGAAGTATTATAAATTCTAACAAAGCAGCTAAACGGACAGAAGCAGAATAACATCTTCATTTCTCCAGGCTTCATTAAACAAGCATTAAAACCCTCTTAACATAGATTGGCAGAAATAAAAAAAAAATGATTCCTGTTCAAATAAGTGAAATCACATCCTCGTAAACCATTAAGGTGATACAAGGTATGATACAAAATAGAGATTTTCTGGTTCTTTTCACAGCAACTCATTATTTGTACAGCACTAATGGTGGTTTGGAAGGTATGGAGTAGAGAGAGATTTTCCTTTTAAATGAATATGAATTAAGACCCATGCCTTGGGGAGGGAAGAAAGGTGGCAGGTGAACCACAGTAGTTGTGTTGCTGAGTCTGTCACTGAAGTTTCAGCTGAGACTTGTTCAACAAGATACTAAAAATCAGTGTAACTCTATGAGTTGCATTACATACACTCCGTGGTTTCTGGAAATTTCGTGGTGTGTATAGTCCAGCTTTCAATAACACTCAAAAAAGACATTAGCAGAGCAGAGGGAAGAAAACATTCAAGAAGCTCCAAGATCCTCTCCAAGCATTTTCTTTTGCTATTCACACTCATTACCTTTATTGCTATTATGCTGGTGCTAAAAAAAGACAAACAAGATGAATGATGTTTCTGAACCCAAGGAAGTTGCCCAGCCCCAGGAACACCTCTTCCTGTAGAAAATACTTACCCCAGACTCCAGAGAAGCTTTTCCACTGACTCTAATGCTCTTTGCTTGGGGCATAGAAAGCACAGGGGCTGGGCTACTATATTTCCACCTTGTTTGTAAACTGGAAACAACTGTATTCTGGCTTTAATGGTGCTCAAAGACTACATTATCATATGTCAGCATATTTTTTTAATACAGCTTTGATTATATTCTGTGACCCCAAGCTTTCAGTAATCCTCAAGAAATGAGCCTGAAGATGTGTTTGGAACATCAGACAACATTAAATGGGTGCCCCCATGCCACTGGGATCTGAGTGCTGAGCAACACATGGTCTGCTGGCATTATTAATTGACCAGTGTTAGCTAAGAGGAAGCATGATGTGGACTGAAATGGACCAGAGCAGGTGATACCTTTAGTAAATACTTGATGAGCATGAGCTCCATGAAGTTACTGGCTGCTTGATCCTTTATCTGTGAAGTAACATCACCATAATGTCATTAGTTTTGCTGGGGATGTATTGTCTGTGTATAGTTAGGCCTTGCATTACCAGAGTCTTCTATTTCAGCTGGATGCAGTCCACAGTGCATGCAATTTGCATGTGAAGCAATCCCTCTGCAGCTAATGGAGTAAAACAGGCACTTCTAGAACATAAAGCACTTCGTAGTCTCTGGTTTTTCTATTAGTTCAGAGACTTTTTCATGGTCTAATTTTTTTTAAGTGCATGCATTCATCCCTTGATGCTAACATCAGTACACTACTACAGTCATATTTGAAGCTTGCCACCTATCTGGTTATGTTAATTGGTCCTTCTCCTTCCAGTACCAAATCTGTTTAATTTCTTACTTCTAATTTGCCAGGTGCATTAAGAAGTGCTTCAAAGAAGCTCTTTTTTTTTTTTTTTGCTTTCAAAGGATTCTTTTGAGTCTGTATAAATGGGAAGCTTTTAAATTGTAGACTTTGCACATAAAAACACACTTACAGAGTACCTAATCTTTATCTTTGCACCCTTCAGAGTACTTAGATATCATTGTTGTGGCATGCACAAATAGGCTGTCTTAGATGTGATATTTTCTCGGGTTATTAACCTCTGCCATTGAATCTCTCTCAATTGTTTCTCAGTAGATTGTTGCATAGCACAGGAACTAGAAAACTGTGCAAAATATATCGATTGCCATAGGAAAACAGCTGTACTTATCCTTCAAAACTTAGTTGGCTTGTGTTTGGAAAGGAAGGGCCTAAAGATTATTTTTGTCTGAAAGTTTTCATCAGAGATGTCTTCAGAGATCTCATTCTTCTATTAGAAACATCAGAAATTTGTAATAATACACTGTAACATCAGTTCGTACAGTGTGCCCATCCCATAGGATTTTCATGAAGATGAGCCCATATTAATTTTTTTTGATATGTTATTATTATTGAAATGGGGCATCATTTTAAAACAGCAGTGGTCAAAGCAATGAGATAATTTAATAAATAGTGAAGAATTTGTTATTTCCTTCCTGTCTCACTTCAACCCTTTTCCGCTATGGAAAGGCTTAAGAAATGTACTTTAGCACTTCTTAATTTTCCATTTTTAAGATGGAAAGAAATATAAGGAAATGAAAAGGATGGTCTGGACTGGTCATACTATATTCCACTTTAATTGTACATACAGTTCTAGATTAAAGAAAATCCAACAATACCAGATTCTTGATACAATAGTGGTGTCCCCTATTTCCATTGCATGGAATAGAAGAAGTGTCCAGTTATTGGATGAGCTGTTGGTCTTCTCTTTCCCTCTTCTTGTAATGTTGTCAAGGGGAACACAAACTCCTGCTGAGTGGTTTTACCTGAAGAGCTCTTGGGCAACACAAGGGCTTCTTAATTGAACCATTCCATACTTAAAATAATGATGATAATGCTTTTAAAATAGTCCCAGACTGTAAATACAAACCTTCACAGCTCCCGTGGCTATTTCACTATCTACTGCATTCATCTTGTGTTTCTCCCTGCTCTGCATCTTCCTGGGGCTGGGCTGCCTACCTGGTCTCTGCTCTCCAGCAGGAGGAAGTAGAAACTGGAACAGATTTCTCCTCTCCCTAGCTCAGGCATGCTCCTGTATCTAGAGTCCACAAAGAGCAAATACTCCTGAAAATAAATTTAGTAGGGATAGGAGATCTCACAACCACCCAGAACCACCCTTCTCAGCCTAGTGACTTATTACTTTTGTGGATTTGGATGTGGTGTTCTGCTCTCAATGTTAAAAAGGACTGTCACCGAGACTGTCCTATTTCAGAAGGGGCCTAAGCTCACTTAAAGATTCTGTCCTATGTGACAGTAAGTGCTGCTGCTTTGTGATGTTTCAGACTAATGTGAAAATGTGGCACAGCAAGAGAAAGTAGGGATCTGTCTCTTTAAAGTACAGTGATTCATTTGGTAAAGGTATGTCCAGCAAAAAACTCTAAATAGCATTTGTAGGTGGGATGTCCAGATCACCAAACTCTTCAGCCTGATTCCTTTCCAGATGAAGGTAGGGAGCTGGTGTACTTGCCACAGAGAGAGGTACATATTCAAGATGTACTATTCAGTCAGAAGCACTGTGTAGCTTCTTTATGATCCGACGTAGGTTTGGCTTGTAGATATTTATACCAGTAAAAAAACCCCAAAACTTAATGGAGAATAGTATGTGCTTACATCGTGGTAGAATTCACATTGATTTAAATAATTGATAAACGATTACTTTATCATTTTTCAGTAAGTGAATATTCAGTCTGTGTATTTTTA
>VYZT01064869.1:63882-75286 GCA_013400735.1 Pomatostomus ruficeps
TGTAAAGGGGGTGTGTGTAGGGGCAGGTAGAACTGAGAGAGACAGCTTACAAAATCATGGAAACCCATTATTTTAAAAACAGTTTCTACCAAGCCTAGAAGATATAAAAAGAAATGAAGTTAACTGGTTATCCTTCAAAACTACTGTCGTGGAATAAAAAATTAATGATAGATGAATACGGTTAGCACATGAAGGCCTTTATAAATAGATCAGAAACGCAGGAAGGAAAGGAAGGAAACTATAATAGCTTGGGGAAAAAACCACACTGGTTTTTGCTGTTTTGCTTAGCAAGTGAAAGCACAGCCTTGGCAAATTTATTTGTGAATCTTTACACACTTTGAAAGATATTTTAGCTCCCAAATTAGGCATTCAGCTATTTTTGAGTGATGCAACATGATTTAGACTAAGCAGAGTGAAACAATGAAAAACAGGGTAGACGTGTCATGAATAAGACTTGTGACAAACAAAACTGGTGTAAATTTTACTGTGAACTGTGCATACTGATGTATAACTCATCTGGCACCCAAGAGCTTCGTTACCTCTAAGCTTTGATCTCCACAGCAGTCGAGACTAGAAGTAGAAGAATTTCAGACAGACTAAGGAGGTGTTCTGCACAGAGCTCATTATGGCTCTGGAGCCTTTTTGTTAATATTAGTATTAGTATTAGTAAATAAGAAATTTTAAAATTGTCCCAAGAACAGTTTCCTTTGAAAGAACCAGAGGGAAAAAAATCAACTTTTTAGGATGACATGAGATAAAGTACTAAACATTTGTTATGTTTATACTCATGTACGCGTTGCTTAGGAATCAGGAAGAGGATGCATATACAAGTAGGACAAATCACGCCCCACAATGTGCAACACAATTTTTCAAAGTGTGTTTTGCTTTCTTGTTTTTCTCAAGTAAGGGCTGCCTTGTTGCACAATGCCAGAAGCCATTTGAGAGGAATGGGCAGAGCTTGGCAGGATATGACCCAGGGGAGGAGAGATTGCAGAACTGCTTTCAGTGCAAACCTTTATGTCACAATGAGAAGAAAACTCAGTGATGTTAAATATTCCCAACCAGAGAAATGGAAACTATTTCATGACAGCTAAGACACTGTCTTTACCAACAGTGCATAAAAGGCAGGTGGTCTCACAGTAGTTTCACAGGAGTTGTGGTGAGAAATAAAAAGATCCAATCTTGAAAGAGTTTTTTTTTTTTTTTTTTTTTTTTAACTGTAGCCACCCATGAGAGTCATAATGAGATCTCCTGTGCTAGATCTTTTGAAATTGTTTTTGGAAGCAGGTGGTAATTTAAAGCGAATAAAGCTGCCAAAATGTTCTGATTCTTTGGCTGCTGATTATTACCTGATCCAGAGTCCCCTGAAGTCTCTGGGCAGTCATAAGGACTTCTGATGCTGTTCCTCTATGCTTTTCTAGAAGTAATGCTGTTGTCAAGCTATGAGCTGCACAGAAATATTCATGTCACGTAAAGCTGCTGATGGGACTGTACATGAGTGAGTCATTTACAGTGTGAGTCTATAAGGATGTGTGCATGCTTTTAAACTTTGAACCATGGTGATGAGAGTGCTGCCAGTGACTGAGCTGTGTTTTATTTGAAGTTGAATATTAGGTCATGTTGGATGTTACCTAGATAAGAGATGAACCCATTCTTGTTTTGCAGTGTTGAATTGCTCTTGAGGTCAAAGAAGGTGTGAGGAAGTGGGTTGAATTTTTCCATTCCTTTTGCTGAAAATAGATTGCCCAGCAGATTGAGCTTGTAGCCCAGTACTAAAGACCACAATCAGTGCTTTGCCAGTAAATTTAGACCGGGCACTTTTGAATTATCTTGTGCTGGTTGAAAGGAGAATGCTGGGTTTACTTTGTGACTTTTTGTTTGGTTATTTGTTACTTTCTGAAGGCTGTTTAGTACAGCTCATGTCTACGCATTTGCAAGGAAAACACTAATGAATTGAGGAAATTGTAAAAAGCAAAAGAAAGAGATGCCGTTGCACTGTTACATTAGCAACCAGCATGGCTTTCAGCAGGCACCAAAGGAGGGAGCATTTGCTAATGTCAGGATAATTTTTAAGACAGCATGCAATTTTACAATTGACAGTTCGAGGTGAAACAGTGAACACAAATAAGTCTGTTTCAGAAAACAAAACTACACCGACCTGGTGGGGTTTCAGTGCCTCTTGACAAAAACAACTGCGACAGGACTTGTCAGCTCTGGAAAGAAGCCAATTCAAAAAATGACTACTTGGGCATTTTAGCAAAGAAGAGAAACTGTTGGAAACACACCTGTATTCCAAAAATGTTTAAAGGCTTTCCAATTGCCAGGAATTATAACTAAATTAACCCACAAAGGAGTATCTTCTGCCTTTAATGACCCCATTCAGAGTTAATAGTGACTGGACTATCTTGTTCTGCGGTGTGATTCTGACTACAGTGTTGAGTAAAGACAGCTGGAAAAAAGTCTGCTTTTCATCTTGACATCAGTTTTTCTGATGTTTTCCTTCCCTGTTTTTTATAGAAATGGGGTGTGTGTTTCAATCTGGCTATCTATTTTGCTAGCGGCAGCTTTTTACAAACGTGATACAATGTCAGGCATTTCACACAGAATGTGCTTTGCATATGCTATGCCCTTGAATTGAAGCTCCTGTCCTTCCCCTAGGAAACAGGGGAACCTCATGTTCTGAAACACTCTTTTCAAGAAACTTGAAAGGCTTTTAATTTTGCATGGACTCTTTCCTCCCCCCCTTTATTTTATTTCTTTTTTCATAGCCGTCAATGCCACAGTGCTCCAATGAGTATTTCTAAAAATAAAATCTGCAAATTACAGGCTTTGGTTTACCACAGTGTTGCAAACTGTCATTAACAAACAGTCTCTAAAAGCCACTGGTTCTGCAAGCCATGAGGTAGCTTAAGTCCACAGAACTGTAATGTCCTTTTTCAGTGCTCCCAGTCACCATATATTTTAACTGTTTTTCTTTTAATATTTACTTGCTACTTGAAAACACTGGGGCTTATTTTCAGCAATTAATTAATTTCCTGTCAATCTTCCCAATGATTTTCCAAGGAATATGTGACTTAGAGGATGAATAACCACCAGGACATTCCCCTGTTAGAACCTGAGCAAAGATTCAGCAATATGTGCCTGCTAAGGCTTAGTGCTCAGCTTTGCACACAGAGTGACATAGCAGCAGTGGGTTCCTCCCCTTGCCTCACACTAGAAATCCAATCCTCTTTGTTAGAGAACCTGGTGAACTAGCCAAGTGCTGGGACTGTGCTTGGAAGAGCTTCAGAGCCATAGGAGCCATCCATAGGATTTGCATTTCAATTCATGTATCCCAAGATTTGAACACCTGTGTCCATACCCTGTTTTATATACATCTCACACACACCTAGAGATCTTGTTGCTTTCACATCCCATCTACCCTCAGCTGCCAAGGACTATCAGAGCCTTTTTAGGAGGGCAGAGAGTTAAATACTGCTGACATTGGTTGTACAGACCAGCAAAAGTGGGCATGACATCGAAACTCCTGCCTTGAGAACTTATTGTCTACTTACTGTAAGTCCTGTGGCCTGCATGCCTAAGCCCTCTTTCAGTATTTGATTTTTATGTTGTCTTTTTAATCTCAAACTTTATTTTCTTTGTCAAAATTTGCACTTCTGCACCTATAGTCATTGCTGTGATGACATGACCCTTATAGGTGTCTCACTAGGTCTTTTTTTTTAGTTTGTTTTTCAAATGAATGGCTTTTTAAACGTTTTTTTTTCTTTTTCAGGAGAAACTTTGGTTCTGTGAGTCCTCAACATATATACTTGTGTAATTATAATGATATGAAGTACTTTTTGTTTTGGTAACAGCCTGGTTTATAAACTAGTCCTTCTAAGCTTTTCCATAGACAATGCTCAGTCAGCTGATGAGACTCGTCCTGTATTTTGGTAAATGTGGGTTTCTAACACAAGGCAATTCAGTCCACTCTCTGGCCAGGTTGCTTCAACATTAAGTATTTTGGTGTCAAAGCCCCTTTGTAGATCTGGGACTTATTCTTAATTATACAGAGACTGTAGAAAATAAAATGTAAATAGGGATCAATTTG
Organism: Pomatostomus ruficeps; assembly: GCA_013400735.1. Taxonomy (NCBI): domain Eukaryota; kingdom Metazoa; phylum Chordata; class Aves; order Passeriformes; family Timaliidae; genus Pomatostomus; species Pomatostomus ruficeps. The sequence goes on from VYZT01064869.1 coordinate 67,973, forward strand.
GAAAAACAAACTGGAAAACTGGAATGTAGTCTTTTTTTAAACTAGCTTTTATTGAATCGCAAATTTATTATGCAATGAGTAGCTTTTTTTTTTTATGACTCCTTACTAGAAAGAAAAACGAGAAGTGGGTGATAAAATGTTGCTATATAGCAAACATTAGACAATCTATTTCCCTTGAGCTTTTCAAGTAGCCTTATTCCAAGAGGGCACTGCAAAATATGCCTTTGTATTTTATCAACATGTTATTATACAATTCCTAGAATATATTTCTTTAGAAATAGAACCTAATGATGAAAGTTGGAGAGCAGAAGCATCCACTGTCATTGCTTCTGGAATTGTGCCAGTATTTTTTGTTGTATTGCAGAAAAAATGTTTTTTCTTTGGAATGTCCACATTAGTAAGTTAGTGGTGGTATTAGCTATGTAACACTTAATCAAAGTTCAGAATTTGACTTAAGAACATGTTGAGGTTTTCTTCAATTAGACACACTATGAATACTATATTGTGATTGTAATTGTTTTGCTTGTTTGTGTAACAGTAGATTCATATCTACCTCCACAAATACATGCACTTCAGTATAGATACTAAGTAACTACACAGGGTTGTACTGAAATAATAAAATTAATACAAGTAGAACAATTTTTTAATTATTATTAATGAAACTCATTATTAAATAGAATATATCAATTTTATGATCATTATTTATATATTGCATACTTATATATTAATCTATTAATTATTAAATTAAAGTAATGGTTATGTGGTTCAATTAACTATGTATCAGTTGATGAATATCTAAAGCAAAGAGATAATTCCTAATTCTGTAATTTTATGAATACTAAAATGTTTAAGTTATAATGGGTATTAGAGTACAGGATGCAATTTAGTTTAAATGAGTATGTCTTAACATCATGTTTTTATTCCATTCAATCAACAAATTGACTACTTACTTCCCTTTAAAATGAAGGATTCTTGGCAGATCATAATAAAACTACCAGTATGAAATAATTAGCAAAACTCAAAGGCTACACAGTAATAGCAAAGATGACTTGATCACAACTCTGATTAGAGTAAAAAAAGACATCTCTCTTGGCAACTGGCTTTACATTAATTTGAGAATGCAAAAAAAGTAATTGTATCCATCTAATATGTTAAAAGCCACTTAGCCTTAAAACCTAAAATTTAAAATTAGATCATGACAATAATTTCAATATGGTAGCTGAAAAGGCAGAAATTATGAAGCTTGACATACTTACTTGAGTGGTTTAGAGTAGAAAATGCAATTTATTAAGCCTCAAAAAGTGTGCTCAAGATATTTTGCAATTAGAAAGGCATCACCAAAATCACAACAAGTATTCTTTAAATTATTTCTGAATTGTGTGTAGTTATTATATTTTACAACTCTGTGTATTAATCATATCTATAAAGACAAACAAGACAGGGTTACCTAAAACTCAGGTGAGGAGACATTGTAGCCCAGTATCTGAAATTGCCTGAAAAATAGTGCGGCATATTTGACTTCAACATTTTCATTTGTAGAATGTTTTCCCTTATGATGTTTTCGTGAAATTCTTAAACAATTTCACTCCAGTGCAGAAGGACTCCTTTCACTGGGCATCCTGAAGTATGTTGAAATCAGTTTCTGGCTGCTTAGCACAGTATCCAAAGGAGAATGAACTTCAGCAGAGCTTTCTGATGAAATTAGACACCTATTAGCAGAAACTAAAACTTAACAGACTTCTGAAAGCTGGGCCCCTGGTGCTGAAATTAAGGATGAAGTTTCTCTTTCTTCTCATAGGGAGGCATCCAGCTATGTGTGAGAAGAATTCTTTGCCATCCTTGAGAGAACAGATATCCAGAATAGACACATGATCTGTGTGGAGTTTTTTTTTCTTTTTTTAATTTTTGGTTTTATTTGTTTACTTCAACTGTTACAACTATATCTGTAAACACTTGGGTTTCCATATTTGAAGCATCAGTTTACGCTTATCATGATTCAAGCTTGAATTGAGGAGCAGTTGAGGAGCATTTCACTCTGTGCCACTCTGAAATTAACTCAGTTCTGTTCCTACCTTTCTCTACCCAGCTGTAATTCATCTCTGTTTGGACAGCAAGTGAGCCAAACACTTCTGTAGGCAAGGGCCTGGAAAAGTCATCTGAATACATTTGAATTCAATGAGATATTTTGTTTTTTCAGGGGCTTAGGGTAAGTTCTAGAAGTGTAACTGGAAATACTCATACACATGAATACATGTTTTATTGTATTTTAATTATATGCACATTTGCCCCAATGATTTATGTATTGATGTGCAAAAATGTTCAGGGTGGGAATTTCTGAAAATATAGACAAATTCCTTTCTTGCTCAGTGATGTCCATTTTCTGAACTTTTCCTGCTGGAAAACTGTTTCTTCAAACCAGTACCTAGAAAACAAAAAAGTAATGTTAGGCTGAAATAAAAACTCGTGATATTCTTTGCACATTATCTCCTACTCCTGATGTACTGGAGAATATAAAATTATATATATAAGCACTTTTCAAAGCTCGTAGATTTAATTTTCTAGAACTGATAGTTTAAAAGCATAGTTTATATCAGTCCACTTTTAAACAAGGCTGCTTACTTGGTTACAGAAATAAATTTATCTGTGACTCCTCTCAAGGAGAACAATGCTGCAGTGACAATACTTTCTTTTTTTTTTTTTTTTTATTTTTTCCCCCCCTCCAGTTAATGTATGTTTGACCTTTAAAATTTCTGGTTATGAGAGAGGGAACTGTTCAATAATATTTACAATGTAATGCATCCTTATGCATTTTATTGCTTACATGTCAGAAGAGAAGTATTGAGCATTCTTATTTTCATTTTATCCTTCATTTTAAACCAATCTTAGCTAGATACCACTGGTAATATCATCAGATAGTCTATCCCCTCTACTGTCTTTCAATTGTTATTTTTTTCTGAAGAGTGGCAGAAAAATCCAGTTTTTGAGTGAAAGACAATTAGAGCAGGGCAAGGAGTTAGCTCATTTCCCTTTCCTTTTCTTTGCAGTTGCTTCAAGCTTTGAGATCTCAGTTGACAGGATCATACCATGGGTCAGGTGCATCTTCACAGTCCTGATCCCCAGGTCATCTTTAACAAGAGACCTGGGCTCAGAGATACAATCATACTTACCTTTACAGACTTCCTGGAGGTGTCCTTTTCTTCATCTTGTCTGATGTATAGTCAGGACATAGCTGCAGGTTACATTTGGAGACCAGGTCCAAGTAGTGGTTCTTAAGTCATCTCTAAGCTGTCCAAGGATATCAAAGATTATATATGTCCTTCCCAACAACTCAGATCTGTGTACATCAGTATGGATTCTAGAGTCTTGAAAAGTATTTACATTTTTTAGAACTTTTCCCCCATTCATTTCTCCTTTATATTGAGTCTAGTCAGCATACTGATGTAGTGGAAGTGCTGCTGCTGTTGAGGAGTGCTTAAGATAGAAACAGGTGGTGGTGGAAGTCTGTCAGGAAGTAAATTCTTAAGTGTTTCCAGCTATAATCTTTCAGAACCAAGGTAAGTTTAGAGAAAGTTCAAGAAAAGCAATGTTCCTATAGTAGTATACTCCTATGGAAGCATTTTTACTTATCATTATCTGGATAAAAGAAGAAAATAAGAAATAGAGTAACAAGGCACTTAAATGAGAAGGCTCTTGATGTTGTGTGTCATACCAGCTCTCAGAGTAGCTGCACTTGATTAATGGCTTTTCAGATATGTATATAGATATTCTTCTTTTAATCAGAAATCCAAAAGTGCTGATGTTAGTACAATGATCCCAATCTCACAAATGTCTGTATGCTTCTGAAATTGAAAATTTGAATATCTCCATTTAAATCCCCTGAACTACTCATGACAAATTAACTACAGGTATGTACAAGCGAAAGCAGGCTAAAGTCTGACTTGCTAGGAAAAAACGCTGTTGGTCTAATATTTTGACTGAGTAGAGACCAAAGACAAGTTCCTTTGAGAGGCAGAGACTGTCATTACCATGTCAGTGTGGGAAGAACTTCATCCACAGTGATCCCTAATACAGCTTTTAGGAGCCAGAGCACATGCTGCACACTTGTGAATAAAGGAGACACTGTGGCTACTGCTCCTAGTAGTAGCTTTCTTTTTGAGATGAATGGTTGACACGAAATGCTTCTCCACAAATGAACACTGAGATCACTGGGACCCCTTTTTGAGGTCAGGACCTTGTGCACAGTGGGAAGCATGGGTATTCTTCATAAGCAAATTAATGGACATTGCAGATACTTCCTCTGACTGCAGTCTATAATTTAATGCACCAACTTGGTTTCACACGAAGTTATAGTAAATATATAGGTCTGCATAAGCTCACACTGTGCAGATATAAACATCATAGATGCTCTTTTCTCTTTCCTTTTCCTTTTCCCTTTATTTTTTGCTTTTAGTTTTTTTCCCTTGTTTTGTAGAAGTGGTGCTTTCATGATCTACAAAGGACTTTGGAAATAGTAATGGCAATTACGTTTCTGCCGTGATATAATTTAGTCATTTTTTCTACTGCAGCTGCTGAGGGATTTATGCTGGGCTTTAGTTTGCAGAATCCAAATCATTCATATTCTTTAATAAACATTGTTTTATTCAATGTTCTGTAATAAATATTTTATATCTCCTTAAAATTAATTACAAAAGCAGATAAACTTGAGCTATGTTAGTCTTCACTACAAACAAAACAGGTGTCTTCTGCTTCCTTTATAATTAAGCATCCCCTTCTTTAAAAAGCATTTGCACATTTAAAAAAAAATAAATATTACTTATGAAATGCCTGCTTAGGTTTCAACCAGTTCAGCTAATATTTAGAAGAGTGAAGATAAGCACATCAGTTATACCTACAGCAATTAGAGTGCTATTTGTTCAGGTAGTGGCAACAAAAATTGAAGGCTTCCTTTTGATGCAGCAGAGTTTTGTGTCAGTGCTAGAACAAGTTTTCTGAAAGTCCTGCAATATTTAGATACTCCAGGGGTCTGGTTTTTCTGCTGTTCACTTTTTATCTTTCTTTTCTTCCAGGCTGCAAAGTTGTTCCTTTAATATTTTGGCAATCAACACAAATGAAAGTGGTATAAGTACCTCAAGGAGGTCTTTTCAGCCTTGGCTTTTTTAAGACTGAAGCATCTTTAATAATTGAAATCTGTAGAGCTTTTATATAGTTTGGTATGAATTTGATAATCCTGTTGAGACTGAAGTGTTTAGAAACTTTGTCAATTACTTTTTAAAAATTCTCGAGTGCAGGAGGGGGACTCCTCTTTTTTCCCTCTGTAAACACAAATTACGTCCATAGCCTGAAGAACAGCTGCATGCATGACTCCCAACTTCCTTTTGTGTCAGCCACTCTGACCACCCTTGGCATGTCATATGCCTTTATCTGATGGTTGAATTTTCTTTTAAATTTTTTTTTTTTTTTTTTAGCTATAACGATTCAGATCATGAGATTCTTTTGCCAGACCTTCAATACCTGCTGTGCTGTACAGCCTGGAAAAGGCAAATCTGAGGCTGTGGAAGGAGTAACTCCACATTTCTTGTCTTCTCTCACATTGTGTTACTGAGGGAAAAGAGATAAATTAAGTTTTTTACAGACTAAAAGCAAGTATTTCCCAGGCTGCCTTAGGCTGGGGGTGTGTAGCACTGCACATTTCCTTGTAAGTTGTGTGGTATGAGCAGATTAGTGTCTGTTATAAGTAATTGCAGCGAAAAACTTGCCAGAGCCCAATTACAATCAATTTAAGATTTATTAGCAAGCGGCAGAAAGCAAATCCGCGCGGGGTGCACGGGGAGTCTCTGCTCGACTCCACCGAACAGTGCACACCCCAGCCCCCCGGAGCTCCCGACTTTATACGTTATTTNAGCTATGCTGAAGCAGTTCAGAGAAGTGCTTTTAACTATAAACTACCTGGGAAAATAGACACACACTTCCCTCTGCACTTTCCCATTGCTGGTTTAAATGAACAAATATTATATAACTTATTTCAGTGTCTACAAGCCTTCTGCCGAGTGACTGCTAACCTTATGGTTCCTAACTGTGGGAATGTTTTTGGTGCTGCAATCTGATAACAATTTCCAAAGTCAGAACAGCATTGATTTATATTGCCTTTATATGCTCTTTTGTCTAGTATATGTTGTTCATTCTTACAGAACTGGATTGGCAGATCTCAAGTAAGCACCAAATTAATTTTTCACTCACAGTATTGACCAAACTATTAGTTTCTGTTGAATATGGGTGTCTGCTACCTGCTCCTAATAATAAAAAAAAAAAAACCCAAACCCCAAATATTTGCCTGTAACTAATTTCTTGTCTAATTTCTTACCCTCTATGGTATATATATATTGTACCTATTCTGCCTCACACTTTTTTTCTACATAGGTCAGCAGTCCTATAACAATTAAATCTCCTTCATTCCAGAACAACTATCCTTAGTATCAAAATGCTCTTTTTTTTCTTGTTGCTTTAGCTTCTGATCAAGAATAAAACATTAAAAAAACCCCAAACTGTGCTTGTTGTAGCACTTTATATTATATTACAGGTGCCAGAAAGGGGAATTTGTCCCAAATGCTTCATTAATATAAAAGTGTACTGTGGTTTTCCTTTTATACAATTTCATTATATTTTCTATAGCAGTCATTTCATTTAGGTTTTCTTTCAACATGTGTCAACTGCACGCAGATTTTTAGGGTCAATTTGTTCAAATCAATTCAAGTTAAGTAAGAGCAACAACATATTTCTGTCTTAGTGGTTAGTCAGCAAAGTAAGGCTACTTAGCTTTCACACTTCTACACAAGTTCCATGACAAAAATAAGTAGATTGAGCATCTCTGAGGTTATTTTACCCTTTGGTTGAGGATGGAAGAGCATACACTACTTCAATCCCCTAGCCTTGTATATACTCTTCCTACCTACTTCTCTAAATGTAAATTTTATGCTATTATTCTCTGCTTCTGCCACAGTTCTTCTATTTGGAATATGAAATAAGTTCCTACTGAGTTTACTCTTAGCTAAATCTAGGTAGAAATTAGCTGGGAACAAAGTCACAGGAAGCATGCAAATAAAGATGAAGGAATAGAGGATGGCTTTTCCTCCTCTGACTCTATGTTTTAGTAATGTTCAAGTGTTACAACTAGAACTAGTCAGCACAGAGTTTCAATGTATCTATGATTGTTAATATATAGTGCTCTTTTAAATGTTGCAGTCTAACGCTTCTGGGGGGTTCGGCAGGGCTGCGTGGGTGCTGCAAAGTCTGTCCTTACCCAGCGCTTTGGTCAGA
>VYZT01064871.1:0-11996 GCA_013400735.1 Pomatostomus ruficeps
TTGGCATTATTAACACCGTGCTCCAACCAGCTGAGCATTAGGAATAGTACATGTGTTAAATGCTGCAGGTTCCCTGGTGTCTGCAGTCACAGCTGGCCGCAGTGACTCTGGCCCCTGCCAGCACAGTTTAAAGGAGCCTCCCACACACCGGAATGGCATGTCATCCCGAGAGCTGGAGCAGGGCCCCGCCAGGTCCTGGGTGCTGCCATTCTCTCAGGGTGCACTCCCTGCGGCCAGCTCTGTGTGCAGACAGGAGACCAAGGGCTCTCTCCTGACACCTGTAGGGGCTTTGGAGGGCCTCTTCTTGCATTTGGAAGACTTTGCACATGGTCAGAGCAGGTATCCTCATTAGAATCATTGAATCGTCAAAGTTGGAAGGGATCTTTAAGATCATCAAGTCCAATGGCCCACCCAGCACTACCTCTGTAACCCCTAAACCACATCACCCAGTCCCTGGTCCAGCCCCTTAAACATTTCTGGGGATGGTGACTCCACCTCCCTGGCAACTTAGTTTGGTTCCTGACCACCCTAACAGTGAAAAAACTTCTTCTGATGTCTAATTTGAATCTTCCCTGTCTCAATTTAAGGCCATTTACTCTTGTTCTCTCACTACAGGCACAGAAAAAGAGACCAGCCCCCACCTCACTACAGCCTCCTGTCAGGGAGTTGGAGAGAATGATGACTTCCCCCTATGAGCCTTCTCTTCTCAAGACTAAACAAACCCAGCTTCCTCAGCTGTTCCTGATAAGACATTTTTTAACACAAGCCATGTTGCCACTTTTTGAACATGCTTCAGGACCAAAATGTCCTTATTGAAGTGAGGGGCCCAAAACTGAACATAGTACTCAAGGTGCCTCGCCAGTGGCAAGTGATACTTCCCTAGTCCTGCTGGCCACACTATTCTTGATATAGGCCAGGTTGCTGTTGGCCTCCTTGGCTACCTGGGCACACTGCTGGCAACCCCAAGTCCCTTTCTGCCAAACAGTTCTCAAGCCTCTCCTCCTCTAGCCTGGAGCTGCAGGGGGTTGCTGTGACCCATGTGTAGGACCTGACACTTCAGCTTACTGAACCTCATGCAATTGTCCTCAGCCCGTGAGTCTGTCCAGGTGTCTCTGTAGAGCCTTCCTGCCCCTGAGCAGATTAAGCGGATCTTGAGGTTAAACTGTTTCCTCTGGATATATCTGATAACTCAACCTTATTTTATCAAGACAGATGGCTCCAGTTCTGTGGAAATCCATGGGTGTACAGTGGGTGTGATACTGTTGTGTGCTTGTCACTAGCTGGAACGAGAGGACAGAGCATACAGAAGACCTGTCTGCTGGTTTGGGACCACTGCTGAATATGGGACTACCCTGCTCTGGGGCTGGTCTGGCTGTGCTCTGCTTGCTGTACCAAGCAGCTGGGCTCTGACAGCAATGGGACATGAGTGCCTGTAATGGCTGTGTAGAGCTTGGTATGCTGAAGCTGGGCACAGAGAGAAGAAGAAATATCTCTGGATGTTTCCTCTTGGCTCTCTCAGAGAGAGGAGGGTCTGTCCATTCTGTTCCTGGCTGTCCAATGACAGCTGTGGGCTGTGATGGGCACTTTCAGGGCACAGTCTGTCCAGGGCTATGGCCAGTGGTGAGGACTCCTTGGCACTTCCCTTCCAAGGGCAAGTGGCTGTGTTTGTGGCTCTGGGTGGCCCTTGCTGCTGAGAGGAGGAGGCACATGGCCTGGTAGCTGCCTCCTGCCCGTATCACAGTGGGTGCTGTGCAAGGGGCCCCTCTGGGTTTGGCTGTGCCCACAGCTACCCGTGGGTGTGAGTCTGAGTAGAAACAAAGGTCTGTGCCAAGAAGTGACTGCTCTGCTTTGGTCAGGGAGAAACCCCCTCCAGTGTTCTGCTGTCTCATGTCCTTTCTTGAACCCGTGCCCTTGTCTCCTCTGGTCCAGATGCTCATTCAGAGTGTGCCAGTGGGCTGGCCAAGAGCTCCTCCTGCATTGCTGTGTGCCAGGGCTGCCAGTCCTGGTCGCTCACCCAGGGACTGGGCTTCTGTGCTGCGTCTTGTAAACCCCAAAGCTGGAGGTGGTCTGCAGCCTGCCACACTCAGGGAACTGCGAAAGGCCCTCCTTGATACTGACTTGAACCTGGGAAAAGTTATTCCTGAGTTACATTGCACACCCAGCAGAAAACAGATATTAGGAATGGGCAGGTTACCCTGCCCCACAACCTGGTCCAAAGATGCCCTGGGAAGAAGAATGGCAGGCTACAGGCAGAGGGCTGCTTTGGCAGTGGGGGCCTGGCTCTCCTTTCTGCTGGAAAGCCCAGAAACATCCCTGCCCCTCACAGCCACTCTTGGAAGCACTGCACGTATGGCAGAGCCCGGCTGCCTGCTCCCTATCCTGGTGAAGAAGCTGTGCTTGGCCTCCTGTCTCTGGTGGTGAAACAAGGCTAAAGCTCGTTCTTCTGGGCAGCTGGCTGCAGCTGCTGTGGGGTGGGCACGGACTGCGATCTCACACTGTCCCCGTGACTGTCACAGCATGTTTATCCTGGGGAGCTGCAGCAATGCCCCAGCCACCAGGATCGGCGCTGTTTCCGATGTTGACCCTGCAAGTGGTGGGGCTGCTCCTGGCCTTCCTGCCACCACAGCACTGGTGGGAGGGAGGCAGTGAGGCCAGCTTTCTCCTGCATCTGGCAGTGCTCAACCTGTGCCCAGTCCCCAGAGAAATCAGGCCTGGGCAGGTGTGTATCAGCTCACCAGCTGGCCTGGTCCTGAGGGTGCATGAAGCCCAGGAGGGGGTGCTGGGCGCTGTTCCTCTGCGTTTGGTATAGCTGCTCTGGCAGCATCTGGGAGCTGTGGCCACTGCAGAAACCAGCGCAAAAGTGCTACTGGCCAAGCTGTACCACAGCCACTGTGGCAGGGAGCCTGGGGGAGCACTCTGTTTGCCCCCAGAGAGCTGTCATGGTGCTGCATTGCCACAGACCTCTCACTGGTCCGCCGGAGGGGGCAGCGTGGGGACACGGTCACTTCTGGCACTAAGGTGCTGCTAAGAGCTGGGTTTGCAATGCCACCCCTCTGATCAAGCCTGGCGTGGGGGCGTTGTTTGGAAATCACCTCTCCTTCAGCCCATCCTCCCCTTGTGGGCTGCCAGGTGGGTGGCACTCATGCAGCATCCTCCCTGCTGCAGGGGCACAGGCCTGGGGACACAGCCAGCCCCGCCCCAGCACCGCACCCGGGGCTGCTTGTGGGGAGACATGGCTCTTCTCCTTGCTTGCCCCATCTTCATCCCTGTAGCAGCTCTTTCGTGGTCACGGTCATAGGGCTTGCAGCCCGCCTCCCGTTCCCGCAATCCTCTCCCGTCTCTTTCTGCTGTCATTGCTGCTTGGCAGAGGCTGGTTTGTTTACTTCCCTCTGCTGCTGCAGGGCTGGCAGCGTCCGACACGTCTCTCGGTGAGGCCTGGGCTTTGCCCGGGGCTCTCAGGATTTGGAGTGTGTTCTGTGCTAGCCCTGAGCGTGCCACTTCTTGCCGAGACTGCGGCTGCCACAGTGGTCTTGGCCAGTGGGTTTCAGGCAGCACTGAGCTGTGGGGATATCTGTGGTTGGGCTCTTGCCGTGGCTTAGCAGAGTAGATGTCCCCAGGCTTGTCTCCGAGAGTTTCATTCTGACAGCTTTGTTGCTCTGAGCAGCCCTGGGGTTGGCTCAGCCTCCTGGAGGGGTGAGAGGAGGGATGGAGTGCCTCAGGTTCAGCAATTACATCACCGTGAAATTTTTTTTGTGTTGTGTCTTGCAGAAATAACATTCATCCCAGATTTGATGATAATGAAAATACTGAAAAAAGAAAAGCAGGTTTGTGACCCTCTCCTTCTCCCAATTCAGCTGTCAAGGCTTGAGGACCATGTCCCATGTGGAAATTGTGGGGGTGATGTGTGGTGGGAAGGAGGCTGGGGGTGTGTTGTCATGAGTTTCCAGACAGAGGTGCAGCTCAGCTCCTTGAAATTTCACCTGAGCTGCACCCCAGAGCCTCTGAGCCTGATGGGGCCATTGAACAAGGTGGGGTTTATCTTCAGTAGCGGAAATGCTCTTGACTTGGTGCTGTCCCCAGTGGAGAAACAGCCCTTCTTTTTGTCTCAAAGCCCATAGTATTGGTTCTTGCTGTAATCTCATTACAAAACCAGGTTTGCTGTGATTACTGTTACTAACATGATACACCGGGACTAACACCAGCTGGGAGGTTCGGGAAGGTCATGTCTGGGAGCTGTGAGAGCTTGGACAGGGAATTTTCTTCCTTACTCAGAAAAAATGCCATCTCACAAAGCTTCCATTTCTGGATTGCTGCATTGGATGATAACAACCTGCTGCTCCCAGAGGGGATTTATGAGCCAGTGGTCTCTGTATTAACTGTGTGTAGGGGAAGAGCCTGACCACTGGCACTCTGCTGAGGGGAAAGGACCTGTTACATGCATGGAGTGTCGCTCTGCCTGCAGGGCTGAAATATGGCTGGAGGTATAAAACAAACTGGTCTGCCTGGAGCTAATTTGTGTCCATGCTGCTTTTAATGGGAAACCATTAAAGTGAGCACTGAGCTAAGGGATAAATCCATTTGAGAGCAGAAGCCAGTGCCATTTCTAGCCAGCTCTGAAGCAGTGTGTGCTGCTCAGGGCACCCCAGATGACGCTGCCATGGCAGGTTGATGGGAGGAGGAAGGGAGGGAAGTGTTTTGAAGAGGTCAGTGCTGTTCTGAGCCTGCAGCAAGGCAAATGTTGCAGGTACTGGAAGGTGTGTGTTCAGAGCACCAGTACTGAGTAGTGAGTTTAGCAATGTGTCCTAAAGATGCTCGTGAAGAAGCAGAGCCAGCCTCAAGGTGAGGAGGAGGAAGGGAGAATGGAAAGTCTTGTGTCCCAGGCTGGATTGCTCCTGATGGGGCAGAGCAAAGGCCTGAAGGAGAGCACAGTGCTTTGGGGTGTGGGTCTGTGATCTCCCTCCTCTGATAGCAAAGCCCAGGTGAGAAATTCATGCCACTCCTTGGGCTAATACAGCAGGTTTGGGTGCTCTGGAAATGGGATTACTGAAATGACATGGGGTTTAAGCCCAGCAGAACCATCCTCCCCCACCATTTGGAGATTTTAGAGGGCTCAACTGACAAATTGTTTTCTATAGCTGCTGCTGCAGATAAAATCTGGGAGAGAGATAAAGGGGTGTAGTGTGAGCAAGGAGGGGTGGAGTTCCTGCTGCTCATCTCCTGAACTCTCTAAGCCAGCAGCAGTGTAGGACAATCCTTGCAGCATGTCATGGGGTGGGGTGCAGCATTCCCAAATTCAGTGTTTGGAAGAAAGCCTGGCCAAGCAGGGCTCCTGTGGGCATTCTGGGTACCTGGTTGAGGTGGTGAAGGGGTGGGTGGCTCCCTGTAATGCTCAGATGAGCAGCACTGGGGGCAAAACTAGCAAGGGGTGCTATTCCACATCACTCTGGACACTTGAACCCAGGAGCGCCCCCACCTTGTAAACAGACTTCTCACGGCATCAAGGGCGGCTGTTGAACAGTTTCTCTGGAGAAGGTGAGATGCTTATCTGGTTCCATGGCTCACAAAAGTCATGTGTTTCCCTGCCAGTCTCTCACCTGCAGAAGCTCCATGTTGGTCATCATGTAAGCGTAGGTTCAGGCCCAGGGGTGAAAAGGCTGGCAAGATGCTGGTACCCCTCATGTTGGTGAGGGATGGCAGGGGAGCTGTCAGCTGCCTTTGGGAAAAAGTAATGGATGTCCTCTCTCCTTTCCCAAGCCCTTGGCTGTCCTAGGCCAGTGCTTTGTCCTGCCTATGGTCCACAGCCAGTGGATTAGGAGACCTGGGCTGGAGAGACGGGGTCTAGAAGTGGGCTGTCTGAGGAGGAGCTCCTCTCTGTGCACCCTTGGTGCCCCTGCAGCAGTGCCTCTCTTCCTGTGCAGATTAGGATGGCTTGGGCTGCAGGGCACTGCCGGCTGGTGCACTGTCTGAGGGGCTGTTGTTAGCAAAGGCAGGGGCTGTGTTTCCGCAACTCTTCTTCCTTAGTGATGCACAAAAATCTGGTGCATTTGTCACCAAGCTGTGACTAACTCGTGAAACCTGTCACTTGTCTCATGACTTACAAGTTTTCATGCCAGGGTGCCTTGTCTGCTGGTGGAGGTGGGACAGGAGTGCCTGGTTACCCCCAGGAGCAATGACAAGGATGGATTTCCTTTGAGGGCTCAGCACCATCATTCCCTGGGCTGCCTCTCCTGTCTGTGTCCTGCTTGACCCTGGGCACTGAAGTGTTTTCTACTCCTTATTGCTGCCAAACTCTGACTTGTTAAATAACCAGAGAAATAATGAGCTGAAATAAATGCAGTTATCCCACAATGCCTGTAAATCTCCTTATTCTACAGCCATGGAAATGCTCCCATCCTGCACGGACTGTGAGAGCAGAGCAGAATCGCTTTGGAGACAGAGAGATGGAAAGCCCTGTGACCCCTTAGCTCCTGCCTTCTCCTGGAGGGCTCTTCTGACTTTCCAGCCTGGGCTTGGATGTGGTGGAAGTGTCTGCTGTGCGCAGACAGCAGTGGGAGGCAGTGGGGAGCAGGCCGGGGCTGCAGGCACCATGTGGCTGCTGGACTGACCTTGCAAGAAGGAGGTCCCTGGGAGCATCTGGGGGCGCTCTGCTTGCCTTTGCTTCAAGCACTCACTGCGTAAAATGAAGGCTTTTCCTAAATTTTATGGGTCTGTTTATGTGAAAGTGAGCTCTGCTGTCTCACGTACCGCAAATGCTGTTGGGGTTTTTTACCAGAGTTCCCCAAGACTGGAGCGGGATCCTGAGCAGTGGCAGCCAGCACAGGGGTCGAGGCTGTCCAAGGCTGAGGGCACTTGTGGCTCTGTCCAGGCTGTGTCTGTGGGGTTTTTTTTGTCATGATGAGACTGTCAGGTGTGATGATCCCTGGCAGTGGGTGCGTGGAGGACTTTTGGTCACTCTCTCTGTAAGGCTGAAGGGTGGGGGAGCAGTGAGCAGGGTGCCCTTCTCCTTCTGCACACACAGCCAGGAGTTCTGGGTCTCCCCCAAGGTCCAAGGGGTGCACAGGCTTTCCTCCCTGCCAGAGAGAACTGAGTGGGGAGGACAGCCTGGACAGCCCAGGGCAGCAGCATTGCCCTCTGCCCGCCCCATTCCCCGTGCTAGGGCAGTGGGAACACGTGTGCCCGCTGTCAGGGCTGGCCCAGTCACCAGGCCGAGCTTCCTAGCTGTAGTTGTTGAGGGCTGCATTGTGGTGGAGCATCTTGGGAACAGAGCCAGGCCCCACCTCCATCACGCACATCCCGTGGTGACTGCAGAGCCTGCTCAGAGACATGATGGAAGGTGGCACTTGTATATTTTTAGCTTCTTGCTGCATTGGATTAAGAGCTGGAAACAAGAGGTACGGACACCAGGCAACCAGAACACAACAGCCTGTGCTGTGCCCACTGCTGGTGGGGATGGAGCTGCTGGAGTGTTTGGCTCACCAGCCTGCCAAACCCCTCTGTGTGAAAGAAGCTGTCTCTTCTGCTCCCGTTGGGCTCTACGACCAGCTGTGTGGAGAGACCGGGCTGGTGGTGGCCAGCCTGGCCATCTCAGAGAGGCAGAGGTGTGTCATGGTGCCCATCCTGGGCTGCTGGTGGAGCAGCAGGCTGGGTGGTGCCTTGGGTCAGGGCTGTGGGGGGAAACGGGCAGTGGGGGTGCTGAGCAGCCCCCAGGCATCAGTCCCTGCTTAAAGAGCATGGAAACCTTTGATGGCCCCTGTAGTCAGGCTCCCTGTGGACACTCCACATACAGAACAGGTGGCTGTGGGGTTTGATGCATGCCCTAGACCCAAATGCAAGCTCCTGCAGAGCTTTCCTGGCAGGCTGCAGGAAAGCTTGGCCAAGCCTGCAGCAAACAGGGCTTGAACGGTCCTTGCACTTGGGTGCAGGGTGGCATGTGGCATGGCCACTGCTTGCTGCTGCGGTCACACTGCCTGGCAAGACTGTGTTGTGTGGATGTTGTCTGGGCCTGGTTGCCAGGGGAGCTGGATCTGCCCTTGGTGTTGTGACCATTAGAAGGGCTCATCTGTGGCCTCCTTGCTGGGCAGAGCTGCCATTCACCTCCTGAGCCTGTGGCAGAGCTTTGCTCTGCTGGGAACACTGTGCTCTTGGAGAGGAATGCCTGCAGGATGGATTATGGGGTGGGCATGAAGCTTCTGGTCTCTTCTCCTTCCCACACTCAAACTCGTGGGATAGTGCAGGCTTTGGATACAGATCAGGCTCCAACACCCAGCAGTGTGGATGCAACATCTCCTTCATCCCCATCACATCTCCTGGCAGTGCTGGCATGTGACTTCTGCAATGTGGGTCCAAAGGAGCCTCTCTGCTCCTGCCTCTCACAGATATTATTGTTGTTATTACTACTATTATTTTTAATTATTATTATTACTACTACTGCTGCTGCTGAAAATGCATAAGCTGAGTAAATCAGTGCTACCTTTATGAGGCAGCAGATGTTGCTTCTTCCCCTCCCCACCTTCTCTTTGCAGTTTCCTCTTCTCTGCTGTTGTTCCCTTTGCAGGTACCTGGTGCAGGCAGGTGAGGCTGAGGGTTTTGTCCCTGGCTCACCACGGGCAGTCCCACCGGCCTGGGCTCGTCCTTGCCCTGAGCAAGCGTGGGGAAAACACTGCTGAATTTTTCCCTGCTCCTGAGCTCCCGTGCGTGTGCCAAGGGGAGTTTGTAAAACTGTCCCTTCACATCCCTGTGAACCCAGCTTTGCTGGAGGGCTCGGGGATGCTGTGTGAGCCTCGTGGGCCGGAGCAGCCAGTGCATCCCACAGGCTCAGCAGTTTGGGAGAGGGGAGGGAGCCCTTTGAGGAACAGGGGCAGGAGCCACTTTGCTTCCCACCTCCTGGTGGTGTTTCCCCCCAAATCCTGAATAAAAACTCAGGATTCAAATTGAGACTATAAATGAAACAAAACAATTTTAAGGAAACACACCACACCATTAAGGCCCACCCTGACCTTGGCTTTGCCCTAGAATGGGGTTGTGCAATTATAAGTGCCCTCTGTTAGCCTCCACTGGCGAGGTTTTAAACATTTTTTTCTCCTGACATTTTGTTTGACAGTAGGTAGACACATGGAACAAGACTTTGTGCTCCAGCTGATGCTGAGGGACTGTATGAAATGTAATTTATAGAAGATTTCTCTGTGAATAAAAAAACCATTACATAAAAGTATATTCTGTAAATGTGAAATCATTACAATCATCACCAAAAAAATGCCAGTTCAGAGACAGTGCAAAGGTATGGTTCTAGGGATAAAAAGTGTCCTGGGGAAGCAGAGGCTGCTTGGATTGGGTTACCAGAGGTTCAGAGGTGGGCATCATCTACCAAAACCTGGAAATCAACATCTTTACTTCTTCCCCACTACAAAATACCCAGAAGCAACAAAGCTGCTTGCTTAGGTGGATGTGTAAAAAGACATGTGGAATGGGAAGTTGAATGGAAAACTATGTTTCTATTTAGTTTAAAAAAGTGATAGTAAGAAAAAGGACACATACTCTGATTTCAAAAGTAGCCCTGTAGCAAGGCAGGGCATCACAGATTTTTAGGAACCACTAAAGATGTGGAGTCTAATAACAAATCTTTTTCCAGTTCTCAGGATTAAAAAGCCTTTAAGAGGAGTCACAGGGTAAATATGGTGTCAAGTGAGGGCTCCTGGAAACTGAGTGTTGGGAGAGCAGCTCAGTCAAATAGGCTCTCTACCCAGAGCCATCTCTGATGCCAGAGGAATCAGAGAATTGCCCTTAAACGATGTGGTAAAGACGTTTTTGAGCAAAGTAACATAAGCCACCTGTTTTGAGGGTCTTTACTCTGGAATTGTTAAGGAACACAATGAGATTTGGGAATTGCTAATAAATAGTGTTGGGGCCATCACCCATTAGGGCCATGGAAGGGGAGAGGGGAGTAAATGTGAAACTAAAGGCCAATAGGTTCACTTGGGTATTGAGTAAATAGTTAGGAACTATAATTAACACTTTGTTTCTGAAAATACTACACTGGTGAATAGTCAACGTGACTTTTGCAAAACAGGGTTAGTCCTTACAATCTCTTGGGGATTTTAAAGATAACTGGGTCACAG
The DNA here is from genome assembly GCA_013400735.1 of Pomatostomus ruficeps. Classification (NCBI taxonomy): domain Eukaryota; kingdom Metazoa; phylum Chordata; class Aves; order Passeriformes; family Timaliidae; genus Pomatostomus; species Pomatostomus ruficeps. The sequence goes on from VYZT01064871.1 coordinate 10,116, forward strand.
GGCTGAAGTTGGGCTGGGCTGTTAAAGGCTCACGGGCTCCCAATCAGCAGCTGAGGAAGTTTCTCACCCAGTGCTTGTAAACACATGAAGCGTTGTCCTGATAAAAGGTTTGTCTGTAAATTAGTGACTGATTAAAAGCAAGGAAACCAAATACAGGGAAGATATTGCTGCTTTCACAGCGTGGATTGGGGAAGAAAGGTGCTGGCTGATTGCTGCAGTCATCTGAGATGCTGAAATGGAAATGGAGGCTGAAAAGTTGAGGAAAGTCTCCAGATGCACCCAGTAAGGCATGGGAGAACCAGCCGTGCACGCGTCACTGGGGGCTGTCCCTGCTCCTAGAGGAGACTGTAAAGCACTGGCAGAGGTTGGTGTTGGCCTACACGTTGTCCCAGGGTGCATTCAGTGGTTCGTAAACAGAAAAGGAACAGAGCAGAAACCCTCCTGCTATCTGTGATACCTCTGATGCTAAGTGCTTCCTACTGCCACCCCATAGCCAGTGGGGTTTGAAGAAGTGCAGAGCGGGCTGTCAGGTGGCCTGAGAGCTGGCCCAGCCCACCTACGAGGAGAGGGTGACTTGTCACCTATACCTTGGCTGGGCCAAGAGAGCTCTGCAGGGGGAGGATGGCAAAACTGAATTCTACAGAGTGTGTGACAAGGGGACTCCCTCACACCTTGAGAAATAGAAGCCACTTAGGAGGGCAGCAGGATGTAACCAAAATTAGTGATTTTCTCCAATACCTTATGAGTTTGTAGTACTGAATGCTCCCAGGTGCTTTGGCACCCTGGGTTACAGGTGGGTTCATCGTGGTGTGGGTGCAGCCTGTCGCTGGACCAGCCTGGGCAGATGGGGTACAGAGAGGCTGCCTGCCCTGCCCCACTCCTACCCCCTCAGGGTCAGAGCACTGCCGAGAGCGGCCCCGGCTGGTCCGGAGCAGCTCTGAGCAGCCTGCCTTGCCCTGCTGAAGCATGTCCCAGGGCTACGATTTGCCACATTTAGGCTCCTGCAGCTACATGTGTTCCTCCCCTGTGAAGGGGGTCTGCTATGGTGGTATGACAGTGCTGGCCAGTGCTGCAGACACAGTGGCCAGTAGCCCAGTCACAGCTGTGGGCAGCCTGTTGGCTCATGGACACCTGTGTCTCAGGCCACTCAGGCCAAGGTGGCCGCTGCAGCAGAGCTCCCTGCAGTGAGTGCTGTCCCCATCAATGTGACACCGGCCCTTCAGCCTCTCACCCTTGGGAAGCAGAGGCAATTTCCCTTGCAGCACAGGGGATGTTCCAGCAACAGCTGCACAGGGACAGGGAGCTCCTGCCTGCCATGAGGAACCAGCCGGGCTGCCGCAGGCGAAGCAGTGAGGGTGCTTTGGAGCCGTGCAGGAGCACAAGCTGGCACGGCTTTCTTAGGCTTTTCCTGTTGATGACAAGCCAGGATAAACTGAACCTCATCAAGGGGTAGTAGAAAAAACTCATTCCCTGGCTCGTGGCAGTGCGCCAGGCTCTCACTGCAGACTGTACTTGGCAGCACAGTCCTGCATGCATGGCCAGAGCTTGCCATGGTCTTCAGGAGCATAACATGAACCGTTTTCCCCTCATGACAAACCAAGCAGCTTTGGTTTCTGGGCTGGCAGCATTTGGTGGAAGCAGCCTGGTCTCCCTGCCTCGCTGTCTGTGTGCTGCCTGTGTGATCCCTGGCTGTGCGCCCGGGTCCCACAGGCTGGCATTTGATGGCCCATTCATGGCAGGAGCTGCACCAGAGGCTTCTGGTTGCTCCAGCTGAAGGCAGTCGCTGCTGACTGGGACCAGCACTGCTCCTGCAACACGGCAGGCTGTGACACCTGATGCCCAGAGGGATCCCGGGCCATGGTGCTGACACTGAGCGTTAGG
>VYZT01064880.1:1782-14516 GCA_013400735.1 Pomatostomus ruficeps
CCCATTATTGCTTTCCAGTAACTAATCACTCGCCCATTATTGCTTTCCAGTAACTAATCACTGACCCATTATACCCTCCAGCAAGTAGAATGGGGAAAAATTCCAACACAGAGAGCTAAACAAAAAAAGAAAAGTATTCCAAACCCTGACAGTCCCAGGATGGGTCTGGAGTCAAACTCAGTGGAAATTTTCCCCACCTTTCTGCTGAACCTAAAAAATTACCTAGAACTACCTGCCTGCAATTCCCACATCCCTGGAAGTGTCCAAGGCCAGGTTGGATGAGGCTTGGAGCAACCGTGGCAGGGGGTGGAATTAGATGAGTTTTAGGGTCCCCTGCAACCAATCCATTTTGGAATTCCATGATCCCGTGACTATATTTTAAATTAATCCTACTAAAATAGATGCTACCTCCCATTTTTTGGCTCCAGAAATGGCACACTGGGTCTTTCTCCTGCCAGGACCCAACAGGATGCATTTGAAATTTATTTTTTTTCACTGATTTTCAAAAATCTGAGCTCTTCCCAGTTGAACATTTGGCCTCAAGAGACGACTTTATATTCCAGGTCAGGGCTGGATGTCCATAGTGGCAATGCTTCATGCAGATATTTAAGCTTCAAATCAAGTGGGTTGACCCATCTTCATGCCCAGAACTCTGAATTACTCTTCAGAAGTGCCTGGGACCAAGTTAATATTGTGCTGTGTAAGTGCCAAGCAGAATTTTGGGCACTTGGAAAGTCATTCTCCACAACATTAAAATGATTTCAGGATTCCTGGTACAGTCGGGCAGATTTGGCCCTAGACAGTGACCAGGGGTGGTTAGAAAACTTGGACGGACAAGGAGCTGCTCCCAGTTGGCTCTTTGGATGCAACCAGGAGGTTTGGGAAGGAAAAGAGCGCAGCTGTGCCATATTTTTTGGGCCTCAGGGGCAGCAAATGGGAGCTGGCCCATTTCTTGCCAGTCTAGGTGGTAGCTGTGATGCGTTAAGGGCTGGTACAAACCTGAGGCAGCCCCAGCAGCGCAGGGCAAAGGGCATTCCCTGGGTTTAATGGGATCCCAGGGGCACAACTCGGCCCAGGTGGGAACAGCCGAGCAGCACCCCCGGGTCCAACGCGGATCCAATTGGATGGAGCTCAGCAATGAGCAGATCGACCTCAAATCCCCAGTGAGAAACTGAACCAATGAGGGAACTGTCCCCCATTCTAATGACCCCCCCAAGGGAGACTCCAGCCCAGCTGAACAAACCTGTTCCAGAGAGGAGGCTCCGGGCAAAGCTGGAGCCTCTGCTTTGGAGACACTCGGGATGTTCCGTCTGCTCCCCTCAGAGAAGCCCCAAGCTGAGCTCAATCTCAGCCCCCAAGGGTTCTCCACATGTAGGGCTGAGGGACAGGGAGTGTTTGTGAAGGGTACAAGGGTATAAAAATGTATTAAAAGGGTATGAAAAGAAAAGACAAAAAACCATCAGGCATCAGCTGGAGTCTCTGAATTCCTGCCAGGCACCTGCATTTTAGGTGTTATAAAATCTAAACAGGGACCTGGAGCAGCCCGAGGATTGCTTGGTTTGCTCAGAACTGGACAAGAACCCAGACTCTGCTTTTGGAACTTCCTGCGTTTTTATATCCTGCATTTTATATGAGCCCCAGACGCACTTAGGCCGAGTGTTTGTTGTCACACAGCACAAGATTGTCCTGTCTCCAAAGCCACTCATGATTCCTGTGCGAGATGAGAGGTAGGAAGGATTTTCAAGGAACAGATGGTGGGAATGCAGGATAACAAAGAGATCCATTAGTGAAGGTATTCGATGAATTTCCTCCAGTGCCTCCTCTCCCAGAGGTCTCACAAAAGGTGGTTGAGGATAAAATTGCTCCTAAAACTCATGAAAATAGCTTCAGTTAAAGCTTGAGGGTGACGAGGCTCAAGCTGGGAAATGTGACTTTAGTGCAGCTCCAGAAAGAAACTCGTGGAGGATATTGATACCCAAATTGCTTCCAAAATGGTTCTGAGCAGGGAAAATTACCCATACTGAGCTTCAGGCTGGCACATTCAGCCTACTCACAGGCAAAGGAGGTGGTGTGGAGCCATCAGCACAAACCCGGAGTTTTTCTGGTTGCCGATGTGTCACGTCTCTCCTCATTCACACCGAGCAGCTCAGCCCCTGCTAATCCTTTCACCTGCCAGCTGTGTTTGAGGATTAGCAAAAGAATCTGTTTCCCCTTGTCCAAGGTCTCGGAGACGCCTCGTCAGAATTGAATTCCAGCTCTCCAGTGCTCTTAAACCCTCCGAGAAACACTTGAGAACTGTTCCCCTTTTAGAAAAGCGAGGATGGAGGATTAGATCATGTTCTGTGATTTGCATTTATCAGTAAATGCATTTATGGGCAGATCCTGTGGTTTCTTCTTTGTGCCCAAGCTGAAGGTCAGCCACCAAAAACGCTCTGGAGCTGTCAGGCAGAAAATGAAAAAGGAACTACAAAAAGTAGCCCCTGGCTAAAATTGCTCTTATTTTAAAAAGTTCTGGATTTTTTAGGTGGGCTCAGGCTCTGAGAACCCAACTCCTTCAGGTTTCTGGAAGATGAATCTACTTTTGACTGTTAATCTCCCTGTTAAAGAACTCTTTATAGGGGGAAAAAAAATGAAAGTCAATGTATTTTCACAGTATTGTTGCCATCAGTGATGGAATTATCCACAGATGATCAAACATCGTATTTTTCTTCCAGTTCTGTAAATAACTTCAAGGTTTTCAAGTCCAAAGAAATGCATCAACAAAAATATTGGAGATATAAATATCAGCGTCCGTAACCCCTGCAGGGTTTATTTATACAAAACCAAGGAAACACAGGAGTGGTAGGTGGATTAATTGAAAAACAAACTTTTTAAAAGAAAAAGGCACAATGAGCAGCCCTGTGCCCAAGCTGATGCACGGAGGACTCCCGGGCTGTTGTCATCTGAATTATGTCATTTTGAGAGGAAGTGCTGCGGAGGATGTAATCGGTAGGAAGTTCGTTTCCATCCTGATATAAATGGACTCGTCCATTTCGTGAAGCAGAAAGAAAAGAGAAGCCCATCAGAATTAATTTGAGGTCTGCATACAGGCCATTTATGAGACCAAAATAGATGAAACTCAGGCAGAGGAAGCTGCTGAGGTCAGATTTAGCCGTGGCGGTGATGTCACTGAGGAGCAGTTGGTGGAAATGTTGATAAAAACAATGGAGAGAGGATCAATGAAGGACAAAAGTTGGAGAGAACTTTCCCCAGGTGCATTTTCACGCCTCTCTCAGCCTGGGCAGCGTCTCTGCTGTGTGGAGAAAGGGATGGTTTTGGGCTGAGAAAAGCCATTTGTTTCCCTCTGAGAGATTCATCCTGCAAAGATGCTGCCTGTGGGAGGGTGGAATTCAGGAATTCGGGAAATGTTCCACTCCTGCGCTGAGAATGGGGGCTGAGGACTGAATTCCACCGGGGAGGTTCTGTGCTCTTTGTACCTGGCAGGGCTCGACCTTCTCCACAAAAACAGCGTTGGTGTCATGTGGAGTTTGCTGAGACAAAGGCTGTGCAGGTGTCTGGTCATGGAGAAGACAAGTCATGGAGTCAATATCCTGGAAAAACAGACAGAATCCAATAAAACGTGATTTATTCAGGGAGCTGCTGCCTTGTGTCTGATCCAAATGTAACAGAAATGGCACGAGATGGGTGTTGAGGAGAAACAGGAAAAGGATCTTGGAATTGCTCGTGATTTGGAAACAGCCATTGATACCCCTTGTTCAGTTCTGGATCCATTTGGAAAAGAAAATAATGGAAATGAGATAGAATAGGATGTTAGAGGGTGGGTTTAGATTAACTCTGAGGAAGGAATTGTTCCCTGGGAGGGTGGGGAGGCCCTGGCACAGGGTGCCCAGAGAAGCTGTGGCTGCCCCTGGATCCCTGGAAATGTCCAAGGCCAGGCTGGACGGGGCTTGGAGCAGCCTGGGATAGTAAAAGTGAAGATATTTGAACATTAGGATTGTAGAAACTTGGAGAATTTAGACTGGAAAAACCCCTGGAAGTCTCTGGTCCAAGCTTGTGCTTCAAGCAGGCTCGACAGACCTCAGGTTGCTCATGGCTGTGTCCAGGCGAATTTTTAATACAATTTAATTTTTAATATAATTTCTGACCACACTTAGAGTGAAAATGCTTTTCCTTCTTACCACTTGTGTCTGTGCCTCTCATCCTTCCCATCTAACCCAATAAAGGAGTCTGGTTTTGCCTTCTGTACCCCCTCTTTAACAGGATCTCCGTCACCATTCTCTTGGTTGAAGGAACACAATTCTCAGCCCCTCCTTTGTTTGATGTGTCCCAAACCCCCTCCAAGGCAGGGGAAAAACGTCTTAGTGACCTCCAAGGTGGGGGAAAAACGAAATTTGTTTGACTTTTTTACCAGGAATCAGATACCTTTCCTGAGAACCTGTGTCTGAATTCCTAAATTCCTTTTTTTGTGATAATTTAGGAAAGCTGTGGACTGGTTTGTCCAGGAAGGTTGTGCACCGTGGCTGAGTCTTACAGCACAGAGAAGTTGTTGATGGGGCCATGCAAGAAACCAGATCAAAAAACTCCTCATGCTGTAAAAAAAGGGCTTTTCTTGGGTTTTTGCTGGTTTTCATTTCAATTTGCATCAGCTCCTTGGTGTGGTTCAGAAAACAGTGGTTGAGCCCTTCTTCCTGGAGATGTTTCCAGGTTTTCCTTGAAAAACTGAGACACTCGCTGCCTGCAACACTTTCCTCGAGGCAAGAACGTTCTTGAGGTGAAATAAATTCATTAATTTAGTGAGAGAAAGGGGAAATTCACAGCCAGGAACCCGGGGCTGGTCAGGGATGTTCAGTGCATGTGTATATTCTGTATATTCTGTATATCCAGTGTATTTTTTAATACAACTCCTTCCAATCCGTGAGTTCTCAGTTGAGCTATTTTGGGAGAGGGAGGTGGAAAGGAGGGGGGAAGTTATGAAGATGTTGGCATTTTGAAGTTACCCTTTTTCAGAGATGAAATGGAATTTCTGATCTTTCCACCGTGAAAGCATTCTTGAGGAAATCGCATTTTGCTGCATCTTTCCCTTGTTGTTCTCCCCACTTTGACCCGTGATAGAATAAAAGATGAGGTTCTTCGCTGCATTTTTGTTATTTCGTGGCCACCTTTTATTTCCCTGTTATTGTTTTTGATGGTGAGGGAGGGAAAAAGACGGGGATGAAGAGCATGACAAAGGTGAACATTATTCTGATGCACGCAGGAGACCAGAAGAACCCTAATGCGGGGTTTAAAAATGGTCATTTCTTAGGAAAAGACGAATATTTCATAAAAATGCAGCTTTGCCACTGGAGTTTTCATTCCCAGGCAAAATTCATTTTTGAGAAGAAAATAGAATGGCTTCCACATTTCTGCTCTAAAACCCCTTTTGTTGATGGTTGCTATAGAAAACCTTGAGGAGAGCAGGAGGGTGAATATAGGAAGCTTTTAGCCAAGAGCTTTCTCCAAATTATTTTTCTTTCACATTAACGCCCGGTCTCGACAAAACAGATTTACAGATGGCCACGTCCTCAATCTCCCTTTAATTAGGGCAACTCAGAAGCGCTTCCTGAGCGTCCCCGAGAGTTTGCTGATCTGGAAGTGGACAAATCTCTCTGCTGTGCGTTTCTTTTATGCTTTTATTTCCCACAGGCTCTGCAATTATTTATTTATATTTGGCTTAAACATCCTCCCCCTGAAGGTGACACAAAGCCCAGTTTTAAATGTTTTTCTCTTTAGTAGTCCAGCTCGTGCCCCAAGCGTGGTTTGGCTCGCTGAGCACAAGATCCTTTCACATCCCTCCAGCAAAATCTTCCATCAGGAAGTCGTGAGCCCTGAGAGGACTTGGAGGGAACTTATTACATTATTAATAAACTGGCTGATTAAAGGACATGGTTCCCTCTGGCTTTTCCTAAACTGGTTTTGTTCACGGTATTTTAATCCAGGCACATTTTGTAATTAAGACATTTTGATTCCGTATCTTTTAGCAGCGATAAGGAATCGAATCATAATAAAAAATGGAGATAAAAGTGGAGAAAGGCCCGAGGACAGAAGCCTCAGAGAGAGCCCAGTGTCCTGCAATCGATTGCTATTTTCTATATAGAACAAAAGACCCATTCAGGTTGGAAAACACCTCCAAGATTGTCAAATCCAACCTGTGACCAGGTGCCACCAGTGAGCCGTGTCCCCAAGTGCCACATCCACATGGATTTTAAATCCCTCCAGGGATGGGAATTCCAGCTGTGCCAGGGCCTGACCACAGTGTGAAGGCCCAAAGGAAAGAAATCAGATTTGCAAGAGCCCCACGTGCACAGGAATTCTCTGAGCCATTTGTTGACACATTTCTCTGCCTTGTGCAGAGATTTGACCGGATTCTGCCTTATTAGACAAAGACAAAAGGTTTAATTGAAGAGAGAGGCTTTAATTATGTTCAGCATATGCAGAGGGTGCTGGCAATGCCCTTTGGATAGAAACAAAGCCCACAGGAGCTGAGCTGACACCAGGCAGGGTCTCCGAGTTCCAGCTGCACTGAGCTGAGCCCGGTTGTGAACCGAGCCCGGCAGAGCTGGATCCCACAGCCCTTTAATGTGCTCCAACTGGAGCCCAATAAATACATCTCTATTAGGAACCTGAACGCAGCCAGGAGCTGGGCTCAAATGCTGGCCCAGGGTTTTTAGCAAAGCCTCTGACACGGTTTTGGCCAGATTAACGGGGCCTTTCCCAGCTGGGGCCGAGGCAGCACGTGCCATGTACAAAAATGACGTTTGGATGGGGCTTCTTGTCTGGGAAAATTTGTTTGCATGTCCTTAAACAGAACCAGGACAGTTGTCCCATATCTGGAAGTGCCCAAGGCCAGGCTGGACGGGGCTTGGAGCAACCTGGGACAGTGGGAGGTGTCCCTGCCCATGGCAGGGGGTGGAATGGGATGAGCTTTAAGATGCTTTCCAACCCAAACCATTTTGAGATTTATTCTCTGATCTTTACACCAGAGACCAGTCCTTTGTCCCTTACAGAAAACCTCCAAAGGAGCTTAGAGGCAGATGTATAAAATAAATAAATAAATAAAAATAAAACAAAAAAAAAAAAAAAACAATAAAAATAATAATAGTAGTAGTACTACTACTACTACTAATGATTATAATGTTCTGTATTAACCCAACACTTTAATAAAGGAGGTTTCTGAATGTAGGGACAAAAGGCTTCATGCCCACCCTTGTATTTTCCTAAATACCTATTACAGAGCCTTAACACGTCCTTTTGCAGTGGATTTGTGGCTCAGTAGCTGCAGAAAAGAAACTCTGATGTTGTCAAATACCTGCCCACAGGTGCAGAAATAGATCAGCTCCGGACAAGAACCGGCAGCTTGGAGATAATGTGGGAATGTGGGTCTGGGCAAATGATAGAGGAATGTACTGAGGAAGAAAGTAAAGAATGTGACTGAAAATGGGTGGGCGAGTGAAAAATACTGAGAGTTTGGGGCAAAGATCAAAGATGGGTCTGAAGGAGAGAGTCCAGAGGAGCCACGGAGCTGCTCCAGGGCTGGAGCCCCTCTGGAGCCAGGCCGGGAGAGCTGGGAGTGCTCACCTGGAGAAGAGAAGGGTCCAGGGAGAGCTCAGAGCCCCTTCCAGAGCCTAAAGGGGCTCCAGGAGAGCTGGAGAGGGACTGGGGACAAGGGCTGGAGGGACAGGACACAGGGAATGGCTTCCCAGTGCCAGAGGGCAGCGATGGATGGGATATTGGGCAGGAATTGTTCCCTGGGAGGGTGGGGAGGCCCTGGCCCAGGGTGCCCAGAGAAACTGTGGCTGCCCCTGGATCCCTGGCAGTGTCCAAGGCCAGGCTGGACGGGGCTTGGAGCAGCCTGGGACAGTGGGAGGTGTCCCTGCCTATTGCAGGGGGATTGAAAAAGGTGACTTTTAAAAGTCTCTTCCTACCCAAACCATTCTGGGATTCTGAGATTCTGTGCTGTTCCTGCTCTGCTTGACGCCTGATGTTGTCGCATTCAGAAGAATTTATTCCCCACTCTTTAAGGAAGAGCTGTTAAGTTCGTCCTTCCCACCATGTGTCACCTGTGCTGTGGCAAACCAGGGCAGGCCACCCTGCACCTACGCTGCTGGTCACGGATGCGACATTTCTGTGCCTGTTTCTCCTTTCTGAGGAGCTGCGTCGGCTGCAGTGCCAATATGAAATTGGTATTACGAGATGAAGGATGAAGAACTCTCCAGTGTGTCACAGCAGCAGCTCAGAGCTTCGTGTGACCCATCAAGGGCTGAAGCTGCATTCAGGTGTCACCTTGTCCCTGACACAAGGAAAACTTCACTTTCAAGCACTGTGGCTTTCAGGTGGATGCTGAGGCATCTTTCAGGTGGATAGTGAGGGTTTTGTCTCGTTCTGACTCACCACTGGCTCAAGAAAAGATTCCTTTTTCTCTCCCTGATGTTCAGCGCAGTAAGCGCCAAAGGAGGACTCTGCTGTTTAGGTCACCCACTCGCTCTTCTGCCTCACAGCTTTCAAAGTGCTCCTTCACTTCAGCTCTGTGATTTTCCAGCCTTTCAGAAAAGATGAACTCTGAGTTTCCACGAGGGTCACCAGAAATGAGCACTAGGTGCTGGTCTGATCAAACAGCTGGGTCTGGAACTTTCACATCCCAAATAAATAAATAAACCCAAAAAGACATGACCTCAAACCCACCCTGTCCTCCACACTGCTGGGATTTGAAGGATATTTCCAGAATCCTTGTGTTTCTCCCGGATGTTTTGAAGCCCTTTCCAGATGGATGTATAAAAAAAAAAAGGAAAACATCTTAATTTTACATTTCAGATCTGTTTGTTCGGTATTGTTGTCTCTAATATTGCTGCAAAATGATGTCACGAGCATGTCCCATCCCAAAGCAAGGACAGGGGAGGATAATATTCCAAAGCAGAGAGGCTTCTGAAGGGAAAGGAAACATCTTCTTCCCTAGGCCCCCTCCCCAAGCCCCCAGAATTTGTGGACTCAGCTCTTTCTGTGTCACCAAGGGGTTCCTATTCCTTTGCAGCATGGCAAGCTGTTCCTTCCCTCTGAAATTCGGTTTCGTCAGCAGTTGTGGCTCAGCGAGGGGCTTTTCAGGATTCCACTGCTGTTTCTGCAGGCGATTCCTTAGCACGGGGCACTGGGGCTGCTGTGGACTCTCACAAACCTCTGCTGGGACAGACAGAGCCCAACCTGCCTCCGGGGAAGGCTGGGTTAGATCCTTCCCACCCTATTTTTATATTTTTTATTCATTCAATTGCTTGGTTTTCTCTTCTTTTTGTCTGCCTTCAGCGCCAGTTGTCATTATCTGCCCCAATCTTCTTCTATTTTGTTTTGTGATGCCCTAATAATGAGCTTTTGTCATGTACAATGACTACATCTTATTTCCCCCCCCCCGCCCCTTCCCTCTCCTTTATATCATAATATCATCTGCTTGGGATGTTTTGAGAAAAATGCAACAAGCTATGATAAATCACCCTGTCAAGTTCCCCAGCAACTCAAGCTGTTGCTGAAGTTACAGATAAAACCCAGCGAGAGGCTTTGTGGGGAAGAAAGGTGGGGGAAGGAATTCAGTTCCTCGGCGCCTGCATCTCTCTGGTGCCTGTAATGAATCCACGGGTGGGATGAAACGTGGGGGATGTGTCAGCCTCGCTGTTGTTCCTAATGAATCAAGGAGATATTTTGAAGAGTTTCTCTGTCTCTCAGGAGCCGCTTCCATGTTCCCAGCGTGGAATTTTTCGTGCGTTTTCGAGCAGCTCTGCCTGTCCAACCTGCACCTGCAGTGCAGTATACTGAATTTCGCTTTGCACGGGGCAGGTTGGCAGGTCCAGGGGTTGGATGGAGCTGGCTGAGAACTTTCTGGAGCCCTTTGCAAAGGGTCTGAGGTTTTACAGCAGGAAGTTGAGGCAAAACCTGATGGTTTCACAGGTATTTCTGTGTTTATTGTCAGGGATATTTGAGGGGGAAAAGCTTTTTTCTTTGCTCACAAGACATTCAGACCAGTTAGTCTGTGAATAACAGAAGTTTTAGAGTTTCCTTTTGTGGTCCCTTCAGCCAAAAATTAAGTTCTGGCAGAGCAGGAACATCTCCTCCTGTTGTAGCTGCTGCATCTGCTCACAAATGAAGAGCAACAGCATCCCTGGAGAGTGAAGGACTTTGCTTCCAGATGAAAGGAAAAGGATGCAGGAAGTCCAGATCCAAGGACAGGACCCAGGATGTGTTCTTTTCTCTGAGAGCAGCCATCTTAAACTGAAATAATTCCCTGAACTGCAGCTCCTCGTGGCAGATGGGGAGGGGAAACTGCCTGGATACTGAGCTGTACATAGCAGTGAAAAGCAGAAGAGATCCATGATTACAGAGAGAGGGAAGAGCTAATTTTTAAAATAGTTCTACTCCCCGTTCCCCCTCTCCCCCGGTGCAGCGATGCTTCAATAGTTTAACACATTAGTGGAAAAAATAGCACCCAGGAAAGGCATCATCCGGAGGAACTGAGATACCATCACTTATCCAGAAATGCTCCGTGTGCATCAGGAGTTGGAAAGAAGCCCAGTGCAAATCATGGACTGACAAAATGATTTGGATTGGAAGGGACTTTAAATCCTGTCCAGTTCCACCCCTTTGCCGTGGAGAGGAAAAACTTCCATTATCCCGGGTTACTCCAAGCTGGCCTTAGACACTTCCAGGGATCCGGGGGCACCCTGTGCCTCCCCAGTCTCACAGGGAAGGATTCCTTCTCAAAATCCCACCTCACCCTGCCCTCTGGCAGGTTTATTAATGCAGAAAGCACAGCCTGGCTTGTCCTGGTGCATTAAATTGTGCCATGGAGATGCCCCTTGGCCCGTCCACACCGGTCCCTTTCGGGCACGTCCTTGGCACGGCGGGGCTGGCCCTGGCACTATCCCAGAAAATTCCTGGCCATGGTGGGCAGGCCAACATAGGCCAAGGAGCATTCCCAGTGTGGAATTTCCACGTGGAAAACCATACTCAGGGCCTGAGAGAGGTTAATGGGTGGCTGCGAGCTGGGCCGTGACACCTCTGGGCCGTGGTGAAGCCTGAGGTGAATTTTGTGACAGACACAAATCAATGAGTGATTTCCCTGTAAAAAAGGGGGTTTTTGTAAACATCCTCTGCAAGAAAAGATATTTTTAGAGTACCTTTACACACATATTAGCAAGAATTTGATTGGAGTTAGGCTGGGAAGAGGCATCTTTGAGCAGAAATATTCGTGCTGGAACAAAATTACCAGGCCCGGCTTCGCACAGCTGCTCGCGTGGGGCCTCCGTTGTGCGATGCCAGATGCGAAAATGTCCCTTTGTTCAACAGTTCCACACAGTTTGTTCAACAGACGGTGACAATTCCGTGTCGCGTTCATTCAGCTGAGCTCATCTATAAATTATGGAAATGGCCTGGGATTTCCCCTGCCTGGGAGATAACCTGGTTATCTGTGCCATACGCCTGCAGCGCAGGCCAGGGATGCCAGGCACTTCCAGGGCTTTTGGAATCTCCATCCCAACCTCTCTCTCTCAGGGGAATAAACAATCCCGCAACTCAGCTGTTTATGTGGGAGAAAAATGTCACGGAGAAACATTATATAGAGGAAAAAAGGGGGGTTTTCCCCACTGTTTTTTCTGGGGAAAGATAAGAAATTAAATGTGTACGCTGTGGATTCATCTGGCTGAGCTTTGAAATTATTGCAGAAAATATTTGTGGCCTGTTTTCCACCCTCCCAACGGCCCAGCATGGCCGTGGGCCGTGCCCTGGGGTGCCAAATTCAGTTTGGGAGTTCCTTGGGACAGAGATCCCTCGTTCCTCGTTATCCCCACAAGGGCCATACACATCCTGCTGATACCTATATATATATATATATAAGTATAAATAAATATATCTATAAAATCATCTCGCACATGAACCCAGGGTTGTCATGGTGATGGGAAAGCTGCTGTAATGCAGTTAATCTCACGCACAGACCCACACTTATTTCCAGTCAGCCATATGACAACTCACCTTGCCTGTAACGGCCTCCAACCCGCCCCTGCGGGAGCAAAAAATCCTCCATAAGGTTGTGCAGCTTATTTTTTGGGGGGGAGTGGGAGCATCCCACAGCTTTGGACCTCACCTGGCTGCCAGAGGCTGTCAGCTCTTCCCGCAGCCCTGAGATTATTCCTACTCATTTATAATTTACCCAATTTAAATCCGGGCTTTTTGTAGGGGTTTGGGGCTCTGCTGGAGGAAGGGCCTGTCTGAAATTCTCGGTGACACCTCAAAGTCCAGCAGGGAGGTGGGAAGCTGCTGTTTTTTCCATGTGCTCTGTTCCTTAAATATTCAAAAAAAAAGAGAATAGGGATTAATTTTGCCAGCCCTGCAGAGCCGCTCTGCAGGGAGCAGCTCAGCTCCAGTGGAAGTCAGTGGGATGGGATCAGGCCTTGGGAAGACACTGTGAAACAAAAAGGAGGTGGAATATTAATATTTAATTGTCAAGGCCTGCAAGTTTTGTGCCTTTCCTGAAGGGAGGCCTCTCTCTACCCGTCATTATTCTGTGTGTCCCTTCCAACTCAGGATACTCTGATTCCATCATTAAGTGCAAAATTTGCAATTTTTTCTCCTTCTGTATGGAAAATTAGTCAAAGACAAGATGTTCTTATTTCTAAGATATATCTCTGCATTATATATCTCTATATTATATATTTATACATTAT
>VYZT01064889.1:0-49332 GCA_013400735.1 Pomatostomus ruficeps
TGAGCTGTGGTTTGATGGAGGTGGCAATGGAGTCGTTTCCTTGCTGCTGGCACCTTTGCTGGCTGCGGGCGGCTCAGAACCGCTCTGCTCCTCCTCACGCGCGGCAGAGGGGGGGTTACATTCGCTGCAGTTCGTGGGGTTGCTCGGGCAGGGCTCTGCTTGGGCAGGATCAGGTGCCAGGGCGCTGTTCTCGGGACTCTCGTTGCTGTTGATGATGGCAGGAGAATGCAGTGAATTACCTGGAACCGTGGTTGTGTCTGGTGCATCCAGGGAACCGTTTCTGGCTCGTGGAAAGCTCACGTGGATGTATTCAGGCACCTGGGTGGACGCAGTTGTCCTGTCTGACGCTGAGAGATCGGCCGAGTACCTCGGCCCGTTGCTTTGTGCTTTTGACGGTCTGTGACCCGAGCCCCCCTCACTGTTCCTGCATCCATCCTCCAGGTGGTTGCTGATCCTTAAGTAGCAGAGCTCTGGAGACAGAACGTCTGGTTCACCAAGGTTGCCGTTTACCTGGAGAGAGGGTGCAGGCTCCGCTGGCATTTCCGTCAGCGATTTGCTCACCGTCAGCTTTTTCCTTTTGAAAACCGGGAAGTGTTTCCTGAGGCTGGGAGACGTCTGTATGGCGATATTCCGAAGCCCCTTCTGAGCCCTTGGAAAAGTTGGAGACCGAGTCAGCAAAAAGCCGTGATCCTGAAATATTTCTGTTTTCCCAGCTGTGAACGCCGTGTCTCGGGCAGGGTCAGCATCCAGCTCCGCCTTGGTGCTGACGCCATCGTCCTTGAACCGAACCTGCTGGGATTTGCTCCTGCGGTGCTGGGGCTGTCTCAGGAAATCGGCCGAGTCCAGGCTGTTCCTTTTCAGCAGCACTGGTCGCATTGTCATGCTTTGCTGGGCCATTGAATCACAGTTTAGAGTCTGCAAGTAGCGTGTTTCTCTGCGACCCATTTCATTGGGCATCTGACCTGTATGTTAAAATTGTTCCTAAAATACAAATTACCGCCTTACTCCTGGAGCTTAGCATTCTTCTCCTTGTTATCAGGTGTATTTTCAACTGGCGTGTTCTCTTTAGGGATCCTCTTTCAAATTGAATTGATGATTAGGCCAAAAACTAGGATAAATTAAATAGAAAATTTAAGGAAAGATTTCTTGTAGCTCAAGAAGGCAGAAATCCTTCTGCCTGCAGCTAACATGGTCTTTGTATTACAGAACTGCAACAGGCTGTTACAGCTGGCTAATTTAAGGTAAGGTTGAGTCTATGGCTTTCCTGGTGGCTCTTATTTGACAGCAGCTCTCCATGAGGGATCCAGCTGGGTTTTTGCTGCTGGACCAGTCACATGTGTTTTATTTGCGTTCTGTCTAAACAGGCATCAGAACTTCTGGGGGCATTTTCATTTCTGGTGCATCGCTTTACTGATGGAATAAATCCATTAATACCAAACTGAATTGTTTTCTTCAGAGATAGTTTTTCTTCCTCGGCCATCTTTTTAATGTTCCAGTTGAAGGTAATCTTCCCAACCAGGGAAGGAAAATGTAACCCCTTCTGAGCAGGGAAAAGCACAGCATGCAGTGGGGTTCAGTGAGAGAAGTTACTGATGTGTCGTTGCTGCAGCTCTTGCAAACCCAAGGCAGATCCCATCCAAGGGCTTGGCTCGGTTCTGTAAATAGGAGAGAGGCCCAGGCTGAATAACCAGCAAAAGCAGAACAGCAGAAAGTGTTTCCTGAAAAGAAAAAGACAACATTTGTAGCTGAACAAACTGGCAAACAGAGTAATTTTCTTCTCTGTCTCTAAGTAACTTTCCATCATTACCGGTTCTGTAACTTTGGCAATGAGATTCTTGTGTAGAAACTGGAAAATGTTTTATAACTTTGAAGTGCCTAATGTTTTTTTCGTATGAAAGATAATGCTCAAAAAATGGATACATATTTATATACAACAGACCTGGTCCCGAATGCAGATCTTAAAACTTCAGCAGTCAGATTTGAAAATAGCCATGAAATCCTGTTATGGATGAAACAGCCAAAACTGAACAATACAAATCCGATTTCTTAATTTGGAGGCAAGTTGCGGTTTGAACAAAACTCAGATTATATTTTTTTTCTTTTTAGAGTTGTTATTTTTGGAGTGTTCAGATTTCAAGATTGCAGCTCCATTCCCAGCATAGTGGTAATTTGCTATTAATCCCATTCCCTGTTAATTCACCGGTCATTTCATTATCCTTACCACTTCCATTAGCTCAGAACCTTTTATTTAAGCATTGCACAGATCTTACCATATTTAATTTACAAGAATTGATGAGATGGGTGCAGTGGGAAAGATCTCGTTACAGAATACGGCAAACTCTTATGAAGCATCATGTAACATTTAGGCCCTGTGATATAATTTAAGCAAAGTCATAATGCGATATTACTCTATTATAAAGTTTTAGAAGAAAATGAGCGTTGGATTATTTCACTGCAGAGAGAAATGTCGCATAAGGTATTGAGGAAATAAATACGGGCATTAATAGCAAATTTTACTTTTGTGATGCGCGTGGAGTCATGGAAATCACTGCACTGGCTGTGCACTGGGAACGAGTATCCCAATAAACGAGTCCAAGAGTTTCTGCAAACAGCACTGCAGTGCCAACTTCTGGGCTCTCACATCATCCACTAATTACCAGAGACTCTTTAGAGTTTTGTCTGAGAATTTATCCAAATATTGCAGGAGCGTTGTCCCCGTCACAGCTGCTGTGCTGCAGGCAGATGGGCTCCTTTAAAAGTTATACTTGCCCAATTAAATTCCGAAAGCAGCTTTAGAAAGCTAATCCTTTGTGTTTTAAATAAAAGTAAAAAGCCCTTAAGGGTTTTATGAGAGCTCTCTCCTTTGGCTGTAGAGGCGTGCGAGCAGCAGTCCTGCATTCTCAATTTGAAAATTGCCATTTTAACGCTGCTGGTTTTCAGCTACTTTGGCATGCAATACTCGGGGTTTACTATGAATTGTAATGAACATTTTGGTGCTGTTGTTTATATTAAATCAAGCTGAAAAAAAAATACATATAGCTAGGACTTCAAATATTTGGATTGAAAACCCAGACGAGTGAATTTCAATGAGTTATAGGTGTCTGTTCTTGAGTTAACAAATCAGTGCAACACTGCCAATTACTGAGTTTAAGCGACATTTTCCCTTGGCCAGCATCTAATTCTTCATTCTTTTCTGATGCAGCCTTTTAAAAGCCTTGTTTTGCTCATAATTTCACATTGAAGTAGGAAAAATCCTAAGGATCCATTTTGTAGAAATGCTTTCAATTTACTAATTTAACTTATTTCACTCATTTAAAAAAAAAATCAGTCAGTTTTATATTGATGTTTTGCAGTAATAGTAACAGTTGGAGTAGAAGAAATTTCCTGGGGTGCAATGATCTGTGGCTCCAGCTCTCCAGGCTCTCCTTCCCCATCCCCTCCCTGGGCAGCTGCCCACAATCCCAGGGCAATTCCTTGTGCCTTGGCTGCTCCAGTCTCTCCACCCCTGCTGGATAAGTGCCCCGTGAGGTGCTGGATAATTCCCATTATTTTTAAATGCTGCACATTCCCTGCTCCTCTATTCGATGTTTTGAGTACCTGAATCTGACTGATGTTGTTGCATTTTTTTTTGTTGTGGGCTTGGCTGATGCTTTTAAAGACAACCTTGACTTTAAGGTCTCTGCTGCTTTACACACATGATCCTTAATGGATAGCTGCTCTCCAGTGTGAACTTATCCTTGCTCCAGGGATCACAGTGAACCCCTCAGAAAACACCCAGGTGCAAACCCAGCCCCCTCAAACATCCATGGAACTGCTTTTCCAGCCGGGGGCTGGGGGTTCAGTTCCTAGAAATGCACACGCAGCTTGCCTACACTGCCAGGCAGAGGGAGTTTGACCAGAGATCGGTATTTTTTTATATAATTGTTCCTCCATCTTTTCTCCCTCTGCCTTCCCAATTTTGTCAAGAGAGTCAAACGTGTTTCTTGGTTCATATTTCAGTGTCATGGCTGAAGCTGTGGGTGGAGAAGTGCAGCTGGCGAGGATAAATGGAGATTACAGGGAACTGCGTGGAGTGGAAACCATGGAGCAAAGGACAGTGGGGATTTTGGAAGAGTGCAGATGTGGGAGTGTGGTGATTCTGGGGGTTTTCTGCAGTCTGTGGCAAAAGTTACACGTTTGACATGATCTTCAAACTCTTTCAGCTGCAATTGGACACCTTAACTTTGCATTTGACAAGTTTGCTCAAAAAAGAAATGTTTTTCCTTATAGTAGAAGTGTGACATGTATTTGTAGAATTTTGTTTTTCTCTTATGCATGTTTAAAAACCAATATTTCCTGAAACTAAATGTTTGGATAGATCCTCAATAAATCAAGTCACTAGGGAAAAGCATCTTGTGGGGGGTTTCAATAGGAAGATGATTGGGGTAATTTGCCTTTTACTTTTGAGCATCCACACTTTCAATGTCCCAGTTCACTCTGAGGCAGAGGTTTGGACCAAGGTGATCTTTAAGGTCCCTTCCAAGCCAAACTGTTCAGGTTCTGTGGTAGGTGGCAGCTGTAAGAACCACCAGATAACATTCAGCCTCAGCAGTTTCCTGTCATGTCTGATCGTGGTTTGTCCTGTGAAATACAGATTTTCTGATGGACATTTGATGGACGTTTTCAGTTTAGAGAGGCAGCGTGCTGTATTTATTTATGGTTTGTGTTTGATAATCAACCTTTTCCTAGGTGGGAGATCCTCAGTTGCTGAGGAATTTGTGTGACTCTCACTTTTCCCTCGTGTTGCGAATCTTTCCAGGATTCCTAAATCACTGCTGGGATCAGAGGCTGCGTGTGGGGGCTGCTGTGAGCTCTGTGCTTGTCAGGGGCTGCAAACAGCCTGGCCACTGCAGAGCTCTCCTTCCATGCAGCTTCACCCCTGCTTTGCAAAATGAAAAAATAATACCTGAATTGCACCTTTTTTAGTCAAAAAAGCTGAATTAGGGCTTTGAGTGTGTTAGTTTTGATGTTGATTTTCTTCCATTTCATTTTCTGTCTCCATCAGGAACTTCAGCGATAGCTGTTGGCCAAGCTGCTTAATTTAGTCACAGCTCTTCTTTGCATAAAAGCCATGTTGGGTTTTTTTTCCTCAAAATAATGAGAGATGTTGAGGATAAGTTTAGATGTGCTTCTGAAATCCCCAGAGACTGCAGTGAAACATCCATCATCAGCTAGCATGGGGAGCCAGAGATGGATCTGAGACCATTGCAATTGGATGATGCTGAAAATCGCCTCTTTTCCTGCCCCTCTTTCTTGCCGAGGGAAACGGATGGGAATGTGCTCAGAGCTGCAGAGGAACTGCAAGGAGGCCTCTGAGGGGAATACTTTCAGCTGGAAATGGGTGGCAGATGCAGAACCTGTAAAGCAGAAACAAACCCCCAGAAGTGCAAATCTGCAGCTTGCTGTGATCCACAGGGAAAGCTGGCAGGGAGCAGCAAAGATGGAACTGCTGAGAGAGGTTTTTAGATGGCCTCTGTGTCCAGGGGCCTGTTGTTGATCACAACAAGGAGCCTGATTGCCTTGGGTCCCATGGAAAAAAGCACAAAGCTGTTTATGAAAGTAAATGTGTTTATTACAAGAGATGGAATCATTTGTGGAACACAGTTCTGTACCTGGAGTTTTCTCCAGTGCACAGCTTGTCTTGTGTAATGTTCTGCCATTTCTCACTCTAATTGGGCAGCGCCCAGAATATCTGTTCCTGGTGGCCACAGAGGAGCTCTCTGCCTGCTCCTGGAGGTGCTGTTTCCCCTGCAGCAGAGGTTTGAAAATGCTGAAGGAACTTTGCTTGAGGAAAAAGGACTGGAGAAGGCAGAACTTCTTTCCAAACCCTGCCCGTGGGTTTTGTGAGCCACCTCCAGGTGGGAACAAGGTGACTGGAGAAAGGATCTGACACAGATAAGGAATTCAGGGCAGGATGGAACCTCCCGTCCTCAGAAAGGGAACATTTCAGGGATAGAAGGGATTATAGGATTTTGTCTCTGGTTAATTTTGCAGCATGATTTGAAAATTACTTCGGGTTGGTGAGACTGGGGAGAGAAGATGCAGTGATATTTAGTGCAGCAGAAAATGGACTGAGCTAAGCAAGTTTCAGGGATGAAAACCGAGTGTGGTTTGCCTATAATTTGATTGAGATGATGCAATGCCATTCCACATGAAGTGCTGAAGATGCACTGAAAGATAAAACCATGATGATCTTATTTCTGAAATCACTTTCAGAACTATGGGACTTGAAATTCCTTTATTCTACTGAAATAAAAATAAAAGTGTTTTGTTTCCTTTGAAGAGATGATACGTTCTGTTGGCTCTCTCAGAAAGAAAAAGGCTTCATGGATTAGAAAACATTTTTATCTCAGTATTCCTTCTGGAGCATACGCTGGGAATTGTTCATGCAAGTTTTAGTGTCAGGAGGTGAGATACAACCCTTTATTCGCCTAAGAGGGAAGCATTTCAGTCCCATATTTATAGATAGACTCAAGTTGGATTTTTTTTTTGTCAGTGTTAGTTTGCAAAGATGAGTGTGCTTAAAACTGAGAAATTTCTCTTGAAGAACTGCTTGAATGCCTGAGGGGAGAGGGAAGTTATCCAACGTGACAGGCTGGTGAGCTGGAAGGTGTCCAAGGAGCTGGTTCACAGCCCCAAATTCCAGTGCTCTGCTGTGTATAAATCTTATCCGTTGAAAAAATATTGCTGAGTACTTGATGTTGGTATCAGAGTATGCAGACATTTCACACTTATTGTAGGTTAATATTCAGGCTGAATAAAATATGAACAGGGATAGATGTGAGTCTGTAGGTAACCTGTGCTAGGCAGGTGTGTGCCTCGTGCTGCTTTGCAGGCCTCAGCACGTGGTTAGAGACAGATTTGTTCACAAAAGTGACCTTTTGGACTCTCTCCTTGGTCGGCAGTTGTAGTGGCTGTGCCTGTTAAAACAGCCAAACTTCATATTTTTTCCCAAGTAGCAAACCTAAAAGCTGCATTTTCATGGTTCCTGTGTGAGAGGTTGTGCTGCTCAGCACCTTTCCCCTGTTGAGCCACTGCCACAGGAAAAACCATTTAGAACCAGTATGAAGTGCTTGCTAAAGACTGACTTCACCACTCGAGTTGTTTTCATCATTGCAGTATTTATTCATTTCTAAAAGCCGAGTTCTGAGTGCACTTGCTGCAGCCCCTTAGCTTTCAATTGGTTTCTGGGGTTTTTTTCCAATTAGTTTATCACTTCAGCTCAAGAATGACACGGCAAAGCTGAGTCCAAAAGCACTCAGCAGTGTGCTGGGCTGCAGCTGTGTGCAGAGCCTCACCAGCTCCGCGGGTTCCCTTCTGATTCCTCAGGATCTCCACAACTCTTTCTGCCACCTCAGTGTGTGGGAGTTTTCAGTCAGTGCGAGGAGTCGGCTGTTACTCACTTGTACCACAAACCTGCCTCTGTGGGGAAGCAGGGAGGGAAGAAACGGTGC
This sequence comes from Pomatostomus ruficeps, assembly GCA_013400735.1. Lineage (NCBI taxonomy): Eukaryota > Metazoa > Chordata > Aves > Passeriformes > Timaliidae > Pomatostomus > Pomatostomus ruficeps. Next base: position 7,494 of record VYZT01064889.1, read on the forward strand.
CAGCCTCTCCCCAAAAACCGCTGTCCCATGGCTTCTCTTCCTGAGGAAGTGCTGGAACCCGTGTGGGAATATCGTGCCAGCTCTCATTGTGGGAACAAGGCTGGAATTTCAAATTGATCTTGAGGCCTTTTTACCTGAATTCCCCCAGACCAGTGAATGACACCAGGAATATGAGTAACTCAATATTTCGTCCTCCAGAGATGGATTTTGTGAATACACCTGGCTGTGCCTCTTCCCAGATGCCGGTTTTGAGAAAAAGTTTTGGTGTGGGGGAATGGAATTACAGCAGCTCAGACTGGGGCACCAGGAACTGGCTGGAGCTGTGCTCCTGGGCTGGGCAAGGTACCTGCAGAGACTGACACTGCCCACAGACCCCCAGCTTCAGCACAAAGTCTACAGGTGGAGGAGTGTTGTCCTGAGTTTTGCAGTTTTTCAGTGTTTCTCTTTGCTGTGATACTTTCTCACACATTCTGCTGTAAACATGGCCATGGTTTCTTGCTAACTATCTATGTTTTGTTAACTGTCCTTGTTGTTTGTCATTCCATTCTCCTAGGCGGAGACATATAATGGACTTTTCTTTGACCAGTGGAATTGAGAGGTGGTGATTTCTACCTCCAATCCACGGTGATTTGTAAGAACATATAAATAAAGGTCAGAGGGTTCTGCCCTCTCTGTCTCTTTTGCCCTCTCCTTTCGCTCTCTGTGGTCTCTCATTGGGCTCTCCTTTTTGGCTCCTGCGGCCCATCCGTGCTACAGAGGAGAAATGGGGGTGGAGAATGAGCTGGGGACTCCTCTGAGGCAGTCCTGGTCAGTTGTGGTGCCTGCAGTGCCCGAGGAAGCTTTGCTCAGCTTTCTCCCTGCAGCGTGGGCGGCTCAGTCACTCTGGGAGTGTTTGCACAGGGGAGCTGGGCTGTAATTGGCATTGGGGTCGGTAACTCAGGTTCGTGGTGAGTTCTGTTTCATTCCATCCTCTGCCTGTCAGCAGCCAGAGTGATCCACTCTGCAGGGCGCTGGTGAGGAGTAGAGCAAGAGAGAAACCTCTCTTTCTTTTGAGTCTCTGCCATAAGGAATTTTACTGAAAATCCACCAGCCTGCTGCTGTTGGAGGGTTCAGTGATGTGCGTTTTGAGGGGCTACAATTAAACAGATGAGAATTGCATGATAAGAAATCTTTGCGTGTGTTTATTCTCTTCTTCTGACTTTGCAGTTGCAAATTTTAGTTCTGTGCCGTATTGTCCATGGCGAAGGAAACCCAAAGTTCAGGTTTATAAAATTTACAAGGATTTGGTAAGAACACAGCTCTCAGTATCATGATTGTCTGTTTAACAACTCAGCAGCTTCGTGTTGCAAATTAATATTGGGAAAGGACAGCACAGGTATGGTTTACTTCTCTTTAAATCCATGAGAAAGGCAGCAGGTTTATTCTCTTTTATGATTGTTGTAAAGGTGGTTTTTTAAGCTGTGTTTTAAGTCTGGTTCACCAACTGATCCATAATTCTCTGGGACTTTATTCTGTCATTTTATACAGCACTCCTGCCCTGTATATTTAAACAGGCTGCACTTTAATGTTGTTTGCGAGGTGCACAGATTATTATTATGCAGGGCAGGTGCCTTTAAAAATGAATTGTAGCATCATTATTGCCTGACTACTACTTTTTCTAAAGGTAGAGAGAGCTTTTTTTTGAAAAGCCTTGCTTTTTGTGAGGGGAGGATTTGAAAGAATCCCACTCCAGTTAATTATTTATACTCTGAAAAATAATGTAGCCTCACAATGGCTCTGCAAGCTTTGCACAGCTCCCCACGTTAGGAGCAGCAGGAAAATGAAAGTTTCTCTGCAGCTCACGCTTTGACAGAGACACCCATTCTAAGTTACAGCATTATTACCATGTGTAGCATTATTTTATTTTATTAAAATATTTATGGCTAGATGTTGGTTTTCCTCAAAGCAACAGAATAAGAATTCCATCAAAACTTGTCCCACTGGGGTAAGAGGAACAACTGGCTAATTTGTTTTTCACACTTTATTCAAATAATATTCTTTTATTTTTACTTTTTTTGGTGGTTACTGCTGGCTTAGGACAGATTATGACAGCTAAAATTGCCTCAGTGCTAACAGGTACTGAGAAATGCCAGAATATGGAGCGTTCAAAAGAACACCAAACAACTTTTGCTTTTGGTATTTAAAAGAAAATGTGTGTTTCTTCTTTATCCAAAGGCTGTTTAGTTTCTCATGAAGTTGGAAACGCTCTGAGTTACAAAGGGACCAGACCCCTGGCTGGAACTCGAATGCTCCTGGTGTCTGAAGGGCTCAGGGTGACACATTAAAAACCCTCCAAACTAGGAGGATGAATTTATAGTTTTCTTCTCAACCTTGTAACTAATTGTTTCTCTGTATTCAGCTCTTGATCTAGACAATATTTGCTATTTCTGAATATTCAAGAAATATTAATGTAAATAATTTCTTAAATATATAAATCCTCAATGTAGAGAAATCGAGACGCTGCAGTTTGAGGTCGTTGTTGGAGATGCCACAACGCCCCAAGTCAAGAGCTGAGGTTCAGGGAGGCTTTGGCCCAGTGCATGGCTGCCCCCAGAAACAGAGGGTGGAGCGAATTCTGTGCAGCTGAGGTGTCTCAGGAGCAGGAAATATTCATGCAGTGAGATCAGGATTGTGATGTTCGAAAGGAATTCAATCCCAGAGCAGAAAAAGAGGGATGGTGACACTTTGTGTTGGGAACAGAACGATCTGGTGCCATCCTGGGGTATCCTGCAGATGGATTTATGGCCTGCTGGGCACGTTCAGAACCAGGTGGATTTGGGTCTGCTCTGTCCTGGAACGTGTCCAGAGAGCAAAGGTGCAGTCATGGCTTAAAAGAACAAATCACAGAAGTGCAGATAAACATTTCCCTCTCCTCTTGGGAAGGGTGATGCTTCCCCTTGCTGAGTGTCTAAGAGGGCAGCCCAGAGGGAGGGAGGGAGGTGCCCCTTTGGTGACCTCCTGATGGTCACTAAAGGACAGAGGAACATCTCTAGACCCTCCAAGGGCTCTGAACCTCACTGGAGAAATGAGCATCATCTCTGGGCAGCCTAAGCTCATGTCCCAGTGATGCCAAGAGCTAAAAAACCTGTTTATTTCCTTGCCTTTCCCCATTTCAGGTATTTCTTAATATCTGTACCTTATAACTGATTTTATATCTTGTATAAATTCAAATTTTATTTTTGGCTTACAAAGGTATATTTAGGCAGCCAGAGAAGTTAATAATTGATGATCTAATCTACTCTAATAAATCTGCAGTGTCCTGAGCTGGGTGGCACCTGCTTGTCACTCGGTGTTGGGGTTTTCGTGGTTCAGCCCTTACCGAGGTGGGCAGCTTGAGGAAGTGCAAAAGTTCTATTTGGGAACTGCAATAAGCCTGAAAAGCTGCATGGAAATAACTATTTTCAAGAAATTTTGTATGCTCAAATTATTTTTCTACAAGCGGGGGCAATTCATTTCAAAGGCAGGAGGAGACAGAAGGCATGCAGCATTCTGTAGAAATGAATAGAAATTTCAATTCTTCATCTGTTTAGAAAGTAATACGTAAGTTAATCGGATAAGAGATGCATATTGCCTTGAACTCACTTTCCCTGCCCTTCCTGGTCCTCTGCTAAGCATAAGAATGAGGAATGGCCCAAGTAATTGAGTATTTTACATGATTGTATCATCTCCAGTTGCAGAAGAAAAGAGCAATCTCTGAAGCAGTTACATAATGTGGAACATGGCCTCTCCTGTCTCAGGAACAAAGATGACCTTTCTTCTTTGCTGTGTCCCTGGGATGATCTCCTGGGGCTTTTTAGTGAAATATCAGCAATTTTCTAGAAGTTCCTTCCTTTCTTCATTATTTCATGAGCACTGTGTTGCCTTAATGGCCCTGCAATGAGGTAATTTCCAGAAAACTGCGGTGTTTTTTTATTTTAAAGAATAATTCCAGTGTAAAAGGTCTCCTTGGGAATAGCTTCAGGTTTAATTTGGCTAAGCAGCAACGTGATTCAAGCAAAATACTGAAATGTATTCCTGTGTTATTAAGCAGGCAGGTAAAACATGAAGCACATGGGTGTGGTTGTGTCTCATTTCGGACATGACCGGACGTGCAGTTTTTCCAGTATTTTCCAGAAAAAGTTAAACAAGAAACCAAATGAGAACCTTGCCCCAAAGCTGAGCTGAGTTAGGTTGGGTTAGGTAATCAGCTGCATAAATTAGGTGTGTGTTTCATGTTTTTATTGGTTGGTTGGTTTGTTTGTCTTGTAAAATTTAAAAAAAAAAAAAAAAAACAACCTTGAAAAAAATTGATAGAACCCACAGAATTGTTGCCATGTGTAATCTGTCAAGAGTGCTTTGTTATTCCCCCAAGTCCAGAAAAAGAATGATGAGGCAGGAGTGTCTCACTGGCAGCCTGAGGGCATGTGTATCCTTGTATAACAGGAATCGACCTAGTTCTGGGGGAGCATCCTTTCCTTGTTCAAAAAAAAATGAGTTTCTGGGTTGATAGAGATGTTTGTCATCCTGGTGCCACTTGTTTGGTGAAGAGCTCCCAGAGAATCCCAGCATTCCCAGAGCCTCGCTGCTGCAATAATTAAGATTTCTGTAGGCAAATGAACAAGATTATTTTGTCTGTCCCCAGGATATTCCACACGTTGGCACCTCGGGCTGGTTCCCCCTTTGTGGCACTGCTGGGCCAACCCCTGGGGACAGCACTGGTGCAGGGCCTGGATCAGCAGCGGGGAAATCCTTGGAACAAGGGCTGGGTTTGGGTTTTCCAGCTGCTGGCAGAGCCACCCAACCCTCTGGCTGCCCCCTGCCCACACCCCGCACGTTTGTATCCCCAGTTCCTTGGGCGGCACAGAGCCCGTTCCCCCCACGCCGCTGGGGAACCCTGGGCAGCTCCTCAGTCCAGCACTGTGAGTCCTTTCGCTGCCTTCTCCCAGACCCCTGGGACTGCATCACTGGTCCCTGTTTTCATGCCTGAACGCTCTGTTCTTGCAGAGCATCTGTGCCTCGAGCTGCACAAGCTGCTGGGGCCGACCCAATGTCCTGAACCCTCTCACTGCAGCACAGCTTTTGTCATCATCTGGAAGGGATCTGAAAGGGAGCTCCACTGCTGCTCCTGGATTTCAGATTTCCTCCTCCTCTACTGCCTTATTCATTCAGCATCAACACATGAACAATATCAGTTCTCTTCTTATTTGGTTGTAACCTTATATATATATGTATATATGTATGTATGTATATATATATATATAATAAATGATCTGTAATTATTTGCTAAACATTATTAAAATAGTTTTATGTTTGCTGTCTTTAACAATCTTGGAGGTCGCGACCTCGTATCAAGAAGAGATCAAATAAAAGACACTTTTACCTTACGTGACTGCAGTGCCATTTGCAAAAAGCCAAATGGCCTCAGTCTAGCAGTAAATGCTTTTTCCCCATATTTTCTAAATGAAAGAAATCCTGTCAGAAAGACAGCTTTCTTTGAAGGGAAATATTTAAGAAAAAAATACTGGATTTCTGACACTGAGCTCTGCAGTCTAGGAAATCCTGCTTTAAGATATAAAATATTAGCAGCTTCCTTTAAAATGAAAACTGAGCAGAACAAGTTTGGGGGTTTTTTTTCTTCTTAATAAACATGCCTTGAAAACTGATAATAATCTAAATGGGAAATTTGATTCCAGTCCCTCTGGCTTCCCAGACTCTTGCCTTAATATTATAACGCTGCAGGCACAGTTTGGAGAGTCTTTGACCAGGAACCACACAATCCATCCCAAGGTCCAGGAAGCTTTAATGTGACATTCAGCTCAATGGGTTTATGTTAATTAATATGGGAGAAGGATTTGTTTGTAAAACACACCATAATGATGTCATCAAAGATCAGAGATCTCTTCAAATACCCTGGAAGTTCTTTTAGGTGTGTGATGGAACAGCTCCTACCAAATTCAGTCCTTCAGCTCTCTGGAACGAAGAGAGAACGAACTCCCTGCTTTGCAAACAGGGCCTTCGGTGTCACCTCAGCGGAGGGGGACAACAAGGGTGAGTGTGCAGACCGTGATCTAATGGGATTCACGGGCAGCTTCAGCACAGACCTGAACCTGCTGCTGAACCCCAGGGCACTGCTGTGGGAAGCACAGGGAGGTGCAGGTTGGAGCAGCTGTGATCAAACCTCCCAACCTCTGTCTGCGTGTGCTGGCAGGGATGCACCGGTGCTCCCACACGCTCTGTACTGCAGGGACTAATCCTAAAAATAAGACTGCTCAGGAGATGCAAACTCTGCATATCAGAGGCAGAACAAATTCCATTTCTCTGGCACTCTCATTGATCAAGTTTGTTTTTTTATGGGTATGATTCTGACTTTGTTTGTTTCCTGCAGTTCCCTGACATGCACCTGCACCCCTTATTTCTGTTTGTTCTGCCCAGGAGAAGCTGTTGGCACCCTGGCTCCTTAGCCAGACAATCTATTGGAATGAAATCTTAGTTTAGTGATGAGGAAAAAGAAATCTCGGCAAATTGACTATTTTGGCAGTAAAGCAACATAAAGAAATGTCTTCTTGGCACACGGTTGGCATCCTCAGGAGTTCAGAGGGTCAGGTGATGTGGCACCACAAAATATTTTGATAATCGTGTTTGTGAGATTCACTGAGAAGTGTTTGAATCCCAGTTTGTGCCTGGGGAGACCTGTTGTGACACAGAGCTGTTACATCCATGCTCACCCATTTTCTGAGGATGGTTTATGTTGGGGGTTTCAGGGGAGCGAGTTTTCATTTCAGAACAAGGACATCATTTGTTGTCAGCGGGATTTGATGCCAGGGGAGCAGAGGCGCTGCCTTTCACCAGCCTGGTGTGTTTTCCAACCAGCCAGGAATGGGAGTTCAGGATTGTCCCACTGTGGTTTTAGGATTCAGAGGCTCCTGGATTGCGTGACTGAGCAGCCAAGGGACAGTCACACCCCTGCTGGAGCCTGGGGCAGGGCAGCCTGGAACTCTTTACCTTTACAGGCTTCTGACTGGTTTTGCTGCTTCTCATTTAAAAAAAAAATGGGAGAAAAACCAAGAGCTGAAATAATCCCTGATTTAGTTATTCAAAGAAATTTCAGCTCTCATCTTCATTCTGCTTTTATTGTAAGTACATAACAAATCCAGCTCTCGGGCTGGTGCTGTTATTAAAGGAGTGCTCCTCATCCTGCCAGAGCCCAGGGATAATGAGTTAGAATCTCCCTAAAAGGACAGATTAGCATATGCACAAATAATTGATGCAGCACTGCTCTTTGGGAAATTCCTATCTGTATATTATTAGAGTATCAGGATCCTTTGTTTATGTTAATTATAACTGAAATTAAATCAGCTGGGACAAAAGCGACATTCCTTGAAGGGAGCCACACCTGAGGAAGGTGCACAATTGGCTGTGGTTGTGGAACACCCACCTGCAGGACGTTCTGTAGTTTTTGGAGCTTTATCCTTTCATCTCTATCCATGTGTTTCCACAGGGTTTTCTTTCACTGAGAATTCCCTGGGCTTTCCATTAAACAACTTCCCCCAGATTCAATAGGAAAAGCTCTCTGTTTTAGCAAGAATTTGCACTTTGCTATGAATTTTTGGGTTCAGCCAGTTACTCTGCTAACCAGACTCCAAGATTTTTTCAAGCTGAAAAGTGGAGCCCGCTGTTACATAACAATCACAAACTTAATAAAAGCCCCTACTGGATATCATTTAAATAGGAAAATTATTTCAGATACCAATTAAAACTGTTCCAACAGTTGCTAGCTGCTATTAATCAATCCTGAACAAACCCAGTGGGTAGATTGTTTGGTGTAATGGATGTGAGTTGTTGGAAAATTATTTTTATTGGGCCTTATTTTCTTTATAAGATCAACTTAAAAGTAAGAGGAAAGTTTCTGGAGTGATATGACTTTCAACAGTTTTAAGCAGAACCATTATGACAAAGTTTTGTTTTAGCCCTTCACAAACTTATTGTGTTAGTCTCCTCTCTGATCCCGTCGCTGAAATTTAATTTAATTGTTCTGCCCTCAGTAAGTGCAGCTGAAAAAGAACAAAATCAAATCGAGTGCTTTAGTTCTGGGAATACAGGAGGTGGCTCTGCTTCGTTGTAAGGAAGTGAATCATCAGCCAAGACACTCGTCCTCGCCTTGTGTCACTTGAAGATACACGGCTTAGCAACAGGAGATGCTGCTGCGCTTTGGAGAGCTGCGATTGCTCAGCTCTGCTCGCTCTGGCCCCAGGGCTGCTCTGCTCTGCTCTGCTCGCTCTCCTGCTGTTGAGTGCTGCTCCTCTGGGCAGGGGGCTCCTTCCCCCAGCCCTGCATCACCTCCTGCGAGCTCCCAGGTGGGTTTCCAGTCCTTTTGGATGGCAGAGATTGGCCAAGCTTTGTTACAGTAAATAAACCACGGAATAAGATTTTGTATCTTATTCTGTGCCCGGATTTTGGGTGCAGTTCCCTGTTTCTGAGGAATGCTGAGTGCATCACCTCTGCCGTGGGAAGGAGTGCAGAACTCAGCAGGACCCGCCAGGCTCTGCCTGCCCGGCTGCCCCTCTGCTTCAGTGTGCTCAGGGCAGTGCAGCAGCACCTGGAATGAGGAATGAGGGAAAGGAGCAGCCAGGCAGCCTGGGAACTCTGGGGTTGCTCCATGGACACCTCCTGTTCAGGGCAGGAAGGTCCCTCTGGCTGGGGGACCAGGTGGGAAGGAGCTCAGGGGGTTGTGGGAAGCCCTGAGTGGCTGCAGGGGAGGAGGGAAGAAGCTGCACAGATCCCCAAGGCAAGGATGGGAGATTCCATCTGACAGGGCAGAGCTGGGACCGGGAGTGTGACAGCAGCGCTTACGGGAGGAGGTGAAACAGCTCTTCTTTTAAATTACTTTTTGACAACTGTGCTCTGGACAAGTTCATTCCATTTCCAAGCAGTGATTTCTCATTCCAAATCACAGTGCCACAGACGAATCCCAGAATATTCTGGGTTGGAAGGGGCTCACGAGGATCACTGAGTTCAACTCTTTAGTGAACGGCCCCTACAGGTGTCAAACCCATAACCTGGGTGTTATCAGCACCATGCTCTGACCAGCTGAGCTCCTCTCAGTGCCCTCTGACCTCACTGATAAATGCTATCCATAATTTATTTGTAAATATGCCTTCAAGATGAACACAAAGCTAATATGACAGGAAAAGCAGTAAATTACACAGCTGTGTTTGACCACAGACTTAAGCAAAGTTGAATCAATTACAGTGGAGTGTTCACATCAACCAGAGACAGTAGCAGAAATTCTGGGGTGGATTAATGACCCCAAACCAGCCAAACAACATGACCAGCAGCAGCAAAAACATTGCAGAGAATGAAAAATCTTCTTTTTTGGAATATTGCTGGAAAATCAGTACAAAGTTAAAAATACACCCCCTAAAATGATATAGATGGCAAAGGATATATTCCACAAAAATCAAGCTACTTTTATGTCCTAGCATGAACCACTATTTTATTGCTTTTGTCTATATATAGAAAAGCCTTAAATGAAATAACGCTGAAATTGTTTTGTTTGCCTGACTTGTGACATACCCTGAAATGGCACAGAGCAGCTGCTGTCACTCTCACTGTGCTACAAAATTGTTCTGTATTATTCTACCTGGTGTTCTGCTGCTTTTGTGGTTGTAGATCCTTTCAGCTAAATCTTGGGGATGTAAGGAAGATGGTAGGACAAGGTGAAAGAGCCCCGGGTGTTTCCAGGGAGAAACCCAGGGCTGTCAGCGAGAAGCAGAAGCAAGGTTCTGTTCAACCAGCTATGAAACACGAGGAGACAGAGCCAATGAACTCTGTGAAGGTATAAACGGAGAATTAAAAACCCAGAGCCACTCAGAGTGGATGGATGTTGCTGTAAATGAATTATTAGTTCGTTGTGCTCATTGGCAAGCTCCAGGTCCGCGTGGATTGGGAGCTGTTTCCCGTTTCCCACGTGATGAATACTCGAGGTTGTTGCATAGCAGCCTCTCCTAATGTTTATGTATTTGTGCCTTTCCAGCTCGAAACTGCACATTTTGGGAGTGCACATGCACTGGCAGGGACATCTATTTCTGGAGAGAAACAGAACGACTGCATTAGCAGTTCGCTGGAAATTCTGCTTATTTTTCCTTTCAGACTGGTATTGTTTAGTATTTGCATAACATGATCAAGATGTTTGTTCCAAGCTCTGCATATGCCACAGTTCTCAGGTTTTGTGGGATTTTCTGAGGAGCTCCAGGCTCCTGTGGCTCTTTGGGGCACCACTGAGCATCTCCCATCCTGGTGATGATGCTGCTCCTAACTCATGACACGGAACAGCCCTGGTGACTCAATGGTTCTGTGAAGTATTTTTGGAGACCTTCTCAACACCAGGCTTGTGGTACGGCATAAATATTGATGATTTTTAACACTTGATTAAAATAGTTGATTGGTTAGTTTTTCTTTAATACCACTCGGGATGACATATTTATCACTTTTCCTCCAGAAAGATGTTTGTAGTTATTTCTGAACCAAAAAACCCCAACCAAAACAGAGAGAACTCTTTGGCCCATAGGAATTCTTGCTCACTCTCTTGATGTGTGTTATTTTTACAATTACTGTTCCTAACACGCTGTGAATTTTGAAACTTCTGGCTTATCCTGAAAGGAAGTTCAGAACTCAAACTAATCTATGGTTGCTGCAAACACCACAAAAATCTTGGGTTGTTTGAAGAAGTTTCTTTGCCCAGCACAGAAAATTGTGTGTTAAACACAACCCAGCACCAGTGTGGGGTTGTGAGGATGGTGCAGGGCGGCCTCACCTCACCCTGCTGGGGAGGCTGAGCACAGCGAGCCCGTCCCTGTGGTTCGGGGTTCACTCTCGGGCTCTGGGTGGGTAAAGTGCTCTGTTCATGAGGGTAAGCGCTCCTTTAGTGCCTGCGTTCAATAAATACCCCCTGAGCCCGTCCAGAAGGGCACCTGCACGAGGATTGCCGACCCTGCAGCCACTGAAACGCTGCTGCTGGATCAGATCAAACTGCAGCTTCACTCCTTGTTATTTCTGTTGTTTTCCCAGTGCTTTTGCCTCAAACCTGCGCTGCTGCTCCATTTGAAGTTACTACGGCAACCTGTCACCATCTGCTATTCTCCAGCGTGCTGGGCTGTAGTTGCTAGGTGGTGAAGTTTGTCATCTCTCACATGATCCTGATGTTCCTCAGCTGCTTCTTTTCCCCAAAGTGTTGCATCCACAGCCGCTCTGCCCTTTGCCAGCAGGGCAGGAGCCTCCACATCTCCCCGCTGCCCTCAGCAAGCCCCGTTTGTTTCACAGAATGAGGCTGCGGTTCCTTTTGGTGTTCTTTGTGTAAACCCAACCCAAACTATGTTTCTTTTACCTTACCCACTGCTCCGCAGTGTTTATGCTAAAGCCAGCACTTGAGTTCATTTAAATCTGGTATTAATTACGGGGGTTCAGTGGACACAGAGTTTTAACATTTCCTAAGACGTTTTCTCCTCTGTCTTATTTTCATTTGACTACCAATTTATTCATGCTCCTGACAGAAGTACAGAGTTCTTACCATCAATTTCCTTATTTCTTTATGCCTTTTTTTAAAGTCTGTCAGAAAACTGGATAATTTAAAAAATAGAATTCAGTGCTGTTACTGTTCTGGGTTCTTTTGCGTTCATAAGGAAATTAATATATTGAAGTTGGGAAATATTTTATTAGATCTCTTCATAGTCATGCAGAGTTGTTTCTGTTCTTTTGTTCTGCTCATGTTGTCTCAGCAGTCAAGTGTTGATTTTGATGCATTTATTTTTCATACATTTGACCTAGTTTAATCAATGTTTTCTGCTGTAATTCCCAGGCTAAATCCTAACAAGCCTGAGCACAACTAAAATGACTTGCTAGGATTCTACCTGAACTTCACCTTGCCTGTTTCTACACAATTCCATCCCTATGTGCAACGTTTGATTTAATGGAATCAGGTTTTTAACAGGCTGTGGTGTGATCCTGAATCTCCTCTGCCCATCCCGTGAGCAGCCAGGCTGTGTCCAGAGCCGGCTCCTGTGCAGAACTCGCTGTACCCACAGGCAGCTCGTGCTCTTTGCACACCCCAGCAAGAGGCACTGAGAGCCCAGAGGAGGAGAATTTCGCTGAATACGGAGAGGTTTTTGCAGGTTTGACCCCGGCTGTGCAGAGCCCTGAATTATCCCTGAGTTCTGCCGGTGAGAAGGGCAGTGCTGGGGTGCAGGGGTGTTCAGGGACCCGAGGCTGCCTCTGAGATGAGGATATTTATTGCTGCCAACTGGGGATTAGGAGGGAGGGGCAAGCTTTAAACCTATAAAGATGCTGGCAGATGATTTCTGATAGTTGGGATTGCTGGCAACAAAATGATTAAAGATCAAGCAGCATCTCTATTTTCCTGCTTTACAGTCACACGGAGAGGATGGAGGAAGTTTTTGCAGCAAAACCATCTTTGCTGTCACCTATTTTATTGTCCTTCGGTCCAGCTGATGTGAATTTGGCAGGTTTGGTGCGAGCGAGATGTGATCTTTGCTTATGGCTCTTTTCAAAGCACATCATCTGTTAATTTTCAAATCCCCACACACAGTCACAGAGGCATTTGTGCAGTTCCATAATCACAGACACATTTTTGGAAGTTGTTTTTAACAAAAGAAATAACCTTCTTAAAGTCTTTATGCCCTTAAGCATCATAATACATCTATTCACTGCTTGTGAAGAAATGCTGCTTATTTCGAGCAGGGATTATTTAGCTTGAGTCTAGAAAGGCATTCGGTGCTGAATGCTTAACTACTAAAAATACGAGCTGCTTTTCGTGTCAATTCCCTAACTTCTGTCGCTAATCTTTTTTTCAAAATCAAGACATGAGAAGCAAACCCCCACACGATTTCAGCACCGAATCCTCTGCAATTCACGGTTCCTTTCAGCCATGCATTTAACACCACAGCAAAGATCTGTCTGCTCCAGAACTGAGAAAGTGAAGTAGTGCTGCAGGAAAGGCAGCATTTCTTTGAGAAGAGCATCAGCACCCGAGAACACACGGTCTCTTACCTGCAAGCTTTAGGTTCACCTGCAGAAAAGGAGGCTTCTCAGCCTCAAAAAGTAGGCAAGGCTCTCCCTGGCGCTCGGGTTACTCCCAGAGAAGGTGCGATAGGTCCTTGAGGTCGCGGGTTCGCTGTTCGTGTGCCAGAGGTGCGCGGGTGTGCTCACGGCGGAATAAATAAATAAAGCCCGGCAGCTCGAACGGAGCGAGCGATGCTCGGCGAGGGAAGCGCAAGACCTCTAGCGGCGGTCACAGGCTGCAGCCCAGGCAGGAGGGACCGTCCCCTCCCCTGGAACGGGGACAAAATGGTTGGGAGCGACAGAGCAGCGAGGCTCCGAGACCTCTGGTGGGACAGCGGGACAAAGGTGACACCAGGAGTCCGAGCAGGACACAGCGAGTGACACCCAGGGTCCGAGCAGGAAAAGTGACACCCAGGGTCCAAGCAGGACAAGTGACACCCAGGGTGTGAGCAGGACAAAGCCAGCCCTAGTGACACCCAGGGTCCGAGCAGGACACAGCGAGTGACACCCAGGGTCCGAGCAGGAAAGAGCGAGTGACACCCAGGGTGTGAGCAGGACAAAGCCAGCCCTAGTGACACCCAGGGTCCGAGCAGGACACAGCGAGTGACACCCAGAGTCCGAACAGGACCAACCGAGTGCAGGACAGAGCCAGCCCTAGTGACACCCAGAGTCCGAGCAGGACAAAGGCAGCCCTAGTGACACCCAGGGTCTGAGCAGGACACAGCGAGTGACACCCAGGGTCCGAGCAGCACCGAGTGCGTGTCCAGCCCTGGGCAGTCCCGGAGCCAGGACAGCGAAAAGATTCATGGAAATCCAGGAATTATTTCGCACGCTCCTCAGCTTCGCTGTTAAAATCAAAGCACTGGAACAGGCTCGGTTTTAAACCAAGAATTAAAACAGCATTAAATTAAAAGGAATCAAAAAGGAGGGACCTTCACAACCTTAAAGGAAAACTGCAAATCCTTGAACTCACTGTTATTGCTTGGGAAAGAAACATTTTTGTGACTTTCAGTAGCTTGCAGTGAAAACTCAGGGCTGGAATCGTGTTGTATCTTTCAGCGTTTTGACTTTAGGAACTGAGAAAGATGAAATACTTCCTTTTGAGGGAGTTTGAAAGAAGTTTTGAGATATGAAGGCTGTAATGTTCCATAGGAGTTTGAGAGTTTTGTAACAGCTGCTTAAACTCCTGCAGAATGTAAAAAATAGCGTTTCTTACACTATTCCTTCCTGTGAGTAATAGAATTATTACAAGTTTTTTAGTCTAACGTATTTTCTTCCTACGAATTCCTAATGGCCAAATCCTAGGGACCGTCACGTCTTTTAGGATTCTCAAGGTGATACTGAGTTGTACTTTATATATGAATTTTCCTTGTCACAACGTGGGTTTCCATGTGGTGTCTCATTAACGATGCAGCTTTCTCCCAGAGCCTCTCCCTTGCCAAGGCAGCTTTTGAATAATCCTTTCGGAGTTCTTAGTTTGTTTCTTTCATCTGGGCTTGCAGAAGCTTGAATGTTATTTATTTTTACATGCATAAAGGGATTTATCAGGCATTTTGTGTACTTCTCCTTCAGAAGGAGTACAGTCCAATACCTGAAGTGATCCACGTGTGGTGGCTCTGTCTGGTTTGCTTTCAGAGTCATTTCGTGGCCTGCATGACAGCGATCCTAAACCAGATGAACGACCAGCATTATTCCGTGTACATTGAAACCTTCCAGACAAGCTCAGAACTAGTGGTGAGTACTGAGTGACCGTGGAGTTGATAGTTTTAAGTATTTTATTTCCTGTGAAAATCAGTAGTATTTCTTTGGAGTTTCTTGTCTGATTTTTCCTAGAATGGATTCTGCTTCTGTACATTTTTGTCTCTGTGTTTCTGCCCTGCCTCCCTCTTCTAACGGTGGCACCGGGCAAAGCTGCAATCTGAAATCTGGAAAGGCACAAATGTCTCTGCTGATCCTGGCGCTGGGGTGGAGATGTGATGATCCAGAATAAACAACGGGATCTTTGTGCTGACTCTTTTGAGGAAGGGGGAAAGAAAAAGAATAAATCCACAACAAAACCAAAATTATCCTCAGCCATCTGAACATTCCCCCCATTTCACACGCTGTGATCCATTTCCACTTCCATTTTCACCACTGACTCTGCTCCTGGTGCAGATAACATTTTAAGCTAAATGCAATAAATGCCCCATTTTTGTAGTGCATCATTTTATTGCAGTTTTTTCTGGCATAATTTAATGGTAGCTCAGGTCCATTGTAGCTGGTGCCAATGGTCACTGTGTTCTAGAAGGTTCCTGTAGTTCTCCGTCTGTCCTTTTGCACTCTGGTGTGGCTCTCAGGTAAGCCAGGGTAGTGGTCAGGTTTGGATTTCATCTGCAGTCAGTTCATGGAGGCAATACCTGCACCTGTCAAGAACTGAGCACTTTCCTTCCGTTCTCAAAGTCAGAGCGGTGCCATAAATAAAACTGTAAATACGGCCAAAATGGACTAAAATAAAAATCCAGTATTTTCCAAATCTATTCATTCTTATGCATGAAACTGTTTCTTTATTATGAAACTGTTCTCCTAATTCACAAAGAAAATCATCTTTACTCCAAAGTACTACACTTTTTCCATTAATTTTTGCCTTCTGTTCTCCTGAGAGCCCTGCACAATGACTCGGTGCAATGGCTTTCCGCTGCCACTCGGAATCTGGGACTGCTGCTCTACAGGGCTTTGGCTCCAGCCTCACGTTTACTGATAGCACCAGGAATTCTTCTCCGGATTCCCTGGGAGCAGAGTGGAGCCCTCCACGGCGGCTCAATAACCCCACAGAACCCCTCAGGGGGTGTCCCAGCCCCAGCCTGACGGGCGTTTGTCATTCCAGGACTTCCTGATGGAAACGTTCATCATGTTCAAGGACCTCATTGGGAAGAACGTTTACCCCTCGGACTGGATGGCCATGAGCATGGTGCAGAACAGGTAACTGGGGCTCAGCACCGCTCTGTGCGTGCTGCTGGGGAGGGACTCGCTCCATTCCTCACAAACCATTCTCCTGTGCACTCCAGGATTTACCTCTCCAGGCTGGGGAGTGCTCTGAAGGTCACCTGGAACAGTCCATCAAATAGCTTGCTGCCTGTGCTTTAAGTCCGCTTAAAATGGAAAGATAAAATTATTTACTTTTTTTTATTTATTTGGATGTTACCTTTATATTTATTCTGGCTTCCTGTTCTCAAGGAAACACTTTGAGTTGAGATGCTGGGTTGTATTTGGAAGTGAATGCACTTTTTAAGTAAGACTTTTGTTGACAGTTACCTGTACCATCTTTATTTTATTTTTGTGGAGATGGTGCCAACACTGAGTTTCCTAGAAGGTGCAGAGGGATTGGTCTAAGAGTTAAGTGTCAAAAGAGCTTAGATTTGAATGACCTTAGCCCACAGAGCTGTTTATTTGAAATGCCACAGCTACACAGTTCTTCCGCTTTTATAACACATAAAAAGAGAGTACAGAGGATACTCAATAAACTGGGTGATCTCCTGAGAGTGCTCAGTCCTGAGGAAAAGATTTGTCAATAAAATTTACAGCTTTGTGATCTCAGATTTTGATATTGGATACATTTTTAATCCAGGTTTGAATGGAATGGCATTAAACGAGAAGGTTTTTGGGGCTTTTTTGCATTCCGTGATTCAAAAGGGAAGATTTTGTTCTAGTGGGTAGTGATGGTTCTGGTCAAGTGTCCAAACCTCCCTTTGTCACTCCTGGATGTCAATGAAGGTGCAGAGGGATCCCTGACGCCTCTCCTGAGGTGGGCAGGCACAGCTGTGCTGGTGGATGTGTAAATTCAGGTGATTTTTGGTACATTAAAGTGGTTTCATCCCTCTTCTTCTGTCTGAGCCAGTCGTAGGCCTGCAAGGCAAAATCTGACTCCTCACACATTCTTCTGTTGCTGCTGTTGTGATTGCAATTGGTTTTAATCTAAAAAATCTCAGTTTGGTGTTAAAGTATCCCCAATCATCTGGCACATGGCAGCACATCAAACCTTTCCTGTGTAAAACTGTCTCTCTCAGCTAGAAAATGCTGTTGACACATGCATGATCCACAAATTCAGGATTATTTTATTCTGTGGGGCTAGGAAATGTCTGTCCTTGCTCAAAAAATGTCCTTGGGGCTTCACCTGGTGGTGTCTCTGCTGCCTCAGGTCCTGACAGTAAAAATTGCTTTGTGTGTGTTCCTGTGCCTCCTACTGACCCTGAACTCCGTGGACAACTTGTCCCAGGCAGGTTGTGCTGCTCCAAGCTTCATCCTGTGTAAAGAAATAAGCCAGCATTAAAAAAAAAATATGGTTTAGAAGCTCTTTAATAGTTCTCCTGTAAAAACATTGCTTCCCTAAAATGACTTGGTACTGTTTATACTCCTTGATTATGTTGCTGTTCTCTGGAATGCATAAGGAGATGAGTTATTGATCTTACTTTATGTCTTAATTTTATGTTGTATCAACAACTGGGAGGGAGGAATTTTATCAGTCTTTACAGAAATTTGGTTTTGTTTTTTCTTAGTTCGGGTTTGGGGGGGGGGGTTTGGGTTTTTTTTGAGGGAATGGATGTTCTACGAAATAAATAGAAGACTAATTTAGTTTTCTAGGTTTGTCTTGTTAACATTCTTCACCGCAAACCAGAGAAGTAGCAGAGAAAAAGTCACAGGGGATCAGGTTCAGGTGTCTTACAGTAACACTGAGAGAAGAAAAGGCAATTAAAACAAAACCCCAACAAACCAAACACAAAAAATACCAGCACAGAGCAGGTTTAGCATCCTGAATTCCCCCGCTGTGATCAGGAGGCTCCGTGCAGGCTCTGCCCTCCTGGAGGAGGGGGGTTCACCTCGAGTCTCCCCGTTCTGCGCCGGCAAAGGGCTGGGCTGGGGCTGTGCTGGCACCCGGGCAGGGCACACCTGGTGCCACCTGTGCCCTCGGGGAGTTCAGCAGAGCCGGGCAGGGTCCCCTGCAGGATCCTGTGAGTTCTGGGGCTGCCAGGGAAAGGGGGAGCAGGGGGAGCTCTGCTGCGGGAGGCAGCGCAGGGCAGGGAGGTGAAATCAGTGCCGGGCAGAGCGAGGGAAGGGCAGCGCCGGGGCTGCTCCTCTCTGCTGAGGCCACTCCACGGAACTAAAGACTGGCAGTGAGTGATGCCAGGGGTGTCCCAGCTGAAAGTTTGGTGTCTGGCATGGATGGGACAGACAGTGAGGGAATTCCAAACCACAGGGCCCAAAGGAAGGGAGAACGGGCACATTCCTGTCCCGGAGAGACTCTGGTGGATGAGCTGGAAGAACTGGAGTAGGAGCTGACTTCTTCCTTAACTAAACTTCCTTATCCAGCTTTGCCTGGGTCAGGATGGAAGGATTTAACTCAAATTATTTAAATCACTGCTATAAACAACGTGCTCTTTGCTTCCCAAGCGTGCTCAGGCTCCCAAAGCCCTTTGGAGGAGGTGGAGGCTGTGTGCTGCTCCCACTGGACAGGCAGCTTTCAATGGGCAACAGAGAATGAAAAGGGGAATTAAATGTCTTTTCTTTTTCCTGTTTATTCCCCCCTTCCATTAACAGCAAGATGTCAAGAACACTTCTTTATGGTCTGCTAGGTAGGGCAGAGCACTTTGGGAAACAGTAACATCATCATTGAGGTCGTGAGGATATAATATCAGAGTTATTTTTGTGATCCTCCACGGTGGATTTAATTAACTTTTGTTCTAATTAAAGTTGCTTACTGCATTCTTCTTATTAGTTACTGCTGCTTGTATGTGCACTTTATTCCACTCATGACACTTAGATATTGGCTATTAACTTATTAAAAGCAGTAATTCCTAAGTACATGGCATTTGTGGGGAAATGCTTGGCTGCTTTGGGTAATACCACGTAGTCTGTTTATCTTTCAGCCGCTCGTAATTTTAATTTAGAGGGATATAATTTCTCCCAGGAAATTCATGCGCTTTATTGTCAACATGACGCGCACGGGGAGTCAGATTGGCTGAGTAAAAGGAACATTGAGCAGGGGTGGGAACTACGGGGAAAGTGTTCTCATCCTTCCCTGGTCCCTGGGCTTTGAAATGGTAATTCCTGAGGTGGAGGCTGAGAGGGTTTGATCTTACCAGAATTAGCACCTGGGTTCAGTGTGGTTGGGGTCCAGCCTGGAGAGGCTCCGTGAGCACTTTGATTGTTTCCCTGTCCGTTTGGGTTGTTGTCTGAACCTTGCTCACATTATACCGAGGTGTTTAAAAATAAATGCAAACGCTGTTCCACCGGCGCGTTTCAAGGGCAGATCCCACTCGCTGAAAAAGCTCCTGCAAGAAAACACTGTAGGGTATTTTCTATCACCAGCAGCTTGGCTTTTTCTAAAATGTGTTTTCATTACCTGTGTATCTGAGTGTTTTCAGACATCTGTCACAGTCAAGTCTTCCCCCGTGCTTTTTAAGTCGAACTTGAAAGCTTCGGCGCTGCAGGTATTTGCCAAAAGAGCTGGAATTGTTGTCAATTTTCTTTCATTATACACACCAAAAATAGCTGCCTCCTTGCTGATGAGCTGCTTTGTAACCCCTCCAGACGTGGTTCTCGTGGAGCTCACACTGGAGCAGAGTTTTCATTCAGCCGAAGCTCTCAGATCAGCGTCACCTGCAGCCCCAGCAGCTCTCAGCCTGCCAGGCTCTGGCTTCTCTGGTCCTGTCCAGGCAAAAAAGGAAGCAGAATAAATCCCTTTTTGGTGCCCAGCAATGGGCTGCTGGCACTTCTGCTCACGAGAGGACAGTAGGGATTCCAGGCCTGGATTTTGTTGGGGTTTTTTTGGTTTTTCTTTTCATAGATCACCAGAGAATGGCTCTGTGGCTTCTGAAAAACTTGTTTCCCACACTTGTGTGCTCGTTCCTGAACACAGCCTCGGAAAAAGTGTCCAAGGCCAGGCTGGACAGGGCATGGAGCAACCTGCCCCAGTGGAAGGTGTCCTGCCCATGGCAGGGGGTGCAATGAGACGAGCTTTAAATCCCTTCCCTCCCAAACCATGCTGTGATTCAATGAGCTCAAGCTGGAAGGGAGAAAAACCTCAAATTAATGAAAACATTTGAGCTGCTTCTCAGTCTTCCATTTATCTGTTGGTGGGAATAAAAGCTGTCATATTTTAAAAATGAACAAACAAATGAAAAACCCAAACCAACCCCCAAATGAATAGTTCAGGTTAGGTTTACCCTGAAAGCTGCTTCATTTGTGTAACTAAGGTTGGATGACGGAGTTCTGGTTTGTTTTGTGCAAATAAGGCAGAATTTCGAAGGCTGATCTGCTGCATACAAGTAACTCTTTCCTTTGATCTTGTTTTCCTCTGCAACTTTTGACTGATTTCTTCTTACAGAAATGCAGTTGTTTTTATAAGGGCTTGAATTTTCAGGGGAGCAGAATACATTTATAGACGGGCTTATGGCACACTGCAGAACTTTGTGATTTTAATGTATGAAATAATATTTGAAGCAAGAAATAGAAATGTCTAATGAAAACATTCTTTAGTGCACAGTTGCAGCAAAGGGTAAATAAGGGATTATAACAAGTGCAAACAAATTTTGCTGTTTAGTCAGTGGTTTAATTGGGTGCAGTGATGTGTCCTTGGACAGGTTGGCTTTGCTGTGAGACTGAAAATGTCGTTGTTGAAGTGCAGTTTCCCTGTTGGTACAAAGTCCCTTTCAGAGGGGAATCTATTTCTGGATTGTTTTCCATGCTGGGGTGTTTGGTACACGGTGCCTCAGTGCTCTCAGCTCTGCCTCTGCTGCCCATGAAACCCAGGTCCCTCTGGTTCCTCTGTGCCTTTCTCAGTCAGGGTCAGGTGCTCGCCCTGCCTGAGCTCTGCGGGTTCCTGGTTGTCACCCCTGGTGTGGAATTCTCTCCTCAAACAACTCTGACTGTTGCATTCCAGGGAGGTTGCAGCAGATAATCTGCTCAGCGAGATCGTCTCACGGTGCAGAGTGGACACCTGGCAGCTTGAACTGCAGTCATTTATTGAGGCTTTTCTTGAAAATGCAGAGCGGAAACGTGCAGGGAGAAATCCCAATCCCACTGCAGGGCCTCGTCTGCCCTGAGAGCAGCTGCTGGGATGTCCCCACTCCAGGGCTGAGAGCTCTCTGAACCAAGAAAAGTCCCCAGTGGAGAGAACAGCACAAAAAAAATATCTCTGTAATTTGATGTCCTCAGAAAGTCACTGAGATGAACTGTTACTTTCCTAAACACAACTCGACTTGCAGATAGAAATCCCTACGGTTCTTGGCTGCGTGGCCTGTTATAAAATACTTGTGTGTGGTTTCAAGTATTTTAATTGTAATGAAACAGCTGGGGATGAAGACAGCGAGGAGTATTTCCCCCTCTGTAGAACAAATGTGCAAATGAGTAGCAGACACTGAAGAGATTTCCCACACAAACTGTTCTGTGTCACTGCAGAAGAGACTGAAAACTCAATATTCAGAATTTTCATCACTTGCAAGTGCGATTGAGCAATCTTTCCGTGTTACCCTTTCTGAGTTACTTTGACCAGAACTTCACATAATTAGAGTTTTTCAGGGAACAAAACATATGCAATTTCCTTGTCTTGAACATTATTTTGAACAGCTCATTTTCATATTTTTCACCAGACACATCACAAAATAACCCTGCTGGTGTATTATGTATTTGCTGCATAATCACCTCTTTTAAAATTCATAATCTGCTGGTTCAATGCAACGAAAATCAGTGGAAGAATGGCGAAGTGATTTCACAATATCAATTCAGACTTCAGAAGTGAAGGCTGTGGGAGTTTATCAGGGTGTGACATCCTGACACGACCATGCTGAGACACAACATTCATCTTCAGGAACCGGGATTCAGCTTTGTGTCTGCTTCCCACTCTTGATCTAGCTCTAAAGACAGCCTGTGATTGTTAATTTTTTCATGAATTCAGAATATTTCTACTATGCAGCAAATTGTCTGGAACGCACAAAGACGCAAAGGAGACAGAAGTGAGAAGAAATGCACAATATAAGCAAAATTACTGAGAGTGATGAAGGGCTGCAGCATCCTGGGCTGATTTACTTGGAGCCCCCTCTGACAGCTCTTTGTACACCTCATTTTCAAGCTCTGAAGTTTCTTAAAGTATTCAGAGCCCTCCATTTCCAGGAGTTTGCCAGAAAATGTGCACCTGATATGCAGCCTTGAAGGTGTATTTTTCCCAAGTGAGGGCTGCATGGTGTTTAAGGCACGTTTTGGGGCGGTGCTGAAGGCAAAGCTGCACACGAAGACCCTGACGGCCGAGCCGAGGTCTCCCAAGGAAATGCTCATTCCTGCCTTTCTCTGGAGTTCCTTGGTGCTGCTGCCAAAGAGACTCTGACCCTCACAGCATGCAGCATTCTGGGTGCTTGGCATGGCTCTTCCATGTAACTTTTCAAATAATGCTAATAAGAAAAACAAATTGAGACAAACCCCAGCATTATAACTGAGACAAGAGCGGCGGCTCGGCCGTGGTGCAGCAGTTGCTGTCTGACCACGTTGTTCAGCCACACTCTGGTCGTGCATTGGAAAAGAATCGAGGAACAGGGCAGTTGTTTATCATTAGAATTCAACACGAATGGCTCAAGAAATTATTCTTCAGTCTGTGGTGAAGCTGAGTTGACACAGGGGAGAAATATGATGAAATGATGTTCTTTCCTTTGTGCCACTGGGCACGTTTTCCCAGTTACCATGGAAGTGGATTTCTTCCCAAGCATTGCCATTATTGTGCTCTTCATAACCAGGTTTCATGTAGCCACAAGGTTTTTAAATATTGTTTCCATCTTGCATTGCCCTTCATTTCTAAAGCAGTGATTGCTGTGTTATTAGGAGATAATTCCTGCTGTTGCTTTGTGAAGATTTTTGTTATTATCTTTTCACCTGCAGCACGCGGGTGCTTCGGTCTCTCCTGTCACCCTGATTGCTTGTCTGGTCTCTTTCTGTGTATTTTGTACCTTCCAGCATTAATTTTTGTTGCCATTCACTGTTTCAGTCCTTGACAACGATCAGCGGTGGGGTTTGGGTCTGACCCACTCTTTGAATTTCTCATTCTCCATAGTGCCTTTTCTGCGTGCTCAGCACACAGAAGCGGTGACAGGAGCCTACAAGAGAATCGCTGGGCTTCAGCTGCCGTTCCCTCGTGTTTGCTCTGTGTTACAGGACCCATCAGGTGTCTCCCGCACAGCATTTCCTGAGGATGATGCTAAGAAGTCGATATAAATTATGCATGAGTGTTATTTTGGCTCTGCTGCTCCCTGCTCCAGATTTCACAGAATTGGCATAATGGTCAAACCTTGTCTATGAGAACTCAGGAAAGACCTTTAAAGATAACAGTCTGTACATCCTCCAGGGTTTGTGAGAACTTCCCTCATATTCCTCCTCTGTTCGAGTAGAGGAGTCACTGATGAAAGTGCTGATTGATCGGGTTTGGGGTTACAGAACACACTGCTGTTAATGTAACTCCTTCTGGCCTGAATTTTGGACCAAACTCTCTGAAGGAAAAGCACTTAGGGTTTGTGGGAAGAAGATCTGAATTGTAAAAACTGTCCGTGCCTTCACTGGTTTCAGATGTGACTTTAAAAACCCATATATGCCATCATTTCAATGGTTTCTTTCAGTAAGTTTCCACAGCGCAGGAAATAGACTGTTTTAAGCTTTATCTCTATTTTTTGGTGTGATTATCCAGCAGAAGTTCGTACTTGGTTCATTTTTTCCACCTGTCATTACATCAGAGCAGTCACGGTGCTCATAAATACCTGAGTGAATTCATTCAGCCTCCACCTCGGGATCTGGGTTACTCATCTCTGAGCTGAAGCACTGAACTCCCAAATTTCCGAGTCATGTGAGCCTGAAAAGGCATCAGAGAGCATCTCACTGCAGCTGGGCACTGCTTTAACAGAATTCACGTGAGGAGTCTGAGGAGAGGTCTATTCGTTATTCTGGAAATGTTTCCAACGCTGTTCCTGATTTATGCACCTTCCCAAAATGATGCCCTGGAGCCAGAAGGGTTCTTGGTTTGGAACAAGGTGCAGGAAAGGGGCAGCTTTTGCAAAGCCACCTAAAGCAGTCAATGAGCATTGAAGGGTTTGTTTGTTTGGGGGTTTTGTGAGAATATTGTTTGGTTGGTTGTTTGTTTGAGTAAATCCCCCCTTTTCTTTTATGCTGCAAGAAGCTGATGTAACAATTCTTCCTAGCTGGCCAGAAAGAACTGGGAGTTGCAGAGCTGAATTTTAGGTTTATTACCTATTTACATTTCAAAAGCAAGGACAACAGGCAGACCTATTTTACTGTTAGACAAAATCATCATCTTCTGAGAAATAGCCTCGAAATCCTATTTTGATTAATATGTTGTTTATGAACACAGAATTCTCTCCTTGCTCCATCTCAATCCCTCTCTTTTATTTTGAGGGAGAATCCATTTAAAATCAAACCTTTATCTTAGGGTGACATGAATCTCCAGTTTTGTCCGTCTTCAATTATTTCTCTCTGTTACTTAAGGTGCTGTTCTCTCCCTTTTTGACATCCACGTGTGTGACACTGAGCACAGGCACACAGGATTCTATTCTTTGGGCTCTCTTTCCAGCCCAAATTTTATAACAAATGTCTCTGACAATACAATAAAGCAAAGCAGGAGCAGCAGGAAATTCAGGGAGAGAGAGGAAACGGGAGCAGTTGAACGATGGGAATTTTGTTGCTGTCCTAAGCCAAAACTCTGCACTTTTACACCCAGATTTAGCACAGAGACTTTG
Source organism: Pomatostomus ruficeps (assembly GCA_013400735.1). NCBI lineage: Eukaryota > Metazoa > Chordata > Aves > Passeriformes > Timaliidae > Pomatostomus > Pomatostomus ruficeps. Next base: position 32,348 of record VYZT01064889.1, read on the forward strand.
GACTTAAAGATCTTCCATAAATCTTCGGGCCCAGGAGTTTTATACGAGCTGTACCTTAGAAACATCAATCCTCATAAACTCAGGAAATATGGAAGTTATTGGGGGTAAAGGAATTTCAGCAAGTTTAGATCACAGTTATTTAAACTGATGAGAAATTAATTCCGTAGTAAGTGGCTGTAGAAAAGTTATCGTTTAATTAAAATGAATGGAAAATGTGACAATTTAATTTAAGTCTTTAAAGATTAGAGTTCGGAATTATATTTTCTCTTGTTTTCATCAAAATCTCGAAGTGTTTTAGAAGTGCTTAGATTCATATTGTGGCTATTTAATTAATGCCCATTTTTGGTGAGAGGGGAGACTGAGGCAGGAGAGGGAAATCTCTGGGACAGGAGAGAGAAATCACTGGGGCAGGAGAGGGAAATCACTGGGGCAGGAGAGGGAAAACACTGAGGGAGGAGAGAGAAATCACTGGGGCAGGACATGGGGCACTGGCAGGAGCCAGGAATAGAATCAAACCAAAGTGATTTCCAGTGACAGGAATAGATCCACCCTTTAGGCAAAACACAAAGGCATGAAAATATTTGGAAGCTGACAGCCTGGAAATATCGCATGCTCCCTGCGAATGTGTCATTCCAGCCTGTCAGATAAAAATATTTGTGAGAGTGAAAGGGATATTTACAGAAGACAGCTTACATATGATTATATTCTATAGAATCCTGGAAATATTTGTAATATTTCCCATGATTTCTACTAGGCATTAAATACCTCAGGATTTCTCAGGTGTCCTTGAAGCTTTTTCTGTATGGTCAAAAGTAAAGCTCTTCGTGAAAATTTTTATTATTACACGCAGTAATATGTGCATATTATGAAATAGATTTCCACTAATATATTTCATGTGTGTTTGAGCTATGATTATTCCTACTGTATCTTGCAGGATATTTCTATTTAAAGAGTAGAGTACTGAAAAGTGTGGGGTTTTTTTATTACAAGAAAAATTCCTAACACCACACCAGAGTCTGCCCAAACTGGATATTTAGGTGACGTGTTTCACCATGGTGTGGAAATGCACAGAATTTGGGAAGTAAAATTGAAGAAACTCCCTCCTATTCGAACTAAAAACTCTGAGTGAGGGGAAATGCTCCTCCCTGAGCAGCTGGAGCTCAGAGCTTGCTTATGTGAGCTGGAAAGGAATAAACTTTGTAAATCAAAGGGTTTAAAGCAATACAGAGCTACAGAAGAGACACAGCAGCGGAAAGGCCTTGACCTGCAACTCCTGTTCAGAAAAGAATGATGATGATGACACAGAATAAGGTGATTCTGCCGAGCTGTGGGGGGGTTTGTGCTGTCTGAAATAAATCACTCGTGCAGAATCCCCTTTTTCTGCAACATCTTCAGCTGTTTGTGTCAGGTACGAGGCAGCTTTGAGGAGATGAATGTCCCCAGGTGAGTGGAGCTTCAGGAACAATGTGTTTGTTTCCTCGTGGGCAGCGTGGGACAGATTTCAGCAGAATCCCGTTTAGGAGCTGATCCCACAGAGGTGGCAGAGCAAACCCAGCAGCCTGGGGAGTGGCACAGGGCAGCCCTGTGGGTGTGCCCAGGTGTGCAGCAGGGCAGGGACGGTGTGTGAGGGCAGGGCTGAGCAAAATCCCATTTCTTGAACAGGAGGAGATTTGATGACTCTCAGCTTTTCACAAATCAATCCCTTAGTTCAGCCGGCAGGATCAGCTGAGGGAGTGCTCAAAGATGGGATCAGAGGGTGCCCTGGAGCTCAGGGAGGGAGCTCAGCTGGGTGTGGGGTGAGGCTGTGCAGGGACAGCACCGGCAGAGCTCTGTCACCTCCCCAGCCCAGCTCCCGCCGCGTCCCTCCGGTCCCCATAAGGAAAGGACGTGGCACCCTGTGGCACCAAGCACAGGCACTGGATTTCCCTGATCCCATCAGCAATACCGGGGAATGGTGCACGGATGGAAAGAAATCCTTCTCAAGGTTTGCACAAAGAATCTTTTCCTCCCACAGAGCCTCAGCCACAGCCGGGGATGTCACTGCAGCCAGGCCCTGGTCAAAGGAAGCAGGGAGATCCTCTGGGTGACTGCTCCGTGCCTAAGTGGGATTCCCTGTCCTAAGCCTCCAAAAGCTGAACTTTGGCTTTACTCCCTGATTAAGAAACTGAACTTAGCCCTTCTGATTTTTTTTTTTTTTTTTTTTTTGTGATGAGACTGAAACTCCTTTCCCTGTTTCTCCAGTGGCTCACAGACCAGGGGCCAGGGGACCAGTGCAACAGCAGAGCTCGTTTGCTGCGCTCCACCAGTCCCCAGAGATCAATGGCAATTAATTGTCCTCCCTTTGGTTTAGTCTTTGATGTGTCCAATCGCTTCTGGGTGGTGTAAAAGTCAGGCATTCACAGCATCCCGCAGCAGTGAGCTGCAGAGCTGAGCGGGGTTAACAGAGCCCCTGGGTGAGCAGGGTTAACAGGGACCCTGGGTGTGACCCTGGGTGTGCAAAGTTAACNAGACCCTGGGTGTGACCCTGGGTGTGCAGGGTTAACAGGGACCCTGGGAGTGACCCTGGGTGTGACCCTGGGTGTGCAGGGTTAACAGAGACCCTGGGTGTGACCCTGGGTGTGCAGGGTTAACAGGGACCCTGGGAGTGACCCTGGGTGTGACCCTGGGTGTGCAGGGTTAACAGAGACCCTGGGTGTGACCCTGGGTGTGCAGGGTTAACAGGGACCCTGGGAGTGACCCTGGGTGTGACCCTGGGTGTGCAGGGTTAACAGAGACCCTGAGTGTGACCCTGGGTGTCCGAGGTTAACAGAGACCCTGGGTGTGACCCTGGCTGAGCAAGGTTACAGAGCCCCCGGCTGTGCCGATTCTGGCTGTGCCGATTCTGGCTGTGCCGATTTTGGCTGCCCGTTCTGGTTGTGTTCGGCGCTCCCTTGTGCTTCCCTGAGGAGCTGGGAGCGCTCAGCCTCTCCTCTCCCCGGCACTTCGGATTTTACAGCTCCTGTCACCGCCCTCTCAGTCACGCCGTGTCCCCTGACGGGATCATTGCTGTGTCACAATTATTTGCTCGTTTTCTTCTCTCTTGTTTCTTTTTCTCTTCGTTCATCCTTTTGAGGTGGGACACCAAAGCAGCACGGAGAACCCAGCACAAGGACACAGCATTTCTTTGGCAGTGACACATGGATATCCTGCAGTTCCTTAATCTTTGCTGATAATCCTAATTATTGAATTATTGCTTTCTCGGATGTTGCTAATCACTGAGATGCTGGGGATTGCTGGCTCTGGCTGTTACAACTATCAGGTCTTTTTCCTGACTGGGAATATCCAGTTAACAGCCAATCATTGTATTTGAACAATTAGGATTGGTTTTCCCTTGTGCTCACCCTTCTGTTTGCCCCTGCGGTGTTTTCCGTAGAAATATTTCCACTTAACAGCTGTAAAAAATTTACCTATGAAGCGAAAGCAAATGATCGCTTTCAGTCAATTTACAATTTTGAAAACAACTGAATTATTTAAATAAACTTTATAAATATTTCAAGCTGCAATTGATTTTTGTTTTACGAATGTCCCGTGCTGGGAAGTCAGACAAAGAAATTAGCTTGAGAAACGTGACTTAATCACGCTGCATTAATCAGGAGCTCAAATAGGTGCTGCTTTTCAGGCTGCAGGGGTAATGCTCATGCTCTTACTCTTGGGAGAAGTGACTGCGCAGTATTTTGAATGTGTATTTTCACTATTTTGGATGTTTTTATCATCAACCCGGGGAGGAAGGTGGGCAGAGGTGTTGTCCTGCCCTCCCCACCTGTAAGAAAGCTGAAAAACTGCCCTTAATGTCTCCAAAGTGGCAAAAGTGCAGTGGCAGCTGCGAGCTGCTGATGTGACCCAGGAGCTGCTGCAGCTGCCAAAGCCCTGGGAGGGGACAGTGCCACCCTCGGGGACGGTTTGGGGGTGGCAGGAGCTCACCCTGCGCTTGAGAGAATTGCTCTGGTTCCTCAGGAATGCCGCAGAGGAAAGGAAATTCCATTGTCTGGCTTTGCCAGCAGAGGTGGAGAAACTTTTGACAAATGTGTCATTTTTTTATGGGTGACACAAAAACTCCTGGGCCGCTGCCCGGATTGTCACCTGCTGTGCTCGGGTGTGACAGTCTCGGGGTGCTCAGTGCCGGTATCACACAGGGTGGGTGGTGACTGCCAGAGTTACATTCACTTATCTGCGTCACTGCTCTTCCTTTGCAGGGTGTTCCTGAGAGCCATCAACAAATTTGCAGAGACGATGAACCAGAAATTTTTGGAGAACATGAATTTTGAAGTCCAGGTGAGTATTTGGGGTTTTTAGCTGAGCCAAGGCAGAATGTGCAGGTCTGCCAGAGCCCCCCTGGTGCTGTGCCCCCGGGTCAGAGGGGCTGTGGCTCTGCTGGGGCAGGATTGGATTTTCTGCCATGGGACACCAGAACTGGGCTTTGGTTATTTATGACAAGGCCCCCAAACTGGGTATTTTGTTCTGTGACTGTTCAGGACTGGCAAGCAGAAAATTCTTTTTTTCCTCAGAGCATTCAGAAAGTCAATCTCAGATGTAGCACACGGAGCCTTTGCAGTGGCAGTGCTTGGATGTGGGACAGAAAAGGCCTCACTCTGCTGATTCCTGGAGTATTTAGCACTTAGAATTTATTTTTGACTTGTAGTCTTCCCTGACAAGTCTACCGTCATTTATTTAGTTTTATTTAGTTCCTTTAGAATTTATTTTTGACTTGTAGTCTTCCCTGACAAGTCCATCTTCATTTATTTAGTTTTATTAGCTCTTTCTGTAACAATTTTAAATTAGGGTTAGCTGGGGTTTTTATTTGTTCAGTATCATTCTGTGCAACTGAACTATTTGGTTATGCATTTTACCACGTTTGGCTTCCTTTGGATAAAAATGAAAATGTCCGTAGTTTTCCCGTTCATTAAATTCGTATTAAAACATAAATACACTTTTAGATTCAGGATTTGTCCCTGAGTGCTGCCTGATCATGGTGTGTAAAGTTATTCTGTTTCACTCTTGCCATAAAGTCCGGGGATTTGCATTTCACGGTTCATCTCCCAGCTTGCAATCTGTTTTAAATGAGTCCACTTGTGCTAAAAACTGTTTGGGAATTGGTCTCTTGGTCCTCAGCACAAAAACCCCTTGGTCCCAAACAGCACAGGAGGAGTTTGAAAGGAAGGTAAAAGATTCAGTTCACACTCAGTTACAGCGGCCCCAAGTGTGAAATGCAGAGTTTGTCCTCCTTTATTTCATTAAAAATGTTTTACCTTCCAAAGATGTGACTATACAAATGTATGGTGTTAATTAAGATTTTTGAATCACAGTGAAAGATGTTTCTTCCAACACATTTAAAATGTATTTTTTTAGTAAATGTCCCTGTTGGAAGCTCTCAGATCCTTGACATGTTTATGATATAATCTTGGGCTCTATCAGTTTATTAACGAGCAATTTATAACCGATCACTTCTGTAGCACTTGATCACTTCTCAGTGCACGATGTGTCAGGAATTTTTCAAAGCGGCCAACAAAGGTCTGAAAGACATCCCCGTGGGCAGGACACCAAAAGCACAGAGACTGCGCCTGGCAGAGCTTTATGGAGGTGTGCTCTGCCTTTTCCAGGCGTGCAAGCAGCAGTTTGATCTGAGCTTTTATTTCAGCTCTTTCCTGTGGCAATCGGAGCCTCCAAAGCGTTATCAAAGAACCAGGGACGCTGCAGTTCAGCGCTGCTCCTCGTGGTTCAAGGGGAGGCATTCATGCTCTTTTTCCCTGACTTGTCAAACACCTGGAGGCTCTGAGGAAGCTGAACAATGTTGTGGTAAATAAGCAGTGCCCTGTAAAGAATTGCAGAACCCTCCCAGTCTTCATAAGAGACTTTAAAGTACAAATTGAGGTGTTCCCTGACTTTTCTTTCATGAATAAAAGCTCTGCAAACCTTCTAACTGTTCCCTAATATTTAAAAAGCTGCTACTGGACTAAAGAAAGTCAAAGAAAGTGCAAAGCACATTGTCTAAGAGTCTTAATTATAAATTAAATTTGATTTCCCACAGTATATTTTTTATATCAATATCTTGGCTGTGAGCAAATCCGAGCAGTGATTAACTCAAGTAAATGAGAAACTTCTGTGCTTTATAAAATAGTTCACCTATTATATAGTATATTGTATATAATATATAGTAAAGCTGCTGTGTAGCTGTATTTCTATTTTTATCTACATTCATACAGAAAAACTGTGAATTGGGACAAAAAGAACTTGCTTTTTCAATTTTGGTTGGAGAGAAAACTTGGAAGGAGTGTAACTTTCAGGTTTAAGAGCTGCAGCCTGATAATCACATGGACTTTATTTCCAGCCCCAGGAGCAAAGGCAGCCCCACAAATCCCAACCCTCAGCTGGGTTTAGGACAGAAGGAGCTGAATGGGCTGGGAAAATAGAGATGCACATCAGCCAAAGTGTTATTTAAAATAAAAAGCTGTCACACCTCTACTTTCTGCGTAAACAAGTGCGTGATTTATACTGTCTGCAGGACGGTGTGCTCAGATCAGATTATTAAGAGTTGAAGCAAAGTCTTAATTAAAAGAAAAATTTGAGAAGCTGTTTAAAGCCCAAGGGAGACAGATCTGAGGGTTTTCACTTGGCTGAGTGGTTGCACGGCAATAAATAGTCCACAAGCAAAGCAAACAAAGCAAGCCAAGTGTGAAGCAATGAGCATCTAAGAAAGGGTGGTTTAAACCTGGAGAAATGCAATGAAGAAATTTTTTTGCTACTGTTGGAGCTTGTTAAATGGAGAAAAAAAAAGATTCCTGGCCTGTTTCTTGTTGGCAAAGCAAATTGTTTTTTTAATGCAATGCAAGGGAAAGAGGTGATATCACCCAGGGCCTGGGGAGGGATGTGCTGAGCCTGAGCAAGAGCGGGTGCAGTCCCTGAGTTTGGAACCAGGAGCTGCCTTAAAGCCGTGGGTTCAATGCTGAGGCTGTTGCTGCAGAGAAAAACCCCAAACCTGCCCAGCCCAGCAGTGAGGGGCTGTTAAATCCCTGTTTTCTGAGCTCTCCCATCCCTCGGGGTCACCAGGGCCCTTCTGGCCGGGAGCCCTTCCCTTCCCTTCCCTGAGGTTGCAATTGCACAAGGGGCCTTTGGGCCCGGAATCTTTGGTCTTGGGGGTAAAATTCACCTGATATCAGAGGTTTCGTGCCTGCTGGGTGAGGGGGTGGTTCTCCTTGGTTTGGGTTTTGTTCTGGGTTGCACACAGAGTGCCCAGGGCAGGGGTTCAGTCCCTCGGTGGCGCTCGGAGGTTCCTGCAGAGCTTCCCCAGTGTCAGCCAAACTCAGCACAGCGAAACCAGGGCTGCCTGCAAGGCTTCTCTTAGAGAATATTTACTGTTGTGCTGATAAAACAAAGCTGTTGGCTCCCGAGGAAATCATTTTACAGGGGAGAGAGGAGTGAAATTTCATTAAGTGATGGACCAAAAATAAACCGTGAAGTGGGAGTGAAGGAGGGCTCCCAATATCCGTGGTGCCTACAGTACAAACAGGGACAGAATCTTGCATAATGCATGACTCTGCATCCTTCAGCGCCGAACATAAACTGGAACATGAGGATTTAATGCACAGGAATCTGGAGGTTCAGCAGGAATTATTGGAATAGGTAAAACCCCTCGAAATTCCGCAGGTTTTATTCTATTCATGTCCCCGGATTTGAATCGGGTTATTTTCTCACATTTATGTTTGCTATAAAGAGGTTCTGTTAAATCCTGAGACAGGTTATCCAGACAGGCAGGGAATATTTTCTCACTTCAGGGTTCTGAAGAAGGAATTCCGCAGCTCCCGTGGCTGAAGCTGTCCAGCAGCTCTTGCCTTGTGCAGCTGGAGCTGTCCCAGCCCAGGCTTGTCTTGCACCACAGCAAATGAAATAAAACCCAGGTTTTGTTCCATCCTTGGAGACCCCACGGAACAGATTTGCCGTTGCCTTCTGCTCTCTGCCTGAGACCTTCCACTGCTTTAGCTCCAGCTGCATTTTGAAGGGTTTAAAGCTGTTGCTGACAGCCTGGAAGCTTCTGAAAATTGTCTTTCCTCCCTTAAATTTGTGTTTCCTAGGCAAGTTTCTCTTTTCCCTTTCCATCTCTCGCGTGTGAGAAGTGTTTCTCTTTGATTGTCTGGAGAAGAAGTCATTTGCTTTCAGGAGGGAAGGGTTGTGCACCGGCAGCCCGGGGCCCTTTTGTCTGCCTCAAGTACCCGGCTCAGCGCTAACAGCTGTTATTTAGGGATGTATTTTGTCCTTCTTTCATGTGGAGAGCTCTTCACAAATTACACTGGAATTTCATACAAATGGCTGTTGAATTAGGACCCGGAGAGGAGGCAGGAGATGCCTTTTGAAGTGGTGCTCAAATGCGGTGTAATTACATCGGTGCCTTAACTCCGAATTGTTGAGATTCACCAGCTTGGGATGCGTTCCCCCAGTCCTGCCCCGGTTCAGGGTTTCTTGTTGTTGGCTAATGAATCTCATGCGAATCTTTTTTTAGCAATATTTATTCAGCTGCTCTGTTATTAAAAGCAAATGTGTAGTAGTGGTTATTAAAATTCATCCTTCGTGCTTTTCTGCTAATTGCATAATACTAATGATGTACGTCTCTGCATAATATAAAAATCTCATATTGCTCGCATCGTTTGGTTTCATAAATTATTCCGCATTATGCATCATTTAATATTATTCCCGCTTTCCTCAAAATTATTATAATTTCCTTATATTCAATTTACAGCTGTGGAACAACTATTTTCATTTGGCTGTGGCTTTTATCACCCAGGATTCCCTGCAGCTAGAAAACTTCTCCCATGCAAAATACAACAAAATCCAGAACAAGTAGGCAAAATATTTATTTTCCCTTATATCTTTAATTTTGGAATAAAATTATAAAAAAGGCAACGATAAAAACACATTTTATGTTTCTTTCTCCCCAGATATGGAGACATGAGACGTTTAATTGGCTTTGCCATCCGGGACATGTGGTACAAACTGGGTGAGTAGCAAACTGAGCCTCGCTGCAGCTGAATCTGTCACAGAGTGGTTGTTCCTTTGAAACCTGTCTGACACGAAGGGCTTCTGTAAATATTTCTGTATTTGAACTCAAAATGTGTCTTCACTGCTGCCATCAAGCTTGGAGCTGACACGAGATGCAGCTGGACGGCTGTCAGGGGTTTATTTCAATGAGAACTCACAACCTTCTCTCAGATTTCAAACCTGAGTGAAATCAGCTTTCAGAAACTTTATTTTGGAGGAGTTGAGACTGGATAAACGTTCCCTGAGAAAGTTCCTGCTCAGCCTACACCTTGAAATGAGGGGACTCAGACTCGGAATCTGTTTGGATTAAAATTCCAAAAAGGTTTTTACTTTTGTAAAACGCTGCTCGTCCTTTGAGAGTTTCTTATTAACTCCTTTGGGATCATTTCTTGTTAACTGAACTTAGGGAGAGTATTTGTTTTCTCTTGGAAAATTTTTGCGTGGCATTTGTGTCGAAAATTAACAGGGCCCTCATCGGAGAGGAGCAGCAGGCTCAGAGCACTCCTGGGTGAAGGAACAAGCCTCACTTTTGTTGATGAGAATGTTTTTGTCTCCTCAGCAGCTTCAGGCAGCAGTGACACCCCCACCCAGATCCCTGGGTTTGCTGCTGCTCTGCCCCAGTGCCAGGGCAGCCTTGGAGCCACGGCTGGGACCTGGCTGAGCTTTTTGTGGATTTGGGAGTTTGTTGGCAGCTGGTGAGACGCTGGTGCCAGCAGATAATCCTGGGTGGGTTCAGCAGCTGGGTTCTGTGGAGGGTGTTTCTGTTCCGATAGTGATTTGGTTGGATTTATAGTTGCAATGTCTAATTTTATTAAAAAGCAGGTAATGGTTGTCTCCTTCCAAGTTACACCACATGACATTACCCAGTGGTCCTCTCCTGCTGATAGAATTTGGGGGTTCTTAGGGCAATTTATTACTTTCTACTCTAAATATTTATAAGGAGATATCAAAAACTGAAAAACTGAATTCTTCCCTAAAATATCAACTCCTCTGGCATTCCTGCTTGTTCCTGGCACTGAATTCTGGCATTTTAGAAGAAGCCTTTATCCATTCACCTGCCCCCAGCTTTGGAGAAGGAGCAGAGAGGAGAGACTGAGCTGTAAGACTGGACCAAGACAGCTTTAAATGATTGCAGGTCCTAGATATTTTCCCCAAAAAATTTGGTTTTCTCCTCAAACATTCCATTTGTGGTTTTGTTCCAGGCCAGAATAAAATCTGCTTTATCCCGGGGATGGTTGGGCCCATCCTGGAGATGACTCTGATTCCAGAGGTCGAGCTACGAAAAGCCACCATCCCCATTTTCTTTGACATGATGCTGTGTGAATACCAGAGGACGGGAGAATTCAAGAAGGTAATTACAGATACCCTGGGTGAAAATGCATTTCCAGGTCATGGGCTCGGTATTTCTGGTAAATGTTTGTCAGGTGAGCTTTGCTGCTCACACCAAGGGAAATCCAAGTGCTAAGAACCCAAAACAGCTTTTTTGCAGCAAGTGAAGGATCTCCAGAGGGACTTAGTTGGATTTGGGCAAAACTTGTTGCAGGGACAGCAAGAAATAGATGGAACAGCAAATAGGGAGATTGCAGGATCTGAATCCAGATTTTCAGGATTTTATTGGAAAAGGTTCTGAGCAGCAAGACTCACATTGAAGTCAGCCCTTCGTTAAGTAGGAGATAGCATTAAATGTCCTCTAGGGATCCTCTCTAATCTAAATATTTCCTTATCCCCCTTCCTGGCGACAGAGACATTGGTAAGGCAAAACTTCCAGGTTTTAGTGGAGAGTATCTGACAGGAGTAGCAGTGAATAATTAATCATATATTATCAGATTTATCAGGAAACTGTAACTTTTCTCAATGTTTATTGTGAGAAAAAACCAACCACTGTGAAGAACTGAAACTCCTGGGGAGTTTTCTGCCCTCGTTCTGAGAAGGAAAAAGAATTTTTAAGTCACAACTATGAAATATTTTTGATGGGTGGAATAGAAATAGGGGTGGTGGGGCAGGGCACTGGAGACTGTAATCTGAATTTCCTGTCTGCCTGGGCAGTGGGGGCTCATCCCTGGCTGACATCTCCATTCCCCTCGAGCTCTCTGGGCACGGATTCACCTCGCTCTGTTTGCACACTGCCTCCCACAGCGAATCATAAACTGATATTCAGCTTTGCAGTTACACCAAGAATTAATTCAGAGCAATCTGTGTGAGGCAAAATGACAAACAAAAAGGCATCATTTGAGACCCATGTAAATATAAATATCTCGTACGCCCAGCAATGTTTAATGCTTGGAATCATTTGGGGCATTCTGTGTCAATGAAGTATGGAACAAACGAGCAGATGGAATTTCCATTTTGGTCTCTATTCCACGGTGCAAAGCTTTTGGTTCAAGGCCAAGATTAAAAACCACTTTGTTTCTGTGCATCTGTTCCCTCTGTGTCCTGCTAGTCCTATATTTGCCTTCTTCAAAATGTTTTCCTGCTCGTGGCTTTTACCTCCTCTCCCGGGAGAGCCCCGGGGACCTGCAGAGAGCAGGAACCCTGAGAGCTCATCCGTCATCCTGCCTGATCACCAGGAGCAGCAGCCTGGGCGCCTGCGACAGGCCAGGCACTCCAGCGGCCACTGAATCACTTCTGCTGCCAGAAAAAGAACTTTCAGGTGGTATTTGACAGTGCCAAGGAACAAGGACATTGGGTTTATTGCAGCTTGAGGAGGAGAGGGAGTTCTCATCAGATGGTGCAGAAACTATTTCATAATTGAGCAGCTGAGTCTCGTTGGACTCCGATGCTCTGCCTTAGGAATTGGGATCATTTGCTCATCAAGAATCATGGGGTTTATCCTCTCCTTTCCTATGGATGAGGGAATTGAGATAGAAAAACTCACCTCTGTAAGTTTAGCCATTCTGGTGAGTTTTTTAGAATACATCTTTTAAAGGAAAGGCACTTGAAGTTTTATGTTTTAAAATTATTACCATCTTAATTGAAAGGGGCGAATAACTAATATGAATGGGTAATTATTGGGTGCACAGACACTGAACTCTAGGTTTCGCTAGTGGACGATTTCCATATACAAATGGACATTTAGCAGTGTAAAGGATGGTTCTGAAAGCTTCAGTCTAAAATGCTGAGAATGACAACATGTTATTTCCTGAGCGCCTGGGGCACTCAGGAGCCCACAATGACATTCACGGAAAACATCATTTTGTGGAACTTTGAAAATAAATAATTTATTTCTAATCTAATCTTCTCTAATGAGAGAGGAGGGGAATAAAAAGCACGAACAGAAACATCTTTACGAGCTGAGCCTGTAGCAGCACAGGAACCAGAGCCTGTCTGGTGCCTCCCACATGATTTAATAACCTTTCCCAAATCCTGTCTCTGCTCTGTCCCTGGTGCTGTGCTGGGACAGGGCTCCGTTCTGGGGGGCACAGGGGGTGGGCTGGGGCTGGGGCTCTGTCCTGCTTCCTGCAGGCAGCGAGGACAGAAAGTCATTTAAATTGATCAAGCAGGAATTCTATTTTATTTAGCTATTTCTAGGAAATCATCTGATCCCAGCTTAGAAAACAAAATTCCACCTGTGGCTGCCTCAAGGATAGCTTGCTCCACGTTTCTATTTGATGGCTTGGAATCTGCATGCAGGTGTCTGACACAGAGAGACATTTTCTTGCAACCCTTTCCTCTGCTTTGCACCAGTAATTTCCATTCACTCTGAGCGGTGTTATATAAGCTCGTAATTTTAACTCTAATTGGAGATGTAGAGAGGGAGCCATTAATAAATACTAATTTTAGCTATCAAGGCTCTGTCTATCATGAGCTCGGAGAGCTGGGAATCTTGGAAAGCCAATTTATTCATCTCTCGGTGTCTGTGGAGAGACTCAGACCAGTAAATGCATCCCTTTCTCCTTCAAACAGAAAGAGAAACTCGTTGCTTTTGCGTTGGACACACGGGGTTAAAAAAGCCACATCCTCCAAACGCTGCTGAGCCACCTTTCCTTGAGAGACCAGGTTGTGCATTTCATTCAGGCTTCCCAAAGGAAAACTCATCATCCAGGGACCCCGTCCCGTTGTTCTAACTGTGAGCTGAGGCCAGGAGTTAGAAAATGTTTGCTTCAAACAAACAAACAAACAAACAAATAAACAAGGAGAATTAGCTCTTTGCAGAGTAAATGAAAATATCATTTAGCTAAACATGGATTTGAGCTACGTTGTGGATTTAACTTGGCTTAGGAAAGATTAATTGGTCTGTGTTTATATTTTTGTTCAAACAAATCATTCTGTTTGTGTTTGGTGTTTTCAGTTTAGTATCTCTCGTGGGTTCTGCCAATTGCTGGAGCCATCTGGGGGAGTTCTCTGTGTTTGCTTTCCTTCCTGGCTGCTGTGGGGCTGTGTCAGAAGGCAGAGCTGGCTGCTGGTGTGGGCTGGGGCTGTCCAGGCTCGTTGGGAGAGGACAGAAATTCATTTTGTGAGCCTGGGGCAGAGCTCTGAGCTCCCCAGCTGACTGAGGGAGTGGCTGAGGTGTCCTCAGCGAGCTCCCCTGGCCCATGAGGTTTATTTGCTGTAAATATCCATATTCTTTTCTCCCTGTTCTCCAAACCTGGTGTGAGGGGTTCAGAAGGATGCGAGAGCAGCAGCAGAGACTGAGGTGGTTGGCCTGGTGCTTCAGACAGATCCATGGAAATCATGGAGCTGTTTTGTGCTGTGGATTTTTCGGAGCTGGGGAGATTCCTTGGCTCTGTTAGAGAAGCAGGTGGGTTTAAAGCTAAATTGGTGCCAGCGGCAATTAGACACACTCTGTTTAAGTGAGAGGAGAAAGACACTTTCCAGAGCTTAATTTTGGCACAGAAACTTTAAAACTTTGTTCTATTTCTGCCAACTTTTTTATTTGTTTGGATCCAAGCAACTGATTTTTTCTCTTCTTGTGGCTTGTTGAGAAACTGCAGGAAAGATGCTTAGGAAGAGTTTTTTTGTTCAGATCCAGCAATGTGAAATTATTGCCTCTTTGAGAAGCAATCAATTCTCTACCTGCTGAATAAGTACCAGGAAGGATTTAAGAGGGGGATGATTTTTAGCTGCTGCTTGACCTGCACTATATTCACAGTTTTGTCTTACTGCAGTAAGTCCACAGAAAAAGGCTGGATTGGACATTTTTGTTTAATATTTCCTTGTCCTGAAACTGCCACGCACCTGTGTTACCCATGTTAAATACTAATGCACATCCTGCTTGCACCTAAAAACTGATTCAGAGCCCTTTAAACTCCTATTTCAGCCTGGATGAGATGGAGAAATTTTATTTTTTTTCTGTTGAGCTATTTTTCAGTGATAGCTCTTTATTCTCTAGTGTTAGTGTAGTATGTACTGTTCAACAGGCAGTCATTAATCTGGATTCTAATTGCAGAGAAAGAATTAATATTACAGCAGCAAAAGCTGCAAGTAACCAAGAAGTGGAAATGGCTCCTTCCTCCCTGCCCTGTCCACAGGAGGCTGTGCCTGCACTGCTGCTGCTCTGAGCCCAGGATTTGGCGCTTTTTTGTGAGCAGTGGAGAACTTTGGCTGCTCTTGATGCTGTTTCAGAGCCCCTTAAAAGGAGCAGCAGCCGCTCGGCCTCAAGGGTGGTTCACAGGATCAGGAGCCCAACAGATCCGGGCTGGACACCGGAGGAAAGAGGGGAAGGTTTGGCTTTGCTGTTGGAAAATGATGCTCATTTTTCTGGGTGGGGAGTTTGAATCATGACCTACTTGAAGGGAGTACCTCTAGTAACATCTTTGCATTTAGAATGTCTTGTTTTCTAAAACTGAAGGAATTCTAAAAGCGCATCTGAAGGGATGTGTGCCCTGCTCGGTGCTCTCAGAGGAAGGGCTGCTTTCCTCTGTGTAACCCTGGCTTGGCTCCTGCAGCTCAGAGCTGATTGTTTTGATGAGGATGTATTTAAATGAGGGAAAATATTTTGCACTGCAGTTATCTGGAAGTGCCACATCTGAAACAGCAGAGTAATTCTTTGTACCATGAAAGGCTTCCGGTTCTCTGATGGGATGATCTGGATCCCAGCCTGCCAAAGCCCTCGGTTACACAGAAACACTCCAGG
Source organism: Pomatostomus ruficeps (assembly GCA_013400735.1). NCBI lineage: Eukaryota > Metazoa > Chordata > Aves > Passeriformes > Timaliidae > Pomatostomus > Pomatostomus ruficeps. The sequence continues at coordinate 47,487 of VYZT01064889.1, forward strand.
GAGAAACAGAATTATTCATGTCCTGACAATTGTGTGAAATTTTGTATCAAAGAAGAACGCGAAAACTCGCTGCATTAGCGCAGTAATGAATGCTGTCATTTTAACAGTGGTTTTAATAATTAGATCTGTGTAAAGCAGCTGAGCTGTATTTCAATGTAGGTCTCCACTAATGCTCTCCCTGTGCCTCTTGAAGTGATAATGACTTGTCAGGAGCCCTGAGGTTGATCTTCCCTCCTCTGAACAGGGAACAGTGTTTGCAGGAGGACAGAGACTGCAGCTGCAGGCTCTGAGCTGTGTCTCACACGCCCGGGGCAGGGGGAGCTGGGTGAAAACCTCTGGCCAGGTTTTCAGCCGTGCTAAAAGCCCAGAGCAGAATATGCCCAGGCATTTCACCCTTGGGGACGTGTGACACAACCACCCAAAGGTACATTTTTGATGCCATGTTGAAGTGGGTTGGCCTCTGGATGACTGCTCAGTGTTTTGATTTTTTTTTCTTTCTTTATTAGTTTGAAAATGAAATCATTTTGAAGTTGGATCATGAGGTGGAAGGAGGACGAGGGGATGAACACTACATGCAGTTGTTTGAGTCCATGTAAGTAGTGCATGAGAATAAATAGAATAAATGCCTTCAGGATGTGTTCCTGTCTTATTGTTCCCAGTTCTCAGGTTGGTAACCTCACCTAAAATAGAATTTTAGCAACATTTTTCATTCAAGGACTGGAAATAGCATCATGCTCCGCCACACCTGGTTTGAATTGCAGTTTTGCTCATTGAAATTATTTTCCTGGTTGCTTTGCATTGTTTTGTGCTTCAGCTGAATTATGAAGAAGTTACACCTAACCCGCATTTTACATGTCTGGGTTGGACTCCAAGAGATTTTGGTCTGGATTTAAATAAGGCTTTGTGATGCCATGTGCAGGTTTGGCTGGCCCAGAGTCTGCGGCCCTCTGTGGGGTGTATTTCTGTGTAGGGGTAGCAGCCTTTGCAAAGTTCCATCTCTCATCAGATGAGCCATGAAAGCCCTGGGTGCACACACAGGGGGCAGAAAGTATCACTCATTCTGTTTCTTTTTGCAGCAGCTTTTATCAAATTTGAATGTTGCTGTCTAGTTCCCTTCAGGCTTTCCCTTAGGGTAAACAACCCCAGTATTTCAGTTTATCCCATGGAACGTTTTCTGGACCTTCCTCCAATGTGTCCATCTCTTTGGAAATCCTACATTGCCCTAAAGCTGGAGAGAGTGTTCAAACTGAGGCTTTGTCTATGCAGAAAGCAAAGTTTCCCTCAGATCTGTATCTGAGGCCCTTTGAAGTTCGCTCTTGCTGAGCTCTGTGACATTATTTGCATGCCTCGGTTGCACTCTGCTCTCTCATTCCACACTTTTTTTGGACAGTGGCAGTGTCCAGATAAAGCCCAGCCCTCAGCAGTGCAGCCAGGGAGTGCCATCAAACACACAGGGCTTTTGATCTCCTGCCTTCCCAGGGCCCCTTCTCGCTCTGACATTTCTGGGTTTTCCCCTTGGTACTGTCCCACTTTCTAGAAGGCCTCCAGTTCAAAGTTTCCACTTTTCTAAAGATGACTCTTCAGCTGATCTCCAGATAATCTTTTTTCTTCCATCCTTGAAGCTGTTGAATGGCACCTGTAGGTGAAGGTTTGGGGCAGAGGCTGCTGACCTGCCTGGGGTAGGCCGTGTTCTCTCCGTTGGTTTGGTTTGAATCTTCCCATTTCCCACCTCTCCAAGCAGGGGTTTCCATCCTCTGTCCCCAGTTCCCTGTTCCAGCTGGAAGGAGCCCAGTTCAGTTGGGCTCCACGTTTATTCGTTTGGCCAGATTGTCCCCAGCTGAGCTCC
>VYZT01064894.1:6474-22186 GCA_013400735.1 Pomatostomus ruficeps
CTGCAGGGGAATCTCAGCTCCAATGCCCTGGAGCACCTCCTGCCCCTCCTTCTGCACTGACCTTGATGTCTGCAGGGCTGTTCCTCTCACATATTCTCACCCCGTTTTTCTCTGGCTGCACTTACATTTGTGCACTAACTTTATTTTTCTTCTTCTTAAATCTGTTATCTCAGAGTTGTCACCATCATTTCTGATTGGCCCAGCCTTGCCCAGCAGCATATCTGTCTTGGAGCCACCTGGCATTGGCTCTGTTGGACATGGAGAAAGCTTCTGGCAGCTTCTCACAGAAGCCATCCCTGTAGCCCATGGCTACCAAAGCTTGGCCATGCAAACCAAATATAACAGTTCATGTCTCTTAATCTGAAAACCCACTGCCTTGTCAGAAAAACCCACATAGCCTCTAATGGCTTCTGCTGGCACTGGGGTCCCTAAGCACTCAAACTGTCAAGAGATGCAAAGGTAAAACACTTAAATTTATTTGCAGTTGTCTATGTAGAGGGATATGATGAGTCCCTGGTAACTCATGTACATCCTTATATTGCTTGAAAACTGATGAAGACCGTTACCTTTAATTATGTTCTATTCTGTTATTATTTTCTTTTGTTTAAAGCAGAAAGCAATTTAGACAGAAAACATATGGTTTCTCTTACTATCTGAAGAAATACACCATCTGGAAACCTTTCAGAGCAGGTTCTGAGAAACTACCTCCCATTCATAATTTTGGTAATAAACTCATTTCATTTGCTTTAGTGAATAACCAGCAGCAACATAACTTAATGTTGTCTTCCAGTTAAAATTCCAATTAAGTATTAATAAGACTTTGCTACGTAAGCAGTTAAGCAAGTAACATTGCTAAGTAACCATTGCTAATATGTTCTCCTGTGCACTCCATATTTTTGTTTACCAACTTGTTTGATTTTCTCAAGCTGTTACAGTTTCATGCCCTTAAGGTTTACAGATCTTAAATAACAGATATATGAAATGGTAATCAATTCCAGATTAGATATTTGCATTTAGATGTTCATATGTAGGTGTTTGTGTGCACTGAATATCTAAGCTCTTGTTTCAGTCGGCGTAAAGCTGGTCAATGCAATCAACAGAACCTAGACAATGGTTTAAACATAAACTGAAATTCTAGAACTAGAAATTCTGCATAAAGAAAAGATAAAAATTACTATGGGGATGGTCAGACACTGTAGCAGGTAGGTTATGGAGTGTCGGGGTGATACATATTAATAATAAAGGCCTGAAGGCCCCAAAATGTACCACCCAAGAAAAGGAGCTCTGATGGAGAACTCCCAGAGCTGAAGGACTCCCCCGGGAAACAGACCTCACGGTGGTGTAACCCAAGTTATAACAAACCCACCTCCGAGTCTACCCATTGGATACACAGTTGTCTATTAATTTCTGTATAGTCCCCAAGTTTAGTAAGTTCTCCGTTATTCAGTTAATGATTTGTTCTTCCCTCCTTGCCCATCCTACTGTCCTTCCCATTCCTCAAGTTACTGGCTCTGTAACCCTGGACCCTCCCTAACCCTTCCCCTGTACCCTCACCTAATTGGCTGTTTGTTCACCTTAAGACCCGATGTCCCGAGCTATTTGGGGCTCCGGTCCCTGAGGAGAGCATGGTGGCATAATAAACCACTGTGCGCTCACACCTGGAGTCCCTCCTTTTGGCTTCGGGTCTCCTACGACTTTCGCCACCCCCCCACTCCACGCTAAACCCAGCTCCCACCGGTGGGGCCTACGTGTGCCCTCCTGGTGTCACCACCCCCGCAGCAAAGGCTGTCTGGGGCACTGGGATCACTCCGGCTTTGGGCAGCAGTTATCCGGGAAGGCGTCCTAAGAAAGCCGGCAGGAGCGATAATGGAGTCTCCATCTGAGAGTTGTTCAAAATCCCACTGGTCATGGACCTAAGTATCCCATACTATGTGACCCACGTCAGCACAGGTTGGACTTGACAATTGCCAGAGGTCCCTCAGCTGTTCTGGAACTTTTTGATTTTGTAAGTAGCCTTGTCAGAAAGCATCAGTCCACTTTCTCCTTGTTTTTGAATTCACAGAGGGAGAAAGAAGGGAATACTGGGAGAATGAAACAGAAGCCTTGTGTTACAGACAGTTATATAGGAATATGGAGATTTTGTTCTTCTGCTGGTAACATTTTATACAATTATTTTGAAAGCACCACATTTCCTAGAGTAGGCCTAATATAGTCACATAGGAATCTTGCACTCCAGTCCCATCCCATCATGTCACCATCTGCACATTTGTCATGACACCATCACACAACTCAGGGAGCAGTTGTTCACTCTGTTAGGTAGTCGAACATGGCCATGTTTAAGACACTGTCTGTCTCCATCCTATTAAATATGCATTATTACACTTGAGGGACACCTGGAAAAAACCAGGACTATGGAGAAGGGTGCAAGTTACATGAATTATATAGTATACATACGATATAGTGCACTTCTACTCTGAAGTAAATGCAGAAATGCTTCTGGCAGTAGGCACCACAATGGCTTCAGACACCCCTTTGCTGAGGAAAGAACCAAAGGGTAGAAAGCCAGAAGAATTGTTTTAGAAAGGAGGTAGAATTACTACATTCAAGTTTGGAATCAAGGCAGCTATAACCAAAAGTGCGAGTGTCACTGAGGAAGATGTAAAAATATCTCATAATCACATAAGGAATTGAAATACCCCTAATCTATCTATTGTTTGAGGTGCTTTTGATTAATACTTCTCTTTTTAAAATTTTTTTTTGTTTACTTGTTTACTTTGTTATACGTGGAATTGTTTTTGATTTGTAAAATTGTTTAACCTGTGCTCATTTTTAGTTTTGACTTGCATCAGGAGACAACTCTGTACTGAACACTCTCAGCTTTTAATATGAAACAAAAATAAACATAATTCAGGAATCTCTAACTGACATTTCATAGTGAAATGTCTACCAACTTCTGGAAGAGCTGTGAAAGTGCAGAGAATGTAATTAATCACTCTGCCTCTTTCACTGTTTTATTCTGCAGCAGCAATTGAACAAAAGCAGTTCTCTTATTAAGGTGTTGAACACTGCCAGTGTCAATATCTCAGAAGAGGAGAAAGGTGTGTTCTTTTCAGGTCTAATTTTGAAATCCTAACAGGTGGAAGTTGCTTCAGAGGATTGCATTGCTTTCTTGTTTCTTAAAGGAAAGGAGTCTGAAGTTAAGTCCATAAAACAGTTGTCTGATCTGAATTCCCAATCTTTTGCTAAAAAGGTAGAAGGGGGAAAAAAGAGATATGTTGCAGAGTACATTTATGTTGGAATTTTAGGTCAGACCAGTAGAGTACTTTTGAAGGAAATCTCCTGATAGTAGCCATTTATAATGTTAAAATTTATATCTTCAAGTAATCTTTGAGCTAATAAATCAGACTTATTTATAAGACTAACCTAGAAGATTCACTCTGGAATTACATTGACATCAAACAACTACCAGGCATTTAGTGTGCAGTACTAGAGAGCAGCTAGTCTGAAATAAAATTGAATCAGTACTGAGTCTTCAGAAAACTTTGGAACTGTTCTGACTACTCTACACTACTCACTAGTGTAGATGTTGCCCCTTCTAGAAAAGGGACACTTATATGTGTCACAGTCCCATTACCACCTACTCAATGTTCTGCCACATGCAGCTATGTTAATGGCAGCTAGAGTGCCACTTGACAGTTGTGGTGAGATTTTCTGGGATTTTGGAGAGTTCTTTCCCAGAAAAAAAAAAAAAAAAAATAAAAGCAGCTGCCAGTAAGATTCTGTAAAGGAGGAAGAAAAGTATATTTAGGAGAGAAAGCTGCTAAATATGACAAGACAAGCTTTTAATTTGTGTCATAAAAGCTTATGTATGGTTAATCAGAACACATTGTCATTAGTATAAAATTTCCATTACTTTCAGTGTAAAAAGGACCGAGGAATTAATGATTTTGTGAACTTTTGTGATGGATGCGGCCCCTTAACAAAACCAGCAGTGCTGTGGTGCAGGCTTCAAAGGAGATGAAGTCCTGAGCCATAGCTGGGCCAAGGACTCCTCCGGGAATCCCCCAAAGGAGTAGTGTGACCCAGCAGGCATTGATGCATATAAGCTGGGATCACCAATCGTATGTTTTTCCAAGACTTGTTTATCAAGAAATATGGAAAACTGTGGGTAGCAGGTCTCATGGGCACCTTCCCATTGCATGCAATTTGACTATGAGCCCTTCGGGCTAGGCAATGTGGCTGATTTGTTAGTGATCTCCTCTTAAGGTGGGACACCTTTCAAAGTTGCTCCTCAGGGCAGAAAGACCTTCTATTAATGACAGTCCTCTTTGGATGAGTCTAATCTTGCTTCTCTTTAAATTGCAACTGGACTACATACCAAGAGACTCTTCCCTTCAGCATGCATGCTTCTCAAGGTTTGAGATTCCTTACTTGAAGATCCTTCTTTACCCAGGACAGAGAGACCTCTTAATCACATTAGATCCTCGATAAGTAACTGATAAAATGCTGAATTAATACTCATTAAATCTATGTTCCTGATTCTGTTAGGTGTAAATTGTTGTCCAAGTCTGAGATAAAGGTTGGACCTAGCCATCCCTAAGCTCCATCAGGAGTTTAGAAAGCAAGAGGGTCCACCTTGGACCTCATCACTCAGTCTGAGATTTTCTCTTATCCTTTTGCACCTCTGACCGCTCTCTCCGTGGCAAATCATTTTAGCTTGATTCTAACCTGATTTTCCTTTGTATGTTTCTTCCATGTAGTAGCACTGAAAGTAACTCACAACTTGCTGATGAGAGGCTGAACATGACCCAGCAATGGGCACTCACAGCCCAGGAAGCCAATTCTGTCCTGGGCTGCACCCAAAGCGGAGGCTGGCAGGGCGAGGGAGAGTATTCTGTCCCTCTGCTTTGCCCTTGTGAGACCCCACCTGGAGTGCTGCAGAAAGCTCTGGGATCCCCAGCATAAGAAGGACAAAGGCCTGGTGCAGTGAGATCAAAGCAGGGCTGGAGCACATCTCCGGTGAAGACAGGCCGAGAGAGCTGGGGTTGTTCAGCCTGGAGAAAACAAGGTTCTGGGAAGACCTCAGAGCACCTTCCTGTATCTCTGGTTTTTTGAGATTCACTATTCTGATGTTTAATTGAGGTAAGGAGAGAAGACCCGAGGAAAAAAGGGAAAGGGAAGGTTATTTCCTGGATTGAATTTACCTAGTTACAATTCTCATCTAGTGGATATCATTATCCCCTTTTTTTTTTTTTAATTACATAATGGTCTGTTATTGGAGATGTTCTTGGATTTTATGTCTGTGGAAAAAACAGAACAAAATTTTTGAACAATAATTTTTTTTATTGAGGAGTTTAATTTCCTTTCTGTTGCAATCATTCAGAATTTGGGGTTAATTTCAATAAACAAATTGGAAAATATAATTATTCCTATAAGATAATACTTAAGTATTAAGTAAGTATTATCTTACATTTAAGAAAATGTAAGATACATTCCTTACTCTTAAAAGTCTAAACAAGTCTAAACCTTTTATTGAGAATCTTTTCAAGTTGACATGATTGCTTTGCTGGAGAAATAAAAAATCATTAAAAAAGGTTCATTTTTGCTACAATATTTTCCGCAATTTGGCCAAAATGGACTGAAACACCAGGAGGTCACATCATTCTGCCCATAGGCATTTCCCCTCTTAACTATGGCATAACACAGCAGCTGAGACAGAACTAGTTACCCACAAAAAAAATCAATCCGTTTCAAAATCATTTCTTCTTAAACATAATTGAAAATATTTCTTATTTATATTCTTTGTTAACACAGATTTAGCTTTGTAGTTAGCTGTGGTAAAAATATGCCAATATGGGCAAAGTCCTTTTTATCTTAATTTGATTACTTATACCTATATATCTACTTTTTAAACATTTTTTTTCTCATTATACAGAACTTGAATTTTTTGGGGCTAATTTTTTACCTTTTCCCCTACTCAATTTTAAGGGTTATTGGCTTAGAAAATATAATTAATGTACCAAAACAGCAATGATGAAGTGAGGGAGGAAAGCAGCTGAAAAGAACAAGGGGATAAAAAAAGAAAAACAAACATAAGGCTAACATTATCTTGATATTGGTATCAAAAAGAAGGGACAAGAAGGTTTGTTCTCCTGATAAGCTGTCATCTGCTCAGAGAAGGGAGTATGTAAAACAGGACTGCTATAAATAAAATCATAAATGAAAAAGACTTTTAGAAAACAACACCAATGTCAATTAAAAAATTAAAAGCATTTACACCAAGAATAATTCTATAGAAAAAATGGAAAAAAACCCAACGTGAAAAACTGTTTCCTTAAAGATAAGCATACTAAATGACAGCAAGATAAATGTAGAAAAGAATATGAAAGGGAAAGGTCTATGAAAATACAAATATAAAAATAAATCAACATGTACAACTATAATAAAATTAATATTCATGGGAGGCAAAAAATCTTTCTGTTTTGTGAGCTGGTACTTCAGCTGAGCATGGCAGTATCAGAAGAGATGCAAAGACCCCTCAACAAGACAATCTGTGTGATGGCTTTTGTGATAAATTGCAAAAAGTTTTCTTAAATACATTTTGATATGGAGACAGATGATATATGAAAAGGGGTGGTTCTCATTTGGGTTTTGGGACCATTGTGCCCTCTTGTCCAGAAATTATTCTAGTCACAAGACCCAACCCAAATATTTGTGGGTTATCCATTTGTATGACTTCTGTACCTGTCAGGGAATCAAATGCTGTACTGACAGCAGAAAATATATGTTCCATAATATCATATATAACTTTATAAAATATGGATAGGTACATGTGAGACAGGCTTTTGAGCAAGGTGGACTTTTTGCTTGATGGAGGCAAAACTAATTTTATATTATTCTTTGTGTTCAACATATTATGTAATAGCAGCCTTGTTCTTGCAGACAGAAAGCTTTAAAAAAATAAATCTAGACATTGGAATCCATCTAGAGACTGAAGTGTTACGTTTGGGCTATATTTGAATTTAACGCATAAGACTAAAAACGAGGATAGAAGCTTCTCTCATATACAACTTTTCCTGTTGTGATTCTTGGGTTAAGCTTTCCTTGAAGATTTGTTAAGAGGCTGTCCCACTTCTGCAAAATTAATTCTTGTGTCTGAATTCTAGTACTTGATTTCTCCAGTTTTTCTTACTTACAATACTGCTATACCGTAAGAAAGTGAAAGGAATTTAGACAAACATTTGATATAGAAAAGTCTAACATGAAGCCCCGTAAAGTTCCCCAGGCTTTGTTAGACAACAGTATGTGAGACATGCCTTCATAAGTGTTTGTATAATTTTATCCAAGGATAAAATTATACAAACACTTGTGAAGGCACTTATCAACAGCCTATTAATTACATCTACTTTGCCACATCTTTATTGACATATTCACCTATGAGACCTCATCATGCCTGATCTGAGAGTGGTGAAAACCCTTACACATAAGAGTTTCTCAATCTTCTTTTTATTCCGCCCACATCAGTAAGGCCTGTGGTCACAACACAGTGATCAGTGTTGAATTAAGGGTAACTATCGAAAATTTTAAGAGACATAAATTTAAGAGTGGATCCTAAACTTCTTTAGGACTGGATACATTGAGTAGGGTGAATAGATAAAAATACTAATTTAAAGTATGAAATGGTACATGGAAAAAGGTAAAAGAAAACCTTTTCAAGGGAAACTAATGAACTTTATATTGAAGTTTGATTGTTCATTTTGGTTCCTTAACTACATGTGTTAATAATGATCATAAAACCATCCACAATACACTGCATGTGTTGATAACCTTTGAATAAGACTACTGAAGGGAGATATAGTGGGAAAGTTTCCATTCAGTTTTACTTGGACTGCTTCTATTTATCTTCTGTAAATAAACAAGCAAACCCAGAAAATTATTCAAGTACATATTCTGGAAACAGTATCCAGAGAATTTTAAGTATGTTCTTTCAGAATAATAATGCAGAGAATATAATAATAATGCAAATATTTGCCCCAAAAATCCAGCTGTAAGTACTGTCACTATTAGACAGGGTGTAGGGATATATTAACGTGTGTAAACATGTCAAAAAACAAATGAAATTTGAATTTCCAAATAAGCTAAAAACCAGTAAATACATGAATATTCATAAATATGAAAATATCTACACTGTAATACTATTTGTTCAAGACATTCAATGAATTATTTTGAATAACAAAAGAAATCATGGAAACCCTGGTGTGTCTGCTAGTAATTCACACTACAAAAACAATAAGTAAATTCCATCAGTGATTCACAATTAATAAGCTCATTGTGCTATTTATTTGCCTGTTGAACTCTGCAGATACATAATATGGCCGTGAATAAATATGGATGTGTTTGTGTGTGTAACTGCTTATTCTACATTTGTTTCCTATTTAACTTTTACCAAATTAAACCTTTAGCCATTGAAATTTTTTCTGTCCGTGCAGAAGTTATGCTCCTACTTGAGCTGCAGGCTTTTGCTCTAGCTGCTTTTAGACAGCACCAGATATCTAGCATTGTATGTCTTAGTCCTGTTTGATTCCATCAGCTCCATGGTTTTTCATATCACTTTCATACAACTAGTGTATAAGAAAATTAGGGTTCTATTTATGTCAGATATTGTTTACTCTTTAAGGAGACAATGATGGAAATATTAGGTCCCTTCAAGGTCTACTAGACACAGAGATCATTAATTCTATACATTCATTGTATAGAATTTTTTTACAGTTGTCCAACAAAGTTTGGGTTTTTTTAACTAGAGCACAACATCATCTTGGTTTTTTTTTTAACTTGAGCACAGCATAGGAAGAATCTCTGGGTAGAGATGGGAACAAGAAATACTACCAAGTAGAAGAAGAACAAGAAATTTTAGACTCTTTATATCTAATAAAAAATGGTTATAAATGTCAATGAAACTCTTCCAGCCTGCTCAAGAGAATCCTCATAAAACTGCTAATTCCTTCTTGCTGTCTGGGGTCTGAATGATCTTAGCAGCCTCCTATGGGAAGCTGGTGTTTCTAGGATGCTTTTTCTGGTGGAAGTGTTCCGCAGCAGCTCTACAACATTAAAGTGACCAACACCCTGTGAATTGCCTAGAAGTCGGGTGGCAGTAAGTGAACTAAAAGCACACACATTTACCAGTTCTTGGTAACAATACTACAATGTTTCCGCTTTTGAGTCTAGCATCTTCCTCAACGGTCAGCTGATTATTAGAAAGCAAAGATTCTGTATCACTTGCAGAATCACAACTGCAAAAAGTAGTTTTCTCCTTATTCTTGAAATCCTGAAAATTCATCTTTTGTAGCAATGCCTTTTCCCTTTATGATAGTGGTGTTCTCATTACCACTAATAAAGCCTTTTTTTCTCTTGCTCTCTCTACCATTCTATGTTTTTCTTTGGTACTTGATCCACTTAGAGTACATGGAGTATGTTTCACATGGAAATGCAGACAGTCATGGTCTTGCTATCCACCCTGTTACCAGAAAATCAGAAATGCATATCCACACACAGTATAGCACTGAGCACAGTCCCACTGAGAGATGGGGTTCATTGGCTTCAGCTTGGCAATCACACAGATTTGAGTTTCAGACTGAATTTGGATCTTGGCCTGCCAGTTTCAAGGATAAGCAGAATGCCCTCAATCTACCTTCATCTTTAAAATGCCAAAAACCACCTCCCAGAATATTCAGTGTTGTCTGCCTAAAGCTAGGACTTCTTGGAGATTTTACATTACTTACAAAACATTACATTTTTATGCCAGGACAAATTAATTAATATTCTGATCTTTCTTTTTCTATCATAAACCTGGTGTGCTTTAAAACCCAGAAAATTCTACAAGAGAGAAGAAAACGAGGTGTTAGACTGCTGCCTGCTCCTGAAGGATGGTGGCTTTTCATTGTTTTGTAACAGTAGAATAAGTCTGAAGTTGATGAATTAGTGGAAGAGAGCATGTGGCCCAAAAGTCAGAAGTGAATTATAAATGGAGTTACTACATGTCATGCTTTTGCATCCATATACACAGAGCAACACATTACATAGAACATCTATATCTTAATCTCAGCAATACAATAAATCAGACAAAGAAAATATCAACACAGAAGAAGTGATTCATCATGTGCCACACTATGTTCCAAGCTGTCCACTACTACTTCTATCCAGAGCAATAACAAAGAACTTGATATCAGAAAAGTGTCAGTTTTATTTATATTGATCCCAAAATTACCTTTTGAGCTGTTTGCACTTCAAACTGAGTATGTGTGTCAGTCAGGAAAAGGAAAGCAAACTTTCTCAGAACTGGCATATTTCCAATATAGCAAGTGAAAGGCAGGAGTGAGAGACAGAGTAGTAGGCTAAATTTAACAGCAAGCCAAATATCCAATGGCATAAATATTTCCACAAAGCCTCCATGCAGTTGTTAATGTCCTCAGTAGAATTCCTGTCCTGGTTTATGACATTTGCAGGTATTACGACTAGGCCAGAATAATGTCTTCCAAAGGCATATCAAGAATGCATGAAACAGTGTTAGCATTTTAGAGAGCAGTCTTACTGCACCAAAAATCAGAAATAACCCAGTGTCCCATCCTGGTGCCATGATATGGAGTGCTACAGGTGACTTTGTTGTTGGTTTGGTTTTTTTCCCCAGAGAAAATCTACAAAGCTGAGTCTCCCTGATGATATAGCATTTTCCATAGAAATTCTATGGAATTTTTCATAGAAAATTCCACAACACTAGTGAACCGGCATCCATTCCATAAACATACTTTAGAAATTTTACTTCCAGCCATCAATAAGTTTCTCTTAGGTTCCAGGTGGGTATATTTGTCTGTTTCTGGTCCAGAGTCTTGCACGAAAGTATATTCTGAGTAGCAACATGATTTCGTGTGAGTTGGAATCAAATGTAACAGAGATGGTGCATCAAATCAGTGACCTGGAAAAATGCACAGGGTGTGAAGAACATGAAATAGGACCACTTTTTTTCTGTTCTCTAACACTGTGTTGGTCCTTGTTTCCTCAGTGAGGAACAGCCCAGGAGAAATTCCTGAAACAGACAAAATGGGGGAACCCATTTAAAAATTCTAATCTTTCAAAACTTAGCGAAACTCAAAAACCTTGCAAATTTGTATATTCCCTGTAATAAGATACAAACATTTCTGCATGCATAAACAGATAGAAAAGTCGTGGTTCTCTTTAGGATTTTTAACAAGGTTGGATGGTCTTATGGATATGTCACTGGCTAAGATTTTCAGAAGTTTCAAGTGTATTTCCAAAAGACTTGTAGGTCTTTTGCTATGGTATGGTAAACTCTCTGCTTCTGTTTTGTCTATAAAATAGTGCAAAAGTATTTAATTTCCTTCATTTTGTACTAATCTGTAAATTTTGTTTGAATTTTTGAGTAATACTTGTGCGGCAGGGGAACTGGTCTTTGCTTACAGCTCTGAAATTCTTGTCTGCTAGGAGTAACATGAAAAATATAGATTTGATTTCCATACAACCTTAATCTTTATTATTCAAGTTGTTAAAAAATTAACATCATTCTGTTAATGTTAAATGTATTTCAGTTTAGTTCATGCAAAAATTCTATAACAATGTATATGTTCCATTAAAATTTACTCATTTAAATATACATTAAATTTTATATGCACTGAAGTCCATATGAACTTTCCAGATTAAAAAAATCACAAAACCTAAAATTACTGTTAATAACTTTCTGAAAGTGTGAGCTTAATAATTAACTGTGGTGTAAAAGATGATGTCAAGAACAGCTGAGTGAAGGATAGAGAGCAGAATTGAAAAAGAAATGAAAACTCTATAATGCTATAAATATATACAAATCACTGGTGCACTCATTTTGAAAACCTCATTATGTTCTGGGCATCTCATATGAAAAGAGACATAGTACCTCTGGTAGGCTGAAAGACACATAAAGCATGTGCACAAAAACAAACTGATTGAGACACTTCAACTCAGACAAGAGATGACTGAGATGTAACAGAGATCTGTAAAATTATAAGTAGTATGGAATGGGTAATTGTATTTTGGTTTTGATGACATGGAAATGAGGGAACATCAAATGTAATGACAAAGAAAATTTTCTGTAATACTCAAAGGAAATACCTTTGTCATTCAATACTTAAATGGATTGTTGAACCTGTGGCTACAGGATGTTTTGGTTGCCAAGAGTATAAATGGGTTCAAAAGTTGATTAGGCAAGGTAATGGAGGAAAGCTCCACCAAGGACTGCTAAACATGGTAGTCTGATTACAGCTTTTGGCTTTAGTTCAGGATGTCCCTGAACCAGAGAGAGCCAGAAGCTGCAAGAACAGAAGCAAGGAAAGTACCACTCCTTGCATACCCTGCTCTTAATATTCCTTCCCTGAACATCTGCTGCTAAGCACCACTGAAGGTGAGTTCCTGGACTGATTTAGTGCTGTTGCTCTCAGAGGGGCAGAGGGTGGTGGAGGCAGAGAAAGGGGGTGTGGGTGCCTTTGCAGGCTCTTTTAGTGACATTTACTGATCAGAATTAAAAACTAATTTATAAAACAACCCTGATAAAATACAGCATGCTGACCCAAATTCTTCTTAATTCAAACCTTTTAAAAAAAAAACAGTTGTGTGACAGTTCTATTTCATTCTGAGCAGTGAAACTTCAAAGAAAAGTGACAAAAAGCATATCAGAATAGAGATTACCTGTAATTCCTTCAAAGAAAGGAAGGAATGGATCTGACTCTTTTATTCCTGGGATAGAGTCTCTAAGCAGAGACAGTAAGCACAGTGTTACAAGTGTCAAGTATGGTGTGTGCAAGGCTTGCTACAGTAAGTGTGGCATGAATAACACTGAGATTCACAGCCACTTCATGAACCCCAGGGGGACAACTGAAGAAGAAGCCAAGACTGCTCAGATGCCAAATTTCACTTTCCTGGAAAATGTCACTGTTGACAGCAGTCCTTTACATGCTTGAAATGTCTCCAAGGTTAGGCAGTGGTGTGACAAGAACGCCACTTTTACATGCGCAGGTGAAGACTGTACGGCTCGAATAAAGCCACCAGATGCATGTAGGACAGGAGCTGAGTGACAGCAGTGCCTTACCCAGCTCCCTCAGTCTCCATCCCCAAACACCACCTGAAAGCTATCTGAACTCAGATGCCTTAATTTTGAGCTCAGAGGCTTTAAATAGAAGTTTGATGCTGCTGTTGTCTGTGCAAAACCACCCTCAAGTTATTATTGAAATAATCCCCCTCCTACTAACCCAGCAAAGTACAGTTATGTTTAGTAAAATAGAACAAACAAAAGGAATTGAAAAGCATTGTACCTCATGCCTGAGATCTTCTATTCAAGAATTATTATAAATTTCCTGACCTTTCAAGCTGTAGTCTTTTTGTATCCAGAGTGGAAGCTATTTTTATATCACTGCAAACAAATTTATACCACTGAAAGGTAGGGCAGTGGCTCTCAGTCCCTAATGTATCAGGATGACACTTTGAAGATGTGATTTCTGCCCATCAAGTCATATCCACATGTAGCTGATAATATGACTTGACATTCTATAAACCCATCTATAAAACTTCACATCCTACAACAGAGAAGCTCCAACTGCACCATCACTATTCATTTGGGCTTTAGCAGTTGCTTCTTAAAAACAAAGGCACATAAACAAGCAGTATCCTCCAAAGATCTTCTTCAATTGCCCAAGAAATATAAGTCCTGAGAGAAAATATCTCAGCCTAATACATCAGACACTGTGAAATGTCACAGCATTAGCACTATATACCATGATAATAGCTTTGTTGTATATAATGATTACCTTTCTGGAAGCTTGCCAGCATGTATGTTTTACAGGGATTCAAATCTACCATACATGTACGTTTGTTAAATAGGTGGAAATTCACTGCCATAATGTAAATCAGGTGTGAATTTAGATATTTTACTTCAGTGTAGTTACTCCTAATCTACACAGGAGTTAAAAAAAAAAGCTCCAAATCTAAGTTATGCATTCATAACTCTAAATAAATGAAACAGATCCAGAGATGTCATGAATTTTTGTGAATTGTAACTGATTACAGCTGCCTAGAATGATATTCGTTACATGTTTCCAAACTTCTAATATATAGATGAGACACAGAAAAACTAAGTAAAGATACATGATCACTCTATTAAATGGGGTAATTTTCTCTGCTGGCATCTTCACAAATGGTCTTTTATACCTAGAATTCAACTATGATATTTACATTAGATGAATTTTAGATAACTATATAGATAGAAAATTATATTTATTAGAAGTTCTAGCAACCCAGTGTATGCTTCGTCTGATTTTTGGCCTCTACCAAAGACACAAAGTTTTATCTCTGTCTTACAGGGACAAGAAGATTGCTGTGGGAGCAGCATCAATAGTCTGAGCTTCTTCACGTCACCACTCAAATATATCAAATGCAATGACCTTTTCACAAGAAAAGAGTTTTCTATCTGCAGACCAATCCTCTTAAAATAGCAAATATTCTTCTGCATTACAGAAATCTGTTGTAAGATTAGGTGGCCCAGCTACTATTCCCCAATTCTTTTTTTGATACCTAATCATCCTTCTGCTGCACACTTCTAACCAATTGCACTTTAGAGTTTCCAGATCTGTACATATCATCTCCTGGAATACAGTTAAACATGGGAGTAAAACATCACACAAAGTAAATATAGTTTTATGACTGGAGTTGGTTGACCAGAGAGAGAGGAAGTCTGCCCAGAGCCTCTTTTTCTCCAGGCTAAACACCCCAGCTCCCTCAGCTCTTCCTCATAAGACTTGTTCTCCAGACCCTTCGCCAGCTTTGATGCTCTTCTCTGAATTGGCTCCAGGACTTCAGTGTTTTTCTTATAGTGAGAAGCCCAAAGCTGAAGACATGGAGTGTCCATCCCCAGAAGCATTTAAAAGACAGGCGCTACAGAACATGGCTCAGTGGTGGATTTGGCAGTGCTGAACCCGGTGATATTAAAGGGTTTTCCAACCTTAATGAATCTGTGATTCTATACACCTGTGTAAACCATTCCCAGTGAAAGTTTTGAGGCAACAGAAACAGAAGAATAAAAATATTCTGCAAGTATATATGTATATACGTATACATATGCGCGCGAGTGTGGGGGGGAGGGGGGTATACATATTTTCTGCGTCTGTTATTACACATGCACACATCTTGGAGACAAAACACTGAGACACAGACCCAATCTGGAATGCTATTTCTTATGCCTTTAAATAGTCTGAAGATTTGATTTGCAAGGATATAAAAAACTAAATAGTAATATTACAGTGTTATAATGCAGAAGTTGCAACACTGATTTAGCTGGAATGTTTCCACATCAATGTAAACATGAAAGTGAGAATGGAATTTGTACAACAAAGCAAATTTCTTGTACTGGTCATGCTGTATATGAAAGGTAGTTTTTATTGAATGCATGTACTTATCTCATGAAAAGACAGCAAATAGTTTCAAATACAAATGGAAATGTGACTATGAATAGACAATTTATACATACAGAGACAGTTTGAAGAAAATAAAAGAGAGTTCTTGACCATTGGAAAAGAGATTTTCAGTAACTTACTACCGCTTCTGCAAGTATATGATGAACAATACTTGCGGTTCCCAGTCCCTAGATATCCAGACTGGAGCCCATTGTAGAATATTGTTT
>VYZT01064898.1:0-12920 GCA_013400735.1 Pomatostomus ruficeps
CACACACAGCAGGCTGCTACAATAAATGGTAACCAAAACATGCTTGAATAAATTCCAGATTTTAAAATGAAAAATTATGTCATGACTTTGCTTTTTCCATTGATCCTTGAGAAAGGTAAATCTCAGAAAAAAATGATACCATCAGAGCCTCAGGTCTTTTGCACTGCTAATGAACTGAGTAACTGAGAAAACAGCACCTCTGCAATTAAAGAAATGCAAAAGCTCAGCTACCTGGTAAAATAGAGAACAAAGGGGGAATGTTTTTAAATTACTAATCCTAAAGACTGTTTTTCCTAAGTCATTCAGTTCCGTAGAAAAGTTATCACCACTGCTAAGAATTACACAAAAATAATATTTCTTGTTTTCTTAGTAGATATATTTGAAGCATGCATTTAAAGTACATGTGTGTCATCCTTTGGTTCAGAAAAAAACCTAAGAGAAATAATCAGTTCTAGCTCAAAACCACCCATGGTAAACTTTGCCTGATGCCAAGATACCGAAAGGCACCATAAGCTGTGAGGTGCCTGTGAATGATCGCAAGGCAGCTTGGTGCAGGTGTCTTATCCCTGCTCGAAGGTGGAAGTCTTGTCAGCTGAGGATGCCCACATTCTTCTGCTAAGGGTGTGTTTGCAACTCTGATGGCCTCTGGGTACAAGAAGAGTTTGATTTTTGGGACGAAGTGGTATGTTTTATTAGCAGAGATAACACAGTGGAAGAAGTTATCAGCTCGCAGTCCTTTTCTCATGTTTGTAAGGACAATAAGCCTAGAAACACTACCATGTCCTGAACAGGAAGAAATAAAAGAGCAAAAGAACACAGCATCTTCTCACAGTTTGTCCAATAGCAATTCCTTGCTCCTCCTCCAAGCAGGCCACCTGAGAATGTAGGATCTATCTGTGGCCACGAGGCCACTCTTGACATTTCTAACTCTAGCATCACAAGGCAGTATGCTGAAAGCTAGTTACATTACAGGGAACAAACCCCATGTGTCATTGTCCAATTCCTTTCAAGTTTTGTATATTTTCATTCAGTGATGCAACTCACTCATGTGGTAAATAGCAGCCATTCTAGATCAGAAGACATTTCTCTGGAAATGACATTGTTTCAAACACTTCTTGAATGGAAGTGTGAGATAAGCTTCAGCCAATATTCCATTGTTCAAAAAGAGGTTTCCATGACTGTTTTTCTATCTTTTGTGGTGCTGGGAGATGAGAAACTTTGTACTGAGAATACTATCTGTTTATTCATTCACATGTGTTGCCTTAATTAATGTTCATAGAAGAATAGGTCATTAGAAAGATCATTTTTGTGGTAGAGACTAGGTCCAAATGAAGATGTTTCTAACAATAATAATAAAAAAGTTTATTTGATTCAGTACTATATCCTGCAGTTATGTATGAGGAATAGATGCTCAAGCCTCAAAGTAATATTTATCAATTATTTGCTCACTGTAAATTTTTTTGCCTACCTTAGCATATAAAATACTGTGATGGTGTCTTTAATCTACAGATATTAAACTGTAAGATGCATCTACAGGAATAGTTTATAGAACTCCTCGTATAACCACAGCAGGTTTATTCCAAGAATACATATTACAGATAATCTTTAAATTAGCTGGAAGTGCTTGCTATGGAATATAATAAAAATCAGTTGTAGAAAAGGAAATCAACTGCAGCATTGCATAGAAATGCTCTTGCTTTGGTAAGCCAAGATTTTATCGTCTTGCTTTAGGCAAGGTATAATGTAAGCAGTGGTAAATTCAGTGTTGCAGTAAGTTACACTGTTTTGCTTAAATAGATCCAAATAATGATGTCTCTGACTAGGTGATATTGGTTAAGGTAAATCACAAAAAAACTCTTGTAAGAAAAAGGTTTGAATAGGCCATGGAAAATTAATATTAAATTTCCTGTTGTCTACCTCATTACCTTGTTAGATGACTTGTATTAAAAGCAGTGAAGCAAAGAATCAGTAACCTGGGCCTTTGCCATTTCTGCAGTGCAGCAGATACACATATCACACAATTTATACAAAAATTATGTATGTTGAGTGTGCTTTCCTGGAATATAAGTGCAACAGACTAGAAATTATGACTTTATTATGCTACTTCAAGGTTCTGCTTTTTGAATTATCCCTGAAAGCCATTGTTATTAAGATGCAGGACTGTTTGGTATCACAAGAAATATTATTGTTTTTACATTATCTTTAAATAAGGATGCATATTTATATTCTATGTCCACATAAACCTGTGAATACCATACTGCTGTGAATATCATACTGCTACTCACAGAGACATGGAAGCTGTGTGTGACTATATCTGAAGAAACAGAAATGCTCACTGGTTTACATTGTTATTTAGTTTAAGAGAAAAAATTGTACAGAAAAGTATTTTGACTGCTGCTCTTATTAAAATTGATATTGCTGGAACATGTAGTCTTTCACTGAGAATATAATTCAAACCCAGTGTTGGCAACTCGTGATCTTGCTGAGAAACCTCATTAGAATTAATGGAGTAATTGGGAAAAAAAGACTCATAGGCCAGAGAAAGTAAATGCATCATGAGGTGCTGGCTTCAGAGGGGAAGCTGCTTTTCTGCTTCCTGGAACTCCTGGAAATGTTCCTATGCAATAATACCACGTTTGTCAGCATAACTGCTTCTGTATGGGACTGCATCATCAAACAAGTAGGAGAAGATAACACAAGAATGCAGTGGATTACTTGACTTACTTTAATTGAACTGTTTTCCTTGTTATTTTAGTCCCTCTGAAAATTGTACTGCTATGGCAAAGAAAGGTATAAGGTGAAGTCATGAAGGACTCAGGACTTCTGCATCCACTTTTGTTAAAAACTCCATACTTTTGCAAATCAACACCCTGTGAACAGAACCTAGTCTCCCAAAGCATTTGATTTTGAAGGCAGTATTACACTGTTATTCATAGTCTCTCGTTTTCCAAAATGGAGGGAATTTCTTTATGTGGTGTCTTAAAAACTTAAAATGTAATTGTCATGATATTATAGTTTGGGGGATGGGAAGAATTATTTCACTATTGAAAAGCAAAAGAAACCCCACAAATTACCCACAGATTTTCTGAGAATAAAATTTTAGAGGAAAACAGATGTAATCTGATCTGAGAAACAAACAATTAAAGGTACAATTATGAATTTTTCTTACTGGACAGAAAAACCTAAACAGTTAGCCAAAAAGTTTGTTGTGAATTTAAAGAGGCAGATTTCATGCTTTTCTTATTGCTGAAAATAGTAAAGACATGGGGAGAGGTTTCTTATTTCTGCTGGATAATTATTGTCACAGGGTATTTTCTTACAATGGTTATCAAATATACCTTATGAAAACCATGTGCACATTTAGTTAATTGACAAGATCTTCTGAGCTCTTGTGCTCTATTGATAGATGCATAGTGGAGCCTGGTTTTTGCAGAAATGCATAAATGCATTAGCTGATGGACTGAAAGTGCTCAGAAGTGCCACTATTGGCTATCACTTAGTAGTTCCAGTTATCAAATCGTATCAACCCTGCTAAAAATATCCCATGACACCCACAAACCCACTGAAGGAGAGCATTATATGTGATTTGTCATTTGTATTAAAATATACGTATTTATAAATATGGTCTTATTGTACTCTTCATCTTTTTATGCAAACATATGCAAATCTGAACAATGGTCACAGAATATGCTGGTAATCTAATTGTGCTTTCACTCCTTCAACTATTCAGCTCTGATGTTTTGATTAATTTAGTTCTTTTTCATCTTCTTTTCTTTACTTTTTTCTTCTTTTGCCTATCTGTTCTTTGTCCTTTTGTTTACATTCTGAAAGCTGTGGAACTTGTGTATAATCTCTTCTCTTACAACAAGCTCTCAAGTTACAAAATCTGTAAATAGACCAGGCATAGGTGAATCAAAAAAGAAAGGCAGTATTATCTGACTCAGACTGAAGTTGTATTAGAAGTGTACCCCTGCAGTGGAGATATCAGCCTCCTGGTCTGTACTGGAAAAGCATAACCAGCAGGTCAGGAGAGGTGATCATTCATCTCTACTCAGAATCTTTCTTACATTTTAATACAAGAGAAAGAACTTAAAATCATATACCAGTTTACAGTTGACACAGAAATCCAAGCACATTTTCATGGAAGTCTTTGGCTCCTCCTCTGGATCTCTGCCTAAATTAAAGTATTTACGGAACATCCTTTTTAAACTAATCATTGCTAATGGAAAATTCTCTGTTTAAAATGCTGTTGTCATTGCTGCTTTAGACTTTTGGTTTTTACTCCATGAGTTCTGCAAAGTGACTTTCAGGCTTTGGTCTGCAAGCTTGTAGCTGTGCCTATAGTGTTTCCAAAGGACTACAGGAAAAGCAAGGTAATAGAAATTGTGTCTCATCTAACCATATAAAATTTATGAAAGGTTCCCCACTTCTAAGAGGGCACAAAACTGAAAATGGCATTATTCCACTCAACTTTACAAGTATCTCATGTGATGAAATACAACTGTCTATTCTATGAAAGGCAGAGAAAGTTTAGACAACGTTGTGGAGGGAAATTTGCAGCAGAGATCACCTACTGTGACCAGAAGGCTTTTCTGAGAGTGCCTATTACCTGCCACCAGCTGCACAAGGAGATTTGTTAATTTAAGTTACAAAATGCTTTGGAACAAAAGCAAATAATGGTGGTTTTTTTCTGAAAAAGGTGCACTGAGATGTTTTTAATCATTCTTATCTATGTAGTACCCCCTTAGTAGCTACTGTATTAGAAGAGTTAATAAACCCAAAGTAATAGGAATCAACAGTAATGAATTTGGCATCAAAGAGAAAGTCAACATGTTATTATCTTTCTAAACAGTAGATATTTAGTTCATATAAAAGGTTTTCATAAGTGTAATATACTTTAAATGAAAGCTGTCAGTAGAAATAAGGAAGACAAATAACTAGCACTGAATGTTGAAATAAGACCAGTGCAATCCCATTCAGTCTTGCACAAGAGGAGAAAAGATATATCTTTATTCAATAGTTGCTTAGTATTTATTCAACAGAGATACTCAGGGTGTGAAAAGAGATTAGGAGAAGCAGCCTTCCCATTCTGACAGAAAAATGTAGTGTAATTTGAAAGTGGCAATGAGAAATTCATTTTACACTTACAGTGTATTGCTGGTTGCCATATATATTAACATTAGAAGTGTTACTTATCTATATTAACAAGTTTAAGACAAAAAGCTTATGTACAAATCATCTATCTAGTTCATAGATTTCTTAGTGTTCCCAAAAGAATAAACCCCATATCCATGGTACTGAAAATAAAAATAATATATTTAAATATCTATTTATAGACTGTTATGGAGTCATGGACTATCTTGGGTCTGTTGAGTCCTTCACAAGGACCTTCACACTTTCAGAGTTGTTATTGCACTTTATTTCCACTGTTATAATGTTACATAGGTGGAGAAACTACCTTTTTCCCTTCCTCAAAATAAATACCTATGCCTTTCCACTTTCCAAATCTACCCTTATTTATCTCACACCTTCTTTCCTTTGATTTTGATTTTTACTTCCAGAAACTGAAGCAAAGAAAAGATTAAATGATAAATTTAGTGTTCTATTTTTGTGAGAAACATTAGAAATACTGGGGGTTTTTTTAAGAGAAATAGAAATCATCATTGAAATCTGTAAGATAATGTATAGATATGGCCTTTCTCTTTTGACTTTATTTCAGATGATATGGTTTCATCACTAAATGAAAAAGAACCAGGTCTGGACAAACTTTAGACTAAACCTGTTGTTAGGAATGCCCAGAGGAAAGGTAACTGCTTTGTATTTTCTATCTAGTATCAATTATTACAAAATAAATTTTCACAGAATCAGAGAATATGCTGAGTTGGAAAGGACCCGCAAGGATCATACAGTCCAACTCCTGGCACTGCACAGGACACCTCAAAAGTCACACCGTGTGCCTGAGAACATTGTCCAAATGCTTCTTGAGCTCTGTCAGGTTGGTGCTGTGACCACTGCCCTGGGGAGCCTGTTCCACTGCCCAACCACCCTCTGGGTAGAAAACCTTATCCTGATATCCAACCTAAACGTCCCCTGACACAACTTCAAGGCCATTACCTTGGGCCCTGTCACTGGTCAGCACAGACAAGAGATCAGTGTCGGCCCTTCCTCTTGCCCTAACAAGAAAGATGTAGATCTTGGACTCCACGCTGAACAGACCAAGTGACTTCAGAAACTCCTCATAAGACTTCTCCTTAAGGGCCTTCACCATCCTTGTGGCCCTCCTTGGACACTCTTTAATAGTTTAATGTCTTTGTGGTGCCCAAAGCTGCCTCGAGGTGAGGCTGCCCAAGTGCAGAGCAGAGCAGGACAATCCCCTCCCTTGCCCAGCTGGCGATGCTGGGCCTGATGCACCCCAGGACACGCTTGGCCCTCCTGGCTGCCAGNCCCCAGGACACGCTTGGCCCTCCTGGCTGCCAGAGCCCTGCTGGCTCATGTTCAGCTCACCATCAACCAGGACCCCCAGGTCCCTTTCTGTGGTGCTGCTTTCCAGCCTCTCATTTGCCAATCTGTCCATACATCCACAGTTACCCCATCCCAGGTACAGAATCTGGCACTCTCCCTTGTTGAATTTCATACAGTTGGTGATTGCCCAGCCCTCTAATTAGTTGAGGTCACTCTGCAGGGCTTCTCTACCTCTGAGGGGTCAACAGCTCCTCCCAGTTTTGTATCAGCTGTGAACTTGCTTAGCATCCCTTCCAGTCCTGCATCCCAGCCATTTATGAAGATGTTGCCCTGCAGAACCCTACCAGTGAGAGGTCCCCAGTCTGATACGACCCAGTTTACTGTAGTTCTTTGTGCCCAATCCAGGAGCCAGCTGCTCACCCATCCCATGATGTGTTTATCCAGGTGAGTGCTGAATGTTTTGTCCAGAAGGATACTGGGAGAGACAGTATCAAAACTTTTTCCAGAAACTTTCCTAATAGGGCTAAATTTTTATTTTAGGAAAAAGAAAAGTTACAGAGCACTTTAAATGTAACCCTTCTATTATAACAATCCAAGAATCCAAGTAAGTCTAAACCAAGTGATTTGAAGAGCCTCCCACATATTTTCTTCCATGCTCAAGTGGTCATTGTTATTATGGAAACAGATCTTCCATGATTGTCATAAGAAAATAAAGAGGTAACTCATATTCAGAGATGCTTTGATAATTCGGCAACATAATGATGATTTCCATAGAGAATGTATGTTTCTAATAGAACTTGAGTTGAACTCTGTTACCTTGATAGTGTTCTGAGTTCTGATAAACACAGCTATGGAAGAAACTACTTTTCATTTGGTGTAAAGAAATTATGCCAACATAATAAGCAAAAATTTACTTTCAATATTATCGTGAAAGAAATAAAGTTATTGATGAACCTCTGCTTTAGTATTTCTTCAGTTATGTTCAAAACCATCTTTCATAATGGGAAAAATAATGTATCTTTTAGATAAAGGAAAAAGTTACTTGATAAAATAAGTAAATATCATTCTCAGCATGAGCAAAATCTCTGTGCTTTCTGAAAGAAATCCTCAGTAAGACTATGGAATGCTATTTTCAGTGGTTTCCTCTTTTATATCTTGTTCTTTACAAATTGTATTGTTCTAACACATAGAAGATTGAGGTGGAAAAGTCCTATTACATAATTGACACCATCACAATGCAAGATATAACCTTGACAAGAAACGTATGTAGTATTACTGTTACTGAATGTAATTGAGTCAAGTAGGCAAGAAGTACTTCAAATAGGATTCACTAAAAGAGGAGACAATTGTTAAACAAAATGTCCAATGAAGACTTCACCTCTCTTGGAGGCAGCAGTTAAATTTTAAGAAATTGGTGAGTGACATGGAGCGCTTGGTCCTGCATAGGTTTTGATCTGTCATCTGCTGTACTTGAGCTATTACTTCAGACATTTTAAGGTGGATGCTATATTTGATTCATTCTCCACTGCTTAGCATCAACACTTAGTATTTATTGTACCACTTAACCATGGAAATAGTCTAATTATACGTTTCAGTAATTTCTCTAAGACGACTTATTCTCCATAAATTTAGGTAATAAATAAAAAATACTCATAATAATACTAAAAAGATGTGATAATAATTTAAGGATTTCCCCACTATGAAGCAATTAATATGAAATGCAGTTTCATGTCAATAATTATCAAGGTGTAAGGTTTTTATGTATTCAACACTTAGTATTTACTATTTGTATAGTGAAGAGCCATTCAAATTGGAGGATCATTGCCCAGCAGTAATATTGAGACACTTTAATCCTAAATTCCTACTCTGAAGTTTTCAGAAAGGAGTTCAGAAACTGATTGATGTCACAATTATCATTGTGATATCTTGTCTTTTTCATTGTTTTATAAGGAAATAATCTGAAGTACTGCTCTAGGTTCATCACTACCATGAGAGTAAAAAGAAGAAATAAGAGAAGGATTAGGACTACTTGTCTCAGATATAATTACTCTCCTCCATTAAGTTTTGCATTTAAATTTTTTATGTGGCTTGGAATGACACAGGGAATAAAAACATATTTGGGAAATATAAAGGAAAGACATAAACAAATGACTAAATGGATTGCAGACAGGATAGTTATGTTAAATCCACATGTATGTGTCGGCCTACTATTCATCGGAATGAGAAGTTCAGGTTTAGGCTGGATAAAACACATCCTGCCTTTGATGTGCGTGTGCTGCAGTATTTAGAGATATTAGCTAAGCTAACAGACAAAGGGAGTATGTAGGTCAATCTCATACTTAAAACTCTTTAAAAATTGAAAAAGTAACCTTTTGTTCAGAAGAAAACATTTCGTATCAGTAGCAGCTAATAAACATTTTGCAAACAAAGAGCGAGAAAGTGATTTCAACCTTATTGCAAAAGCTATTTTAGTGCAGTTCCCTTACACAAGTCTTTGTTTTTTCATTCTCCATTATTGCAGTGTCTTAAACACAGGTGTACTGACAGGATACATTACAAAATCACACAAATAAACAGTTGCATGCAGAACATCATTCTCATATGTGTATGTGTAATAAGAAACCACATGCAACTGGCAGACAGAAAGAAGTTGTTTGGCATGTGTTTAATGACAAGGTACAGTTGTTTGTGGCAAAAGAAGTGAAAATGTACTTATTTCTATTTTGGGGCTGAGCTATTTTCTCAAACTTATTGAACTGCCCACAGCTTAGGAGAGTTTTTTTGAGCTTTTGTATTTTTTTAGTTACTTGTCTATGGAACAGTTGTTTTCATTCAAAGTAAAATATTTGTTATTTAACAATACTCTTCCTTCTTTCTAAGGTGCTTTCATTGTTTTCTTAATGCCTTGTACAAGAAATGACTAGGCAAGCTTATGTTAAGATACCTTTGTTGTGTTCACATAATTAAAAAATGTTCATGGGACTGATTTTACATTAGAAATTGATGAATTCTACCTCATACTGAATTCTAAAGATAGAATTCATTCTTGAACACATAGTGCTTTTACAGCACCAAAACTGAATTTCAGAGTCTGCTGTTCACCCATGTTGATGAAAACCTACGATATCATAAACTATAATATAGTAGTTTATTGGTTTCACATTTTCACATGAAGACTTTTAGGGTAATTTTGAGCTTGGTTGGAGTGCATATGGGAGAAACATTTAAATCTGTAAGGAGTAACAGTGAGTGAATTAATTTGTCACAGAATCCAGCAAAGTCATGAAGAATTACTGCAATAAATGAAAAAAAAATATCACAAGAACCTCCTTTTTTTGGCAGTTTATTACTGTTTATTACACATTCCCTACTGTAGAAAAGCAAGAGATCTCTGGATACAGACTGTGTTAGCTTATGGTCAGAAGCATGAGAATGTGTCTGTGCTTGGTATCTCCACATTGGAGAATAAATATTACTTTAAAAATATGTCCAAGATAAAGAAAGACATTTTTACAAGGAAATTAGCTATTGTGGAGCTGTAAATTAAGATTTTTCTAGGGCTGTGTCACAGTTAAGTTAAACATACATTTACCTTATTTATCATATGGGACAAATAACCAGAGCAATAATAGAGCTTTTTCTAAGTCACTTGGGTCTATTGTTCTGCACAACTTCCTAAGCACCATCAATAAATTACAGATGCATCCTGAATTTTTTTAAAGGATAGGGAACATATTATTTAAAATTCTTTTGCAATTACCATCTTTTGAAAATATTTTCAGAGTTATAAAATATCAGTGATCTGAGACCACCAGAACTTGACCATATTTTGGGTGCTTATAGTGCCTGCAATGAATTTTTTATGGTTTTTTTTTTTTTTTTTTTTTACGGAATGACTTTTTAACCCCATAACTATCTTTATCAATTTAAAGAAGAAACCTCAAAACCTAAGAAAATCTCAGTTTTTGAGGAAAATATCTGCTGAAAGAATGTAAAATAAAATTTCATTTTGTCAACATATCTTACACTGGATGATGATAATTTTCTGAATACTGCCTGAAATATCTCACTGGAAAATAAATGCATCTATTGATTCTCAGCTAAGGAAAACCTAATGGACCCATCCTGAAATCAATGATCATACTCTGAAATACAACATTTATATTAACATTACAAAGGAGGCAAGTCTAACACACATTAATAATGAAAAGGGGATCACAAAACAGGGTAACGCAACTACTCAGAAAAGTTTATGTTCTCCCTCTGCTCTCCCACATTTTCTAAACTCCTTGCTGGGTGCAGGTAGCTGTTTTCCTTGGTCGCTTTGGTCAGCCAAGACAGAGCTCCCATCATCGCCTCCCACAGAAGCAAAATCACTGGTTTTCAGCTGACGTAAAGGGAATAAGAACAAAAAACCCCCAAAAATGCAAGCACAACAAAATCCAGGGGGAAGAGAATGGCAGATCTATAAGATGGGAAAAGAAAATTTACTTGGGTTAACTTTAGGACTTGGTTGATCCAGACCTTAATAAAGGCAAAAAATCAGGTCAGGCTGTGCTGGTGTTAAGCAAGTTTGCTCCAGAAGAATATATAAAGAAAAGCACTCCAATAGTGCTAAGATATGACAAATTTGAATTAAACTTTATCTCAGAGTATGAAAAACTACCTAAAATTCTTATATTAGGGTCTTAATGTTCTCTGTCTTGTCTATGTCTGTTATCAACAAAGAATATATACATATACACACACAACCCAATATAATGCTCTGTTTTCCTCTGTTCTAGAGAATATATTTGATGAGTGAGGAGCTCACTTCACTCTCAGAATGACCCTAACTGATGTCTTTGCCTAAACAAGTTTCTTGCTAAGCAACCCTCAAAAGGCAAGGCCAAAAATACAGGGATAAAAAGTCCCTGTTCCTCTTTAATGTCCTTTTTTCAGCAGCTCAGTTACTGAGTAATTTCCATTTACTGTTTCACTTAATGATTTCCTGAGTTCAAGGCCATTTCCACTGGGATTGGTGAAGGCTTTCTCCCTCGAGCAGTACTGTCAGCTCTTAGTCTAGAAAAGGCAGCCATTGCAATTTCACCTATTCAGAAGTTAATTCAATGCCTAATTATTTAAAATTATATATAAAACATGTCTCTTATCACAGTAAGTCAGGTCACAGCCGCAGTATGCAAGAGTACCAGGGCACATAGGAAGACAGGATACCTTTTATCTTTGTCTTCACTAAAAAATCTAGTGCTTTAAGAATTAAAGTGACATAATGTTTTACGTTATGAGTTACCAGACTAGAAGGAGATGGCTTATGCTCAAACTCATCCAGCTCTTGTACTTAGCTCTCATCTGCTTTAAACTCCTAACTAATCTGTGCCAAAACAG
Source organism: Pomatostomus ruficeps (assembly GCA_013400735.1). NCBI lineage: Eukaryota > Metazoa > Chordata > Aves > Passeriformes > Timaliidae > Pomatostomus > Pomatostomus ruficeps. The sequence goes on from VYZT01064898.1 coordinate 11,848, forward strand.
CCTAACATTTGCTCTAAGTAAATGTTTATCAATTAAACACCATTAGAGGTGTGCAAGCTAACTTTTTACTGTTATATTTAAACAGGAGAAAGTTATCAAGTGCATATAGGCAACGACTATTAGAGGTGCATTTAGAGATTTCTACACTTGAGGATTTTCCTTCCCGGTTCCTTGTCTGCATGTGATTGTTTGTTTCCTTTAAAAGGGAAAGAGTTTCAATAACACCTGACCCTGATGAGGGTGTACACCTAAAGCTGGGGTTTCCGTCTGTCCCACAAATAACTCACAGATTGGTGAAAGAAACAGGGAAATTCTGAATGCAGTGAAACACAAAGGAATGCAACAGTCTAAGCCGATGTTTTCTGACATATTGTATGAGTTACCCGCAAGAAATTAGATTTCCTTCTGGGCTTAATACAGCTATTAAAACAAATTAATTTAATTTCTTGGTGAAACTTAATACTAATTTTGATTTCAAATGACGGATACCATCTCCAGCTAACTTTTTTAAAATTTATTTTACATTTCAATACTTCTAGCACTTCTGGCAGTTCTAAAGAGCTGAAGTTTATACGAGATGAAAAGTTGTCTAACAATTTTTGAAGCCTTTTCTTTGTATCTAAATTTACAAGTTATTTAAATTTTAAAGCATTTACTTGAAAGTGGAAAAAATATATTTTACAGTAAAATTATAATGAAGAAAAAATATCCCTTCTTAGTATGACTGCCTGCATTTCTACTACATGTCTGGAAATTACATATGCAGATTTGAAAAAAGTGTGAAAAATATTTACTAATCAAAGCATTGAAAAATGTATTAATATGCAGGATATGGCAGGTCATTTCCTTCATGGTCATATGGACAGAAACTTAATACTGAGTTAACTGACAACTGCAACTCGTCTTCCAGAAACCTCCTCAATATGGGAAGAATGTAACTGTGAACCAAACACATTGCTTTAATGCTCTTGGATCTTTTCTTGTGTTGTTACAATGGAAACTTGTCATGATTTTATCACCAGTTCAGTGAATGCCTTTAAAAAGTGGCAATATACAAGGATTAAACTTACAGC
>VYZT01064905.1:0-10792 GCA_013400735.1 Pomatostomus ruficeps
CCTGAGCCCTGTCCAGCTGCCTCCCACCCATGTCCCTGTCCGAGCTGCCCCAACCCAACCTGGTGATTCAATCCTCGCCTCGACTCTGTCGATGTCACTCTCTGGGTTGCTGGTGGTAACGCCCTTTTTCCTCTCTGTCTCCCCTCTCTCTCCTCCCCTCCCCAGTTGCTTCTCTATTTTCCGTCTTTATTTTCTGTCTTTTCCAGCCTTCTCTAATTCGGGCAATTCCCTTTTCTTTTATTTTTTGTCACCAATAAACGGGTCACAGAAAACAACGTTTTCCTTGTTTGGTTTAATTTTGTTTCAAACCATCCATTTTAAAAGAACTCTTCACTGTTTCCCTTAGTGGAATGTGACAGGGAATTAGAAGTTTATGTAATAAATACGTTGTAGAAAACAAAGATGAATCAAGAATAGCATTGGAAAAAGGGTTTAAAATTCAAAATCACCTTGAAAAATCAGAATTATGGTGTAGGAAATATGATAAAATATTGTAAGATAATTATGAAGCACTTCAAGTTCTAGTTTGTATATTAAGATGAAATCTGAATGGAGCTTGTTAGAAATGTTAAACTATTTCTTAAAAAAAATATTTGCCATTAGTAAGGCATTGTGTTGGTAGCAGGTTATTTTGGGTTTTTTTGGGCAGTTTGAAAATGATGTACAACATTTTTAAGAATACATGGATCACTAAAGGGGACCTGAAAGAGCTGGATGAGACAGATTAGGAGTATGAAATAAATCTCTTCTATGAGAAGTTGAAGACTTTGGGATTACTTAATTCCAAAGATAATGAAAGAACAAAGAAAAAACTAGAAATCAGATATGGCAAGGCTTCTACAAAGATCAGGAAGAAGATATTGGCTTAAAATGCAGCACCAAAAATTCACATAGGAATTTTCAGTTTATTTTTATTTTAATTCATAAAGGTAACAAAACAATACAATGAATTACTTAAAAGGCTGAGAAGTCTGTGTAATGAACAAAAAATTATACAATTGATTCTATGTTTTAAACAGTGAAAATAATAGGCTATTCCTCAAGTCCTTTCCAATCATAATTTTCTATACTTTTAATTCTAAGAATCATAACAGGAAGATTTTCTTTATTCACTGTTATCTAGTAGTATGATTTTTAACCTCATGTTTTGCAGACATATGCTGTAAATCTTTAGGAGATAAGACTTGTGAAGGCATCAATGTTAAGAGCAGTATTTTCCCTTGAAAGTATCTTGGGTAGATGGTACAGATGATTTAATTGATTGTTCCCTTATTGCTCGTACTTGTTCTAGCAGTTCACACTGTGTTAATTTATTCTTTCACTTGGAGCTTAAACATCAAATAGACATTTTTATAAATAAATATACTGTGAGTGTAGGGTGAATAATGACAAATCACTGGGCTGTGAACCACACTTTTGAAAATGTTTTAAAACTTTCACTCAAACCTCACTGCCCTGGAACGTTAAGGTAGTACCTTTGATATAATCACTGTTAAAATACCTCAATAATTACCTGGGGTTTTTTAAAGCTTAGGAAACAGATGAATAAGTGAGGAGGGAAGAAATGAAAATACTGATGAAATTTTATTATTTTATTTCAAACTTTAATATTTAATTATTATTGCCCTCATACCCCTTTTTGTGAGTAATTTGCAATCTGGAGTCAGTTTCTGTTGAAGTTTATGGGAATATTCCTGCTCGGTTTTTTTTCAGTGTGAATACAGAAAATATGTGTCCTGGGGTGCTTTTATGCTCTGTATTTCCCTATCATCTGCTTATGCCCAGGAATGGGTCCTGTAACCTTGAGCTGGCAGGGAGAAACCTGGCATGGTTTGTTTTTATCTCTTTGAGATAAAGTGCAAGTTTTTTGTTTGTTTGTTTGTTTTTCCTCCCAGTAATCTGTCCGACTGTGAGTTAGGACAGAGGTTGCTTTCCCTTCTTGCTGGGATTGCAGTCTCTTTTGGTTTTTTTTCTTTTCTTTTCCCCTATTTTTGGACTGTTCGGCTTGTTTTTTCCCATCTGGAAAATCAGACAATCTCTAGGGCAGACAGTTGGCGGGACCCTCACCAGGAGCTGCCGGACCCCTTGGCCCAGCCGGGCTGAACCTTTGGGAGGAGCTGAACCAGAGAAAGGAGAGACTCTGAAAATCCCCCATCTTTCTCCACAGTAGAGAAAGTTTACTGTCTAATATGATTAATTTTTTTTCCCTTGTGCCTGCATGCACCTTGCTTGTTAAATAAACAGTTCTTTTTCACTTCCCTCCAAGAAGATTTTCATTTCGAGCATTGGCTGAAGGGAGGGGCTGAAATTCTGCCTTTTAGAGGAGACACCCTTTCGGAGTCTCCTCCCAAAATTTGTTTCAAACCGGGACAATGTGCGAACAGAGGTTAGTGGGTTTTACCTTTGGATATAAGGACACAATAGGCATAAATGAAGCACATTGTAACTCCCTCCACTTACACTTGCCCAGAAGCAGCTGTAGAACATAAAAATCAGGGCTTAAATCACGAGCTCTACTAGTTCGCATTAACGTTTTAATTTGTTTTGAGTATGAAGTAGATGACTGTAAAAATCTCTCTGCAAAACCCAATACTGAGATCTTCTTGACTTTTGAAAGAACAGACATTAGTCACAAATAGATTTTCTGTTTAGGAGAAAAAGCCTTCCTCTCCTGACACCCCTCTGAAAAGCCTTGCATTTCTGCATGCTGCCAGTGGTATTTCTGAGGCTGTTCATCCCTCATATGTGAGATGATTTTGACTGGTTGTAATAAGAGATACACAGTTGCTACGAAAAATTGGATTAGTTTAAAATCAATCACAGATACCATCCAGAAACTTCATTAAAGTTTAGAGCTTCTTCTTTTGGCAGAACCATTTGTTTCTGTCTAGAGGAAAAACAACGAATATACAATATAGTGAAGAGAAACAAAAAGAAAAGAACAATTAAGTACAAAAGGTTATACCTCCACTTAAGCTCAAGAACTGAGAAAGGACAGGATGTGAAATAAGTTTGCTAATGTAATAAATGTTGCATGATAGTAAAGAGAAATGTGATACACAGAAGTAATAAAACCCGAATTACTAAATCAGATGTTCTATTTGCATATTAATTTAATCACACCAAAGCATATCTTGCTTGTAAAACTCTGATTAAAAATGACTGTCTTATGGTCTGTGTTTTTTTGAATTTGTGTACGGCAATACTGCTTTTTTTCCACAGCCAAAGCAAGGGAAGAAGAACCAAAACGTTTGGCCTAATGTTTTTACTTTTGCCTGTATTTTAGACAGTAAAATCCCAAACTGGTTAATGTCAGCGTTAACTGGTTAAAGTGACTTGAGATGAAGTTCAATTTTCATGTTCTGCACAATCTGTATAATTTTCCTTTTATGTGTCAGGCTTGACGTAATTCTTGTGTAGAATGTTTCACTGAAATTGATGTAGTCAGTCTGTCTCTTGACCACTTTTAGGGAAAAAAAGTAATTGTGGGGAGTAATACTAATGAAGCAGACATGCAATCTTTTTCCTTATTGTTACAAGTGGATTACGCAGGCTTCCTGACTAGTTCCTTCAGCTACAGGGTTTATAAAATTAACACCCACCTCTTTGTCACCTTTCTCACTGCACATCTTTACCTTGGTGTGCTTCAGCTCTTACCCATTTCTTTCCTATCTTTCTTCACTTGAGCTTGGTCTAGTTCTGCAATCCACCCACAGTGACACAGAAATCCTGTTTGCGTTGCATTATTGTGAAGGGAGTACTTGCCGTTTTGCATCACAGAAGCTTTTTGTCAGAAACTTTTTTGTTTTGCTTATATATATATAAAAAAATAACTCAGGATATGATAAAAAGAAGATGGGGGAAGACTGTGGGGTAAGTGATGGATAAGAAAGAGAACAAGCAGCTGATAACCCATTTTTCTTTCGTAATATTAGACATCAGTATCTGTGATGTAAAGGCATGAAGTGGCATGAATCTTCCACCCAGCAAATCAATTTTTTTTTAGCTTTTATGTTGATTTTTTAAAAATATACATATGTAAGTAAATGTGGAAGTTTTTGCTTCGATGTGGTAGTTTTGTCAACTTGAGGTGAGCTAAGGAAATCCGTCGATGACTGTTAAATACAGACAACACACCATAGCACCTCATCCTACTTATGGTGTAGGCAGAGAAGCCATAACTTGATTTATGAGGAAAGTTTATTAATAATCGAGCCAGTCAGGACATCTTTATGTTTTTGTGTCATGATAATATTAGGTAAGTGGCAGTAGCTACTCAGAGTTTTCAGTTCTTTTGGTTCCCTAATTATAGCAAAATCGATACATTTTACTGAAAAACACTTCAAAATATATTTAGTTCAAGTGTTGAAAACAACTGAATTCTCCAGCCAACACCTGCAACAGATATTAAACAGATATTATCATGGAAAATTCTGTAGAATTAATAATCTTGGCTAGTGATTCAGCTGCTTGAAGTTGTCTGAAGTATAGAGAAAGTTGTAGCTTGTGTTTAGAGTACAGATATTTAAGGGTCAACAAGTATTACTTGTTGGGATGTAGGAATAAGTAGGCTATATCATGCCCTTAATTAAATATGCTGTTGGTGTATTTATTTCAGATTTCATTGTAAGTTTGAACATGGGGCAAGACTAGTAATAGCCAAATTTTCAGAATAAATCCTGTGTAGAACTAAGTCAACTACATCTATGCACAATGATTTTGAGTAAAAGAATAAAATATTTGTCATTAATGTTTCAAGACACTCACTAGAAAGAGAAATTAAATTGTAGTGTTGAGGACCAGTAATTAAAAGCAAACTTCGCAGGGCAAACAATTACAAAACTGTCCATGAAACTCTTTTTAAAATTATGATGTGAAGAAATCTGTGTGTAAATTATTGTCAATTTATTTATGATTCAATAGGTCCTGAAGTTTCAAATGTCCTTACGTATGGTAGTTTAGAACATTTTCATAATCTTAATCCTACTACGTTAACATCTAAATGTCACATGTGCAACTTTATTTCATTGCAAACAGGACTGTGGATTTACATCTTGTTCATAAAGTTCCAAAAAGTTTGAAGTTTTCCAGATTCGTGATGCAAACACCCAGCACAGGCATGAGAACAAGACAAGGACATCCCATCTGGAGACCAACTGAAAGAATGCAGATCTTGCCTTTGATACTGAGGGACATCATTGGCTCAGAGACAGGAACACTTAACTGCAAGGTGATCTGCTTTTCATCAAGGAATTAGAGACTATTATTTTTTAAATTTTATTTTTGTAGGCCTGTTAATATTTAAGATGTTGCCCAAAGATTGTGCTAAATGAGGCATGATGCACATGATCACCTCTGCACAACTTTTGGGATTTTTCTTTACAGTCTTCTTACTGTGAATAAGATGAGCTGCTTGACTTGCATTAATGCAAGGTTGGAAATGTACCTTCAGACTCTAGGTTTTCCAAATTCAAAATGCCTGTTCTGAACAATAAACATAAATCCCATCTGACAGTCACTGAAGGCGCATGTGAGGAACGCTCCGTACTTGTCCATGAGCTCCTTTTGGCAAATCACTTGAGTAGATAAGGTTGCTGATTGCCGTTGTCTAATATCCAAGCTGATTATGAACACGTGACATTTCAAGATTTCCCATACTGATGCAAATAAACATGACAGATAGAATGGAAACAATCAGGTCACTGTACACACACACAAAAAAGGGCTTTGAGTACAAAGTATTAGGTTCCTTAGTCACCCTTAGTGTCTTTAGAATTTTAAATAACTTTATGTTCTGGCATTAATTGACCATAGTGCCAGTGGAAAAATGTGAACGGAAGTGCAAATCTTCTGCTTTGAAAAGATTCATTGCTAAACTGAAACTCAGCAAACTCGAGGACTGCTGCCTGGACAAATGTCAAAGTCATACTGTAAATCAAAGTAATTCTGCAGCGTATTTCCTAAAGGTCATAAAAATGCTTGTGAAGGAAAATGTTTCCTCTGCAAAGGAAGATGTGGCTGAAGATATTGCCTACTTCTGCCCCTATCTGTACTTTTTTCATGGAAATTTTTAAATTGGAATACAAAATAATTGCTGTATCTCAGTTTTCACACAGTGATAACTTTGTGGGCAAATGTTACCTTTCGACCAATATTTCAGTTTGTTTGGTTCTGTTTTGTGTTGTTTATTCTATTCAGCTTGTGCCCTTCCCCTACTTTGGGATACAAGTCATGCAAATAAATAAATAGAAGATAGGCTCTTTCACAGTCACAGAGTAGAAATGTCTAATAAATTGTTTAAAAACCACCCAGACAAGAAAAAAAAAAATATTTTCTTGGGGAAAAAAACCCAATAGGTTTGATAAAAGGGTAAAAGAATAGGAGAAAATAAAATTATTGGAAAATAAACTTCGTAAGAGACCTCCAAAAATAATTTCTGGGAAAATACTAGTTTTGGTTCTTTTTGTATTGTTATGATTTTGAAGACAGTTTTGCATATGTTTTCTGGGAAGGAAATGAGGTATCTTTATATGGAATTAGTCTCATGTCTCTAATAATTGAATCTTAGAAAAAAAAAATTTCTTTTGGTGGCCCTGTTTGATCTCCTCTGAAGCACCAGCTGGAGGTAGTATAGATGTTCTCCTTGAATCTACTTTCTTTCTCAGAGGTGAAGGAGAAAAAAAAAACTATTAGATGGGTGCAATTCAGTAACACTGGTGAAATTCCAATTTATATATCTGAAAAAAAAATTGCTTTTGCAAGTGGAATTATAGCTACCTTCAGGGGTTTTTTTGTTGTTGTTGTTTTTTGGTTTTTTGTTTGGTTTTTTGGTGGGTTTTTTGGTGGGTTTTTTTGGTTGTTTTTTTTTGTTTGTTTGTTTGTTTTGTTGGGTTTTTTGTTTTTGTTTTGGTTTGGTTTGGGTTTTTTTTGTTTTTTGTTTTGGTTTTTTTTGGTTTTTTTGGTTTGGCTGGTTTTTTTTTTTTTTTCCTGAGATCACACGGGTGCCTATAGTAAAAGTAAATGAGGAAAACATTTCTAAACAAGGTCCCTCTATGTTTCACATCATTGACCTAATTTAGCTCTGGTCATCTTGGGAAAAATCACAGCTTATTACGTTGATATGAATCATTTTACACAGCAACAATGCACAGAAGATCTTGTCTCCTAAAACAGGACTCGGGCAAATAAAACTTAGACTTTTCTGAGCTGAGCCCCGCAGTGCCTGAACCAGCCTGCATCTCCTGCCTCTCAGCTCTGCGGACAGCTCTGGAACTGGACGCTCAGTGAAAAGCTGCATTTCAAACAATCGTTATGGAAAAGCAATCCCAAAGTAGGGTCCGCAATGCCTCTGGTAGGGGCACTGGGCGTCCTCCCATGGTTCCAGGAGCTGTCCGGCTGCTTCGGAGGTGTGGGGGGAGCTGGCGAAGGTCCAGCAGGGTTTCACCCAACCCTCCAATGATACGGGCACGCTGAGGAAGGAGAGACAAACAGAGGGGCTTCTCAGATGGTTTATTTGGCACCAGGATCCTGCCAGGGAAGCGCTGGCACGGGGAGTTACAGTTACATAAATACCAACATGAGGGGACAGGGGAGGATACAACATCCAATAGGGGAGGAGTGAGGGGTTTGAGTTTGGCGGGCTTTGTATAGGATTGTGAAATACAGAGCCCTCCAGGGCGGGGAAACCAGATACCGAGGTGGGGAGGAGGAGACAACAGTGCCTGGCTGAAACCTGGCCATAGCATACCGCAGCAAGCAGGATCAAACAGGAGTCTGGTGTGGCTGCAGGGCCCGTTGATGCAGGACATCCGTGCCGGATGTCACGGGAGGGAGGAAATCTGAGTTGTCCCTCCGAGTCCGGGCTGCACCATCACACTCAGGTGAGCTCCAGTGCAGAACAGCTTTTTGTGTGTAAATGAGAGGCTTTTCATTTCTCAAGCTAATGTGCAACATCCTCTTCTGCTGAGAGCAAACCTGGGGAGTCAGCCAGCACCGAGTTAATTACAGAAGAGCTCCAGCTCTGATTTTAGTGGACAAAGTGCTGTCACTGCTTCGATGTGCTTCTTCCCTTGCTGTTCACATCCCAGCTGGGGACTTAGACTGTTTTCTAGAACATAATGTTCTTGGTGCTAAAAACAATTATTACAAAGGGGGAAATTCAACCAGGAAGGCGAAAACACCGTGTAGTGCCTGTTTACTGATTCATAGCTAAGGATAGTAATTAAATAGGAGGTTGATTTGGACTCTGCCTTTCCCAGCAGCTGACCTCTAAGGCAGCTGCTGTGGTGTCTTGCAGGTTGAATTAGAGGGGGGAAAAGTGACAATAAAAATAATAGCAACAGAAATGTCACAGCTGGTTTGTCTTTTAAGAAAATGTCATTTCTTTCTCTGGCATTGCATGTGTTTTTCTACTCTTTTTAATGTCAGGATCATCTAACCTCTATTTATCTGAGTAGCGACACATCCTAAATTCAGTACTTTAAAGGTGTATTTAGGCAAAAATGTGTAACGGAAAACTATGAGTCATACGTATGAATTTAATAAATTTAATTTTTTCCTACTGCTGACTGTTCATAAGCTGCTAAGGCTCTGATTGATGCTTTTGAATTTCAGATGTAAGTTTGAATGCTTGCAGGATTGGGACTGCAGACACTTTCTCTTTGTGCACGGTGTATTACTGCAGTGGGAATAGCTTCTGAGAGAGAAATATGTGTGAGTATATACCCATCTATGGATCTTTATATATCATGTGATGGTTCTCTTTTGTTTTCATAGAGAGCCTTGCAAAAATGGGCCAAATACATCACTGATCAGAGAGGGATTGGTCTGTGTAGCTCCAAGCTTAGTGTGTTAAGTGCATGAGTTGTTTTTGACATTTATGGTTAATAATTAATGGTTAAGATCTACGTGGCCATGAATGTTCCTTGTTTGAAAATTCAAATGCAGCATCTGGAAGGTCTCTCTAACCTGGACAACTCCACCAGCTCACCAGATCGCGCAGACAAGAAAGCATGACATTTCCTGAAAGAATCAACAACATTTCTGTCCTTAGAAAACCAGAGAGAACTGTCAGTGAGCTGTAAATCGGTCCATTTTGTGTCTGTAAAAACATTCTGTTCTTGCTTTCAGTGGTCAGCTGAGGACAAGAAAAAAAATAAAACAACAAAAAGGAAGGATCATTCACACTAATTAGCAACTACATAGCTATAATCCTCTTATCTGTTCAACAACCTGATTCTACAGGATCTTCTTCCCGTTGACACATGGATTTACACATGGATGTGGCAGCGAAGACCTCTAGGTCCCAAAGCCTTGGTGGCATTCCAGACCCCAGACTCCAAACATAATATTGATCAGAAAATACAGTCATGAGAAAGAAAATCAGCAAGTGTAAAATCAAGCAGTTTTGAAGGTCTTTAAAGGCAACCAAATGTTTGTGCTCTGTCTCTGATTGCTGTTTGCATTCATTCATGTTTGCAATTTAAGAGCTCTTACTGCTTTGACTTAAAAAAGTCAGTGAAAGACATCATCAGTAAAATTTGTTTGGGTATTTTGAACTCGTTCCAAAGCAATTTCATGCTGGAATGTGTGAGAGCTTTAAAGTGGATAAATCTGAAGGAGAGGATTCTGTGCAAAATCAGATTTTATTCACATAGTGAATAAACACCAAGTGAGCCATTTAGCTTCAACCAGTGGGCAAAAGAGAAGTGGTGGGACAGAAAATCAGAGGTGTGAAATTCCAATCCTACCCTATAAGCCCAACTCTTGTTATCTTTATTTTTTCTTCTTTTTGTTTTTGTTTTGTTTTGTTTTAGTTCTTGTCTTTCTTTTCTTTCTTTCTTTCTTTCTTTCTTTCTTTCTTTCTTTCTTTCTTTCTTTCTTTCTTTCTTTCTTTCTTCTTCTTCTTCTTCTTCTTCTTCTCCTTCTCCTTCTCCTTTGTCTTCTTTTTCTTCTTCTTCTTCTTCTCTTTTTCCTTTTTCTTTTGAGATTTTACTCATCATTTGTTTTATCTCCTACAACAGAAAAAGAAGCTGGATGCAGATAAGACAGTAATTGCATTAGACTTTTTTTATGTCCAGTAATTAGCTGATGAATAATGAACATGCCAAGATATTGCCTGATTTCCTTTTCCTTCCTCTCCATTTTATACTTTGTCTGTTGAAGTTGAATCACAGTGACAAGTGTAGTTCGTGCAGGTTCCAGTGATTATATTTTGATATATGAAAATGCACCTCTTTATTAGAGAGCGTAATAGAGTATTTCAGTGAAAAGAAATGTAAACTCTCTATATTTCTGTTTAAGCTGGATAGGTAGAAAATTGAGTATTTATGTCACAATCAAATTGCACGGGCTAATTAGGAACTGATAAAAGGAGAAAGAGAGGAATAGGAAAGACTTTGGGATAGCAAGTCCAACCTCGAGCTGTTGTTGTATAATCTTTTTTTGTACATTATTACAGTCTTTCCACTTTCTATTGTTCTTTCTCCTGTGCAGCTTCCTACCCTCTCCTTAAAAAAGAGTAACTTGCTGAAAGGGATTTTGCAGAGCCTAATAACTGAAAATAAGAGGTTTCTAATTCCGATTTACCATGAACATTCTGCCTATACTTGTAAGTAAACCAGCACTGTTGTTTAGTGTATTCTGTTGCTCTCAGTTCCAGGTGTTGTTTGATAGTCTTTGCTTCTAGTTTCATATTTATGAATTAAATGAATTAAATTATTCAATGGCCTTTTTCTGGACATTGGACATGCATCTCTCTTGGTTTTTTGGTTTGGTTTTTTTTTTTTTTTTT
>VYZT01064910.1:0-23903 GCA_013400735.1 Pomatostomus ruficeps
CCCCCTGCAGGGTTGCAGAGCTGGACACCATGCCAGCACTCCTGCCTCGCCCCAGGGCAGGCTCTGCAGAGCAGCCTGGGGTGGGGACACCGTCATGCCCCTGACACTTACGTCAATCTCGCTGAGGATGACATCAATGATGCTGCCAATCACTATGAGGAAGTCAAAGACGTTCCAGGGGTCTCCGAAGTAGCCCTGTCAGGGAGGAGCCAAAGCAGAGTGACCATCCAAGGGTACAAGCCAAGGAGGAGACAGACACTGGAGGCCAGGGGAAGGGGCACCAGAAGGTTCTTCAGTGGCTCCGCCCCTCAGAAGAAGGGATGGTGGTCAGACCCTGCACCCTCTGCTCAGGTATTTGGTCCTGTCTTGCAGTGGAGTGAAATGAGGAGGGTGGATCAGGATGGGCAGAGCTACGACCTCACTACAACACGACTCTGAAGGTGGGAATAATGGACTGGATGGGATGTGGCCAGCAAGGGTAGCCCTGACAAGCAGCAGTCCTTCCAGAAACCCCAAGGTCCTGCACATGGGGGTCCCTAAGGGTCCCACAAGGAGAAGTTCTCTGGAGCTGCAGGGCTGGGGGTGCTTGTACTCCAGAGATGCCAAATGCAGGATAAATGGACTCTCTGGCCTGGCCTGCTTTCCATACTGATCGTGCTTTCCTCTCACCTTGGCTTTAAATGCCATGAGCTTGAGGATCATCTCCAGGGTGAAGAGGATGGTGAAGGCCACGTTGAGGATGTCTGAGACGTGGTTCATTTCTGGAGACTGGTTGTAATGCTGAGGACAAGGCAGAAGGAGCCATCAGCTGACAGCAGATCCAGCCTCCATCGTGTGCTGCATGCAGAGCCCCCTCCCACAGCCAGGCCTATGGCTCAGCAAAAAGGAAATTTCCCCCCTTCTCTGGGCTTCCCATATCCCAGCAGTCCCATATTTTCCCTATTGTGCCATAAGCAAATACCTCCTATCCAGAGGCTCTCCTGGGGATGGCAGGGCTGAGCCAGCCTGTGCACATCCAGACGCCCCTGCAGCCCCCCCGTGCCCCTCACCTGCATGCCCCCTGTGCCCCTCACCTGCATGCCCAGGCAGATGGTGTTGAGCAGGATCAGGAAGAACATGAGGTACTCGAAGTAGGAGGAGGTGACCACATACCAGATCTGGTACTGGTAGGGGTTCTTGGGGATGTAGCGGCGCAGCGGGCGAGCCTTGAGCGCGTACTGCACACACTGGCGCTGCGGAGGGAGAGAGGGAGGGAGGGCAGTGTGACCCCACTGTAGGGCACACCCAGCACCAGCAGCAACAGTGCCCAGCCCCACAGAGCAGAGCTGGATCGCCCTCCTCTCCCAGCCCAGGTACAGCGGTGGGTCCTGTGCCCGCTGTGCTTCTTGCAAAAACACCTGGAGCACCCACACGGGACAAGTTTCCAAAGCCTCCTTTTAGCTCCAAAGGCTGCCCTTGACCTGACCCCTCCAGCCCAGAGCCTGCCTGCTCATCCCAGCACTTCCCCAGGGTCTCTCAGGAGCAGCTTAGAGCACCCTGGATACACCACATGAACCAGGGGTGAAGGGGGCATTGAGATGGCTGTACAGGCCTGTCCCTCCCCAGCTGCCCAGGGTTTCCATGCTGGGTTTCTGTGTGGTTCACATCACCCCGGCACCCCCAGCTCGAGCTCCTCAGTGCAGGAGTGTGACAGCACTCCTGGGCCAGCAGCCATCCCTGTCCCGAGTCCTCCCTAGTGTGTCCCACATCATCTGCCAATGCCTCTGCTGCTTCCAGCCTTGCTGTCCCTGGNCACCATCACCATAAAAAAATGGGTTTTTTAATGTTTAAATGGAATTTCTTGTTTTCTTCGGTTTGCGTCCATTGCATTTTTTCCTGTCACTGGGCACCCCTGAAAAGAGCCTGGCTCAGTCTCCTCTCTCCTTCCCGTTGGGTGTTTATACCCACAGGTAAGGTTCCCATGAGCCTTCTCAACACCAGGCTTGACTCCCAGACCCTCCTTAATGACAGATGCTCCAGACCCTCAGTCATCTCGGTGGCCCTTTGCTGGACTCACTCCAGTACATCCGTGTTGCTTTTGTACTGGGGAGCCCAGAACTGGGCACAGCCCTCTGCTCCAGCTCCCTCTGGGCACCCTGCCTGTCCAGGGAGGCCCAGTCCCTGTTTCTGGTCCTCTCTGCCCTTCCCTCAGAAGCCTTGTTGTGTGCCACACATGGGTCCAGCCGGCCCTGCCCCAGCAGCAAACGGACCTGGGGCAGGTTCAGCTCATCTGTGTCAGCAGTGTCACCACAACGAAGGGCTGATCCAAGTCACCCAGCCCCAGCAGTGCCACATCCAGGGCTGGTCCTCCTTGTCCTGTTCCAGCAGTGCCATTACCTGGTTCTTGTCCAGCTCACAGTTCTTGTACTCATTCTCCCCTTGCTCCTGGAAGGTGACAATGACGAAGCCCACGAAGATGTTCATCATGAAGAAGGCAATGAGGATGATGTAGATGATGAAGAACATGGCAATCTCCATCCGGTAGTTGTAGATAGGGCCTGCGTCCTCAGCATTGGTGTCAATGGCCATGTACAGCAGCCTACAGGAGGGAAATCCAGGCAACAGAAATCCTAATTAGCTGGGAAAGGCCACATCTCCTCTTGAAGGTTATGGAGAGCTTTGGGGACATCCAACAATGGTGGGACAAAGTTGCTTGGGTACCCTTGCCAACTCCCCAGCCACTGCCAGGGGGACTGGTCCCGCTTCTCAGCCTGGGTAACTCTTCCCTCTTTACCCTGGCCAAGGCCCGTGGCAGTGCCCTGCTCCCAGCACAGAGCTCCCCTCAGCAGACACTCACTGTGGCCAGCCCTCAAAGGTGGAGACCGTGAAAAGCGACATCATGGCTGAGAAGACGTTGTTGAAGTGGAAGGCGTTGTGCAGCCAGACGCGGTCCTGGACCTCGATCTGCGTGGGGTCCGCGTCCACATAGTTGATGAACTGACCCCTGCAGCAGAAGGGACGCAATCGTCACTGGCAGGGCCCCCCCAGCCCACAGGCTGCAGCATTGGCCTGGGCCCCCTGGAAGGGGAGGACAGCCCTGTGATCATCCCTGATTTACCCCAGGGTGAGGGAGAACAGAACGACACCTCAGGACCACGTTTTGGATGCATCATTCCCACGCAGGAACACAAGCGTCCTGCACCACACCACCCCAGCTCCCATCCCTGGCCCCTGCCCACCTGGGAGCTGTTGCAGAGGGCTCTTACCTGCACTCCTTCTCCGTCAGCTTGGAGGGGTCTGTGCACCAATAGAACTTGCCCTGCATGTAACAGAGACCAGAAGTGGCCACGGCATTGCTTTGACTCAAGAAGTTTTGACTTTTTCCCAGCCCTCAGTCAGTCCCTCCATGCAGCCTCTGGTCCTGGCCACTCACCACGGCTGGCCTCCCCACTGTGCCTGCCAACACAACCCAGCTCACCTGGGGTTAATCCCAGGCTGAGATCAAGAAACTCTGCCCGGTGATGGGAACAAACCTTCCATGGCCCTGAGCCGAGGCCTACCTAGCTCACCCCATCTGGGAGCCAGCTATTTGGAAAATAGGGAAGAAAGCAGTAAACAGAGAATTAACTAAAAAACTAAATGCTGACAGGTCTGCTCAGTCTGCGAGGTGTCCTGAAAGCTCTTCCTACATCAGCTCAGAATTTAAGCTCAGTTATAAGAATAAAACCAAGCTCAGCCATGGCCAGCTGTGCCTCAGAGCAGCCGAGGTGCAGAGAGCAGGAATGGTGCTGTGAGAAAGGAAACCCTTCACAATCAAAACACAGAGGAAATCAGCCAGAGGCTCCTGCTGCCTTAGAGAGAGGAAACTGAGGCTGAAGTGAGGTGAGGCAGTTGGCTCCTTTGCAGGTGCTGACACTACCCCAGCTGCCTCCTGCCCTCCTGTCCCTGAAGGCTCCTCTGCCAGGTCTGGAGCAGGCGGGGCCCCTCACAGAGCACGGAGAGCTCAGCCTGTGCTGACCCCAGCACTGGCAGACACCGTCCCCAAGGGGATGTCCAGAAGAGCCTGGCCAGGATGTGCTTGAGCAGAAGGTCCCTCCTGCCCCCCTGACACGCCGCTCACCTTGAAGAGCTGCACTCCGATGCAGGCAAACATGAACTGCAGCAAAGTGGTGACAATCACAATGTTCCCGATGGTTCGGATGGCGACAAACACACACTGGACCACGTGCTGCAGAGGGGGAGGACAGTGTAGATGTGACCACAATTGGGGCAAGCCCCTGCTGAGTCCCACACCCTCCCACTCCAGGAAAAGTGGGAGCCTGCCAAGAGCAGAGAGATTGGGCAGACCCCTTCCAGAGATGGGAGGTGGGAACTGGGAACAGGGCACAACGCCCACCCCATAACCTCCAGATAGGACTGCCATGGGAGGTGGGAACTGGGAACAGGGCACCCCCACCCCATAACCTCCAGATAGGACTGCCATGGGAGGAGCCCCCATCCAGCCTCTTGCTCACCTTCAGCCCCTTCGCCCTGTTAATGGCTCGCAGAGGCCTCAGCACCCTCAGCACCCGGAGGATCTTCACCACGGAGATGGTGCTGGACCTGGGGAGGATGGCACAGCTGAGGTGGGGCGACTCCCCTGCTCAGGCCAGGCTGGCACAGCCCCACCGAGCAGCCAGGGAGGGCAGGCTGGGGCCAGCAGTGAGGGACAAGGGATGGCAGAGACACATGGGGGTCACAGGCCATCACCCCATGTAAGGCCAAGTGGCACTGGCAGCTGAAGAAAGTGGATCCAAATTGAATTTCTACCCAGAGACCTTTGACACTCAAGGATTTTGTGGGCTTGCCTCCCAGTTGTCCATGTCCATGTACCCTAAACATGACATTTTAGGAGCTGGCTGCTCCTTCTCCACCCCCCATCCCCAGCTGCCCCACCAGCCTGAACAGACCAGTGCCCACCCTGTGGCACATGAAGGTGCTTACTCGAATCCCATGGAGATGAGGGACACAGCAACCACCAGCAAGTCCAGGATGTTGAAGGAGTTCCTGCAGAAGGAGCCTTTGTGCAGGAAAGCACCGTAGGTCGTCATCTGGAGAGCAGAAGGAGTTAGGAAAGAGGCCGGGCAGGGCTCAGGGCATGGTCCCTCCACAGGGGTAAGGGGGGATAAGGCACAAGGGACTTCTCACAGCTCCATGGCCTGGGGACCCTGGGCTGCTCAGAGCTCTGCAGCCAGGCAGGAAGCTGACTTCAGGTGGAAATCCTCTGTGCAGCACTGGCTGGAGACAAAACTCTCCCAGTCAGTCAGCAAATTAAAGAGGAGAAAAGTAAAGACACTTGGAGTGGAACAACACATGGCAGCAGCTTGGACTGCGACTTTTATCTGCAGATTTTCACTGCTTTCTCTTTCTTTTCCTAATGGCATATCAGAATGAAAGCACTGGTGCCATGGCTGATGTGTCCCTGTGTCACAGCACAGCTGACTCAGCTGCCTGACCTCACTGGAGAGGACACACAGCCTCTGGGACAGGTCAGGCACCACCCAGACTGCAGGAATGAACTCTCAGGGAGGATCAGCTGGCAGCTGCTCCTCACTGAGGCCTCCAGGAGCATGAATGCCTAAAGAGTGTCAGTGTCCATGCCACAACAGTCCAGACCTGTGTGCTTGGCCATGCTCATGGCAGGACCGTGGGGAGAAGGACTCACCTTCAAGACAATTTCGACTGTGAAGACAGAGGTGAAACCGATGTCAAAGTATCCGAGAATCTGGGGACAGACATCAGTACTGGATGAGATTTGGGTGACATGGGAACTGCCTCAGTCTGTTCAAACATCCTGAATTGTCCACCCTGTGGATCGGGCAGCCCATCCAGCTCAACAGAGTCTCAACAGTCCAGTCCCAACAGACTCAACAGAGTCTCAAACCCAGTACCAAGAAGACTCCTGAACTTTCCCCAGCTTTGCTGATTTTCTCCAGTGCATGATCCGTCCTGCAGCTGGGACAAAGCTCTCCCTTTCCAGGTGCGTTAGGCTTGACCTGATTCACCTGAAAGCATCTGATCCCCAAAAACCCCACGTGCCCTGGGAAGCTGCCTCTTGTGAGATCCCCCAGTCCCTGCCAGATCCATTGGCACCTTGCAGGGCAGGAGCCGTGGCTCCCACCGCTGTGTGCCAGCAGCATACAAGGGCACTGCACACGCCAGAGACCCAGTTTGCTGCCTCACAGGACGTCTCTTTCCCCAGTAAATCACCTCAGTTTCGAACCAAAATAATCTTGCGTGCCCTGTCAGGTGGATCTCTTCACCCAGAAGTAATCTGAGACATGGAGCAGTACAAACTTGTCCCAGCTAAAGGGATCCAGCCTCTCCTGCCAGAGGGCACTGCCCTCCCAGAGGCAGGGCTGGAATCCCAGCCTAGGACAGCACCTGGCAAGTAAGGCCCTGCGTCCTGGGGAGCTGGGAGTCTCCAAGAGGTCACCCCACCCAGCCCAACCCTCTGCAACTCCATGGGCACCTTGTTGCGGAAGGACTCGGCCCGGATGGGATCCTCAGCTGCCAGTGAAATGCTGCTGAGCAGGATGAAGAGCAGGATGAAGTTGGTGAACCAGGTGGCGTTAACAGTTCTGTGGCACAGGACCCGAAACCTGCCAGGGACAGAAATGCCGTGAGGCGCTCTAAGGGGCCAGAGGGACATCAGACAGGGCCATGGCAGCCTGGCAGGGGGCTGTGGCTAAACCCTGAGGACAGGAAGGCCCTGGGCATGGAAGGGTGTCTGTACCAGTCCTTCCACACAGGCAGCTTTTCCCCACGAGCTGGTTCCCTTCAGAACTGGCACAAACAGGACCCCGCTGTGAACCGCTGGTGCCAGAGACACCTGAGCCATGCCTGGCTCTACAGGGCAGGGGGAAGGGGCAGTGCCTACTTGTTGGTTGGGCTGAAGATGAAGAAGGAGCTGGCTTCAGGCATGGGCACGGCCTTCTCCTTCAGCTGGAGCTCTGCAAGGGGACGTGGCCGAGGACTCAGGGGGATTTCAGGCTCATCTTCCTCATCATCACCTGCAGGGTGACCATGAGAAGGGAAAAATCAGGCATGCAGGCCAGAAGGACCTCAGCATCCCAAGGCTGGTGAGAGTTCACCACATCCTCAAACACCATCCCTCTGCAGAGCCTCCTCAGCCCTCCTGCTGCCCTGCCAGGGACCAGCCTTACCTGGGAAGTCTGCGGAAGGGTAGGGGTCTTTGATCTCATTGACATTGGATTCAAATTCGTCCACTTTCAACTGAAATGAGACACAGAGAGGAGGATGTGCAGCTGCATGTGCTGGTTGGCCAGACCCTCTCATCTTGGAGGCCATGTGGGACAAGCAGAACTTCTGCATTTGGCCCATTCAGCACCAAGCACATGGAGTGCTGGCCCAGGTTGGAGCCAGCACTGCAATGGAAGCAAAGAGGGTGGGAAATGGGAATTTGTGCTGGGCAGGAGCCTGGAGCTGTGCAAATATGCCAGGGGTGGAGTAAGATATGGAGCAGCTCCCAGGTGAGTTTCTGAGGGCATCTGGAAAGGGGACAGGAAAGCAGCTGCTGGCCAGATGTTTCTCAGGGGCAGCTCAGCCCAGCTGAATAGAGGGGTTTGCACACAGGGGGTGCTGGTGTGGGCATAAGGAAGATCTGGGGTGCTGCTGACTTGCTTCGCTCCACTCCATACTGACACCAGACCATCTCAGCCACTGACAGCTGGCTGTGGCCAAGGAAAGGAATCAGAGGAAAAAGATCCCCCAGCAACGGAGCTGTTTCACCAGGCAACATGTCCTGCCCCAGAGAGCCCCATCACCAGTGCACACTACAGCCAGGAGTGATTCTGGTCAACAGTCCAGACCCAGGCTGGCTCCAAGCCTTTCTCTACCCTGGCTGGTGGGTGGAGGAGCCTGGGCCCTCCCCAGGAGCTCTCCAAGGCTCACCTCCACCAGAACTGACCTTGGCTGTTGTGGGAATCCCTTCTCCCTTTACTTTCTGCTCCAGTTTCTTTGCCAGCATCTGCTTCTCCTCTTCAGTCTTCTCTGGGTAACCTCTGAGCAGAGAGGAGGGGAGAGCAGGAACTGAAATCTGGGTAGGGGCCACAGGAAAGGTCATTCTGTCCCCCAGCACCTCGTTTGGGAGCTCCCAGGGCCAGGGATGGCAGCGCTCACCTGGACATCTTCCGCCGTTTGCGCTCCTCTGCTTTGGCCTTCTGGGCTAAAGTCAGGCTCTCGGCCTCAGCCAGGTTATCCACGGCGATGGCCAGGAAAACATTGAGGAGGATGTCTGGAGGAACAGTGCTAAGGACATGGACTTGGTTCCTGTCTGGAGGATGTGGCCAGAGCCATCCACGATCACCAGGGTGCCCTCAGAAACCTCCCTGGAGCTCAGCCCTTGTGATAACCCAGGCTAGGGATCCCTAACCAGCATCCATCCCTTGTGAGCTCTGAGCTCTGAGCTGGCCGCCCTCTCTGGCTGAATCTCTGCCTGTCAGACATCCAGACCTGCTCCAGATGTGCTTTCCTCCAGACCCCAGCCTTCAGCCACCACCAGAGCAAGCCCTGAAGCCCATGGTTTATTCCACTGCTGTTCAGAACTGAGAAGCTTCAGGCAAGCACTGAAACACTGACGGAAGCCCCAGCTCCCCCCTGCCCAGTCCTGTGCAGGTGACACTCTAGGGCTGGGGACAGGGGTCTGGGCCCAGCTTTGCAGGCAGAGGATACAGTTCCCACAGACAAAGAGGATGATGAAGTAGATGCAGACCAGCATGCCGGGAAAGGACGGGCCCCCGTAGGCCATGATCCCATCGTACATGATTGAATTCCAGTCCTCTCCGGTCAGGATCTGGGAGCAGAGCAGTAATAAAGACTTGAGAGCATCCACAGCAGAGCATGAACCCCCTAGACTGACCCTACCCTTCTGGCTCCAGCACCTCCAGCCCCATGGCCAGACCCTCCTTTCTGCCCAGCCCTGAACCTGAACTACTGCTCATGACCCCAGATGCATTTCCCCATTCCTGTCTCAGAGCCACATCACCCCCACAAACCCACACCCCCCTGAGACCCAACTCCTGCCTGGAGACCCACGGCCCAGGTGAGACCCCCAGCTCCCTGCCCTCCAGCCCTCTGCTGCCCTTCCCATGGCCCCAGACCTGGAAGACGCTGATGAGGGCCTGGGGAAAGGTGTCGAACGTGCTGCGCCGCACTTGCATGTCCTCAAAATCAAACTTGCCCCCAAAGAGCTGCATGCCCAGCAGGGCAAAAACTATGATGAAGAGGAAGAGGAGGAGGAACAGAGAGGCAATGGAGCGGACTGAGTTGAGCAGAGAGGCCACCAGGTTGCTCAGAGATGTCCAGTACCTGGGGAGAGGAGAGACAGGAGCATGAGGGAGGTGACAGAGTGGGGAAGGCTGCGGGCAGGCACAGGGAACCCAGCTAAACGGACCAAGGTGATGGGCCAGCAGCCCAACAAGAGGGACTCTGGACCCAGGCTGGGCTCTGGGACTGCTCCAGGCAGGCTCCAGGAGGAAGAAATGAAGCTGCAGCCATGAAGTGACAAAGAAGGTAACACTGCTGCCTGCACAGGGCACCAGCCAGCAGGATGGGGAAGGGGGGGTGAACACACAGTGGGTTGGGGCCACAAAGAAGAGCTGGGAGTCCTGGCCCACAGCAGCCCCATTCACAACATCCTAGAACCCAGGGCTAGAGTGGGGCCTCAGCCCTGTCCCACTCTCCACTCCCAGTAACCCATGTTCTGGAGACAAATCCCCAGCTTGGCCTTGTTCCTCCACGCAGCTGCCAGCTCTGCTGACGCTGCAGCCTCCCCTGGGGACAGGGACAGCGATGTCCGGGAACTGTGAGTGACACCCGGGCCCCATGAGCTGCCAGCACCCACACAGCTGCCCCCCAACCTGGTGATCTTGAAGATGCGCAGGAGGCGGATGCAGCGCAGCACGGAGATGCCCAGAGGGGACAGGGTGTCCAGCTCCACCAGGATGGTCTCCAGGATGCCCGAGCACACCACGAAGCAGTCGAAGCGGTTGAAGAGCGACATGAAGTACTGGCGCAGCCCCAGCGCGTACATCTTCAGCAGCATCTCGGCCACAAAGAGGGCAAGCAGCAGCCGGTTGGCATTGTCTGGGGTGGGAGATGCAGCCTGTCAGAGCAGGGACCTCCATCCCAGCATGGCAGGGAAGGAGGGCAGTGCTGCTCACCCTCCTCTGGCCCACCAAGCCCTGAGCTGCTGCTTTTCAGGGACCACACAGGGGAGGGAGATGGGGGGAGATGTGCAAATGCTTGTATGTGTGACCACACGGCTGTACACAGCATGTGAGTCCATGCAGGGTGGGTACAAGTGCTGGGCTGTGCCTGTGCGTGTGTCACGGGGCTGAACTGTGAGTGTGTGCAGAGCTGTGCTCCGTGTGCCTGTGGGTGGCTGTGCCTGTGCGTGTGCCATGGGGCTGAGCTCTGTGTGTGTGCACAGCTGTGCTCCGTGTGCCTGGGCTGTGCCTGTGCGTGTGTCACAGGGCTGAGCTCTGTGTGTGTGCAGAGCTGTGCTCCGTGTGCCTGGGCTGTGCCTGTGCGTGTGTCACAGGGCTGAGCTCTGTGTGTGTGCACAGCTGTGCTCCGTGTGCCTGGACTGTGCCTGTGCGTGTCACGGGGCTGAGCTGTGTGTGTGTGCACAGCTGTGCTCCGTGTGCCTCTGTGGGTGTGTGTGTGTGTGGAGGTGCAGTCAATGGGGCTGAACACATAAATGTGCGTGGCTGCACGGCTTGGGTGTGTGCCAGGTGTGTTTACGTGCAGAGGTGCCAATGTACACACTCAGTGTGTGCTCACCATGCGAGATCATGTCCCTGGGAGTACATGCACTGGGAGTGGTCAGTGTGAGTGGTATGACAACAAGGGTCATGCTCACATTGAATGCAGGCTGTGTGGGAGTGTGTGTGTGTGTGTGTAAGAGCCTCTGTGCAGTGCCAGTGTGGCTGTGCACTCACAGCACGAGCTCTGGGGCACACACAACACATAAAAAAAAAAAAAAGACAGCAGGGTGTCCTGGGCCCTCCTTCTCTCTCTGCTTACCTTGCACCCGTGTCAGCCATTCTGGCTGCATGTGGTGCTCAGAGGCGATGGAGAGGGTGTTCAGTGCCACCACCAGGATCACAAGCCAGTAGAAGAACTTGGACTTCACCACATCCCTGCACTTCCTACGAAACATTCGGTTCCAACGCCTCCACTGACGGCTGGAGAGACGGCAGAGGATCAGCAGAGCTGGCCAGCGGGCCAGACCCAGGTCCTTGGGCTAAAGGGCAAAGCCACCCCTGCTCCTTCTTCTGGGGGCCTTCCCTGGAAAGGGATGAGGACCGTAACCTGCCCCTGGACCTCGGTGCAGTCACTCAGGCACTGCAGTTCGTTCACCCTCCTGGATTAATTCCAGCCTCCAGCACCTCTGGTCGGGGGCTGCAGGCACAGCTCCCAAATTCCACGCTGTGCTGCACAGACCACAGGAGGAGGCGTGGAGCCTGGTCCCACACCATTGTTCACCCTGAAGAGCTTTCTCCAGTACCAGAGCCAAACTCCCTGTGTGCTGCCCCAATGTTTGCATCCTCCCCCAAGCACCAGCCCCTGTCTCTGCCAGAACTGGTGGCTGACCAGGAACGCCCGGCCCAGCTGGGCCAGCACATGAGACACAGTGGGAGCTCACGTGCGAGCAGATGGTTCAGCCAGAGCACACTTACAAGAAGAGAATCCACTTGTTCATGCCCTCAATTTCATACAGGCTCTCTGTCTCTGACCCTCCTTCATCCGACGGCATCATACCTAGAGGGAATGACATCACAGGCTTTTCCTGGAGCCCTTGGGAAGAACCCGTGGGAGGGAACCTCTTCCAGAAGCACACCAGGAAGAGCTTCCCCATCAGAAGTGAACTCAAACAATGTCATCCTCGGGGAGTCAGCAATCAGAGTCTGGGCAGAAGGTTTTGAGGGTCAGGTGCAAACCAAGCACGAGGCACCAGGAGCTCCTGCCCTGCAGGAATGGCAGCTGCAGCCCAGCGAGGGACAGCAGCAGCACCCCAGCATGGAGGAAACTGGGGCCAGTTGGGATCTGAGCAAAGGCTGAACAGAACACAGGCCAGAGCTCGGGAAGAGGCATTTTGTCTGTCCCACGCTTTCCCAAGGCTCGTTGCACACATGCATCACTCAGCTGGAGGCATCAGAAGCGCTTTCACCAGGCAGGGGGACATGGCAGACACTGTGGCTCTGTGGCAGAGCTCCCCAGGCTTTGCTGAGCTTTTGGCTGGATGCCTGCATATCCACCTCCTTCCCTGAGCCACTCCTAATCCCTTGAAATTGTCAAGTGACGGCAAGAAATTTGTGCATCTGCTTGTGTGAGAGCTTGTGACCCCGCACTGCAGCCCTGCACACCAAGGGCACACTCTCCCTGTGGCCATTTTAGATGCCTCTTGCCAAAGGAGACTCAGGCCTTGCTTGTGGTCTGCAAATATTAAATACTGTGGTTAAGGTGGAGATTTAGCATCAGGGATAAATTACTGCTAGCTTGGGTCAGATTCAACAAAATTATTCAGGAAATTTAAAAAAAAAAAAAAGAGAAGGAAAGTGTTCTGCAGAAGTTAAAGCATTTTGGTTCATGGGTTTTCAGGCAAAATGAGTCTTTGTGACTTCTTTAAAGATTTTGACCCTGCCTGTCTAGGTGATCAGCATCAGGAACCCAACCCTCACGGTAAGGGTGTGTGACCAAGCTGAGCTGGTACCTTCTCCCCTGGTGCGGTCACTGTCCATGACCTCGGCGTGGGTGATCCAGTCCATGTAGCCCTTCAGATCCTCCTCCAGCTGCTGCTTCTCCCGCAGCTTCTGGAACGTGCCCCGCGACTTGGCCTTCTCTCGCTCCTTGGTGAACTCCCTGGGACAGGAAAGAGGCAGAGACTCAGGTGGGGGCAGCGTGGGGGTCAGGAACCGCAGCCCTGGGCCAGGCCGGGCCTTGGAGGAAAGTTCTGAAATACCCTGCCAGCAGCAGTGCCAGCAACAGTGCCACCAGACTGCTGCAGTGACTCTCCTCCTCCTTGGCCCACGATGCCAGGTCACAGGGGCCCATCACCCGATGCGTGACGCCAGCCGGGCTCCTTCCCCACCACTGCTGCTCTCTGGGGGCTCCTGGCTGCAGGGTGCCACAGCTGGACAGCCCAACTGACACCAGATGTTGGAGGCCAGGGCAGCCCCCCAGTCCTGGTAAGCGTCAGAGTGGGGTCTCACCCATCTGGGGGCAAAAACCCGCCCCAAGCTCTCCACATGGAGCAGGTGAGCTCAGCACATGGCAGGTTAGCAGGACACCCTTCATGGTAACATGGAAAGGACAGGTCTGGCAATGTCCTTGCCCACTCTCCCTGCTCTCTTTCAATTCATTTATTTTCTCTCCTGGTGTCCAGCAGGACTGTAGAGCTGCTGCCCAGCCATACTGGTGTTGCCGTGTGTTAGTAATAGGTCTCAGACCTATTATAATTTATAATAAATTACAGGACCTATTATAAATTATTATAACAATAATTTTCCTGGTCTCAAACATAATTTAGCTGTATTTGCAAAAATATTTCAGAACCTTTTCCGTGCCAGCAGCCTACTCCAGGATCAGATGACTATAGCCCAGCTTGTCCTGCTGCTACAGCCAGCTCTATGCAAGGGTCAGGTTCCTGTGGTTTATCTTGTGCTTTTAAACTTGTTTTAATTATAGTAATTGGTTTTAATGTTGCAGTGGCATGGTTCTTGCCATAGAAGAGGCCTAACAAACCCAAGTGATTAGGGCATAACTACCCCTGTGAACTAACAGAGATGATGAGTGTGATCCACTTGCACAAACAAGGATTGAAACATAAAAAAGACCCTCACCCTACACAGACCTGAGGAGAAAAGCCCCCCTCTCTCCCCAGGACAACAAATATTTCCCAGCCTCAAAATTGGGATGGAAGCAGTCCCACAGCAATGCAGGGTAGGTTGAGTGCAACATCTCAGGTATTTAACTGTACTACTGGGGTAATTAACACTAATTGAATTTGGCCTAGATTGCCATAACACTGGTGGCAGCTCATTGGTGTATTTGGATGAGACTGTTGAAGCAGTAATTAGACTAACAATCATTCTCTTGGATCCCTGGCACTCGTATCAGAGATGTTCTCCTCAGGCTGGCCATGAGAAGACTCTGCTCAGAGCAGGAGAGCAGCTGGAGGTACCAGCGAGGAGCGCCCCGACCCACAGCCCTGCTCAGCCCCCTGTGCTGTGTGAGTTGTCAGAACACACTACAACCCATGGGCTCCAAGATTGGGCTTGCTCACACCTGCTTGTGCCACAGGGAAAAGATTTCTGGTTTGAGAGCTGTGCTAAATCCTCAGAAAGCCATGGACACTAACACAAAAAGTAACCCATGGCTCAGTGTGTCCAAGCACGCAAAAAAAAACCAGTGGAAAGGAATGAGAGAGGAAAAAGAACAGAACTTTTTCAGGCTTTTTCCTTGTACAGTTCAAAGCCGTTAAAACTCCTCTGCCGGTAGAAGGGATAGGGTGGCACTTACCCACTGAGCACTCCCAGCACCAGGTTGAGCACGAAGAAGGAGCCCAGTAAGATAAGGCTGACAAAGTAGATCCAGGGCCATTCATTCCCCATGGCATCATTTACCTGGCAAGGAGAGATGCAGGAGAAATATTCTGAAGGCCCTGTCTGCTGTCTCTTTCCCCTCAGGGCCCCTCAACAGCCTCTGGGATCTTTGCCCCCTCCCAGGGGAGTGCTTGGGACAGTGGCACATAAACCTGGCTCCAAGCCCTGGCTGCCTGGAACTCTGCATCTGGTTTAGAGCCAGACTCAAGCATTTTGGGAGCAGATTTAAACATCAGCCCCAGGCCTAAGCTTCAGCATGACTGAACTCTCCCAAGGACTGCAAAACAAGGGGCTTTGCTGGGGGAGCAGCCACCAGACATTGCTGTGCCTGGCCTGTAGCTCTTCACCAAGGTGGGAGCTGGAGCCATCTCCTGTCTGCTTGGAGAGCAAGGACAGCTTAGGCAGAGCTTGCAGGGATGCAGAGACGTGACTGAGAGCAAGGACAGCTTAGGCAGAGCTTGCAGGGATGCAGAGACGTGACTGAGAGCAAGGACAGCTTAGGCAGAGCTTGCAGGGATGCAGAGACGTGACTGGTGTGTTATGGGATGTGCATCACAGTAAGAAGGTTGTTGGGGGCAGGATGTTTTTCACTGAGCCCTGCCACGGGGTCCTGTCTCCAGGAGGGTGGGATCAGCATCACCTGAGGTAAGACCAGCGTCACCTCCACCAGGCTGGGCACAAAGAGCTGCAGCCTACCCAGTAGAGAACTTCGGTCCAGCCCTCCATGGTGATGCACTGGTAGACAGTGAGCATGGCAAAGCCGAAGTTGTCGAAGTGGGTGATGCCATTGTTGGGCCCGGGCCAGCCGCCGCGGCACTCGGTGCCGTTGATGGAGCAGTGCCGCCCGTGGCCGGAGCTGGTGCACGGGGCTGGCTTCTCTGACCCCACCGTGGCAATCACATCTGAGGAGCAAAGCCACCATATGAGCAGCAGGTCAGGCCAAACACAGCAGCCCACACTTCCCCCTTCCCCACCTCCTGCAGGTGCCTTCCAAATGGGGCCCCTTCACCACCTCCCACACCCCCTGTGCTGTTTCACACACCCTCAGTCCTGCCACACTCCCAGGCCTGGTGCTGGCAGGATGTCCTGGGGTGATTTTCTGCTCTGTATTTCCCCATCATCTGCTCATGCCCAGGAATGGCTCCTGGAACCTTGAGCTGGCACAGAGAAGTAGCCAGAGAAAGTCTGGCATGGTTTGTTTTTATCTCTTTGAGATGAAGCACAAGTTTTTTTTTGTTTTTTCCTTTCTTTTTTTCTTTCCCCAGTGGTCTGTCCGGCTGTGAGTTAAGATGGAGGTTTTTCTCCTTCTCGCTAAGATGGCAGTTCTTTTGGGGTTTTTTCCCTCTTTTTGGATTGTTCGCCTTGTTTTTTTCCCATCCAGAAAATCAGCCCATCTCTGGGGGAGACAGTCACCAGGACCCTTGCCAGGAGTTGCTGGACCCCCCAGCCCAGCCGGGCCAAACCCTCAGGAGGAGCTGAACCAGAGAAAGGAGAGACTCTAAAATCCCCCATCTTTCCCCAAAGCAGAGAAGGTTTAGTATCCAACATTATTAATTTCCTTTCTTTGTGCCTGCGTGCACCTTGCTTGATAAATAAACAGGTTTTTTCACTTTCCTCCAAGAAGATTCCTTTTGATTTTTGGCTTGGGGGGAGGGGCTGAAATTCTGCCTTTTAGAGGAGACACCCTTCAGGAGCCTCCTCCCAAATTTGTCTCAAATCAGGACACAGGACCACACTTTCTGCTAAACACAGAGTCCCTGTGGTCCCTCAGAGACAACTCTGCTCATCCCCCCCCAGCTCACCTGTGCCAAGGTAGTAGCAGGTCTTGTGCATCCTGCCCTTGAAGAGCTCCTGCCCCACAATGGCGTAGATGATGATCATGAAGAGCACCAGCAAGGCGATGTGGAGCAGTGGCACCATGGCCTTGATGATGGAGTTCAGGACGACCTGAAGGCCTGCACAGAGATGAAGGGAGAGGAGGTCAACCACTGCCTAAACAGTTTTGGGTGCACCTTGCATCCCTGCCAGCCCACCTACAACCAGCCTTTGAAATGCCCCTTGCAAGGGAAGAGGGACACGGGTGGGGTGGAACTGAAACCTCTGAAGCAAGAAATCGTTTCTTCAACCCACCAGGAAAGCATGTGGAAGGGCACAGCAAAGCCAGGCAGGGCTGAACGCTGCTTCAGGCCCCTCCCTTTGCTCTGGTGCTCTCATCCAGGCTGCATTCACATGAGTTATGAAAGAACAAGATCCCTGCTCTGAGAAACTGCAGCGAGGTCCTGGCCACCCAAAGCCATGACCCTGAGCCATGGAGGCAGCCAGATGTGTGCCAGCCTGCAGATCCCCAGGGCTGACATCTACCAGCTGGAGGAACAAGCACGAACCTGCGCCTCCTCTACACCGACTTTGTGGCTGGGCTTGATCCAGCAACACCAAGAAACCTGTCCCATGGCTCCCCACCCTGGCCAGGCCCGGAGGCTCCATCCACCCACCAGCCCTTGGTGGCGGCAGGCACCCAGCACGCACTCGGCACTCCGGACACCAGGCGCAGCGGTCTCAGCACGCGGAACGCTCGCAGGGCCTTCACGTCAAAGCCGCCTTTTCCCCCCGAGGGCCCTCCCTGCTTCACATTGACCTGCTCCAGGGTCATGGTGATGAGCCTGAAAGAGCCAGGGCACGGGGAAGGGAGGAGGAGAAGCAGAGGGACAAGGAAAAAGAGAAGGGCGTGAGGATGGACAACAAGAAATCTGAGCTAAGGATTCAGAGCTCTGCAGGCAGAAAAGCGCGGCCAGGGCTGCCAGCCGTGCTCAGCCTCACCCAGGAGGCAGCTCTTGGCAAGTCCAGCCCCTGGGCACAGCTCCACTGCTGACAGCCAGGGACCTCCCACCCCTGTGCAAACCCTGGAGGACCCCACACCACCCCCTTTCTCCAGGGCAAGGAGACCTAAGGGGCGTGAAGGAGTCAAGATAGGAAGAAGCAGGAGTTAGGGAGGATCCCAGTGGATGTCGCAGCAGGAAAAGGGGAGAGGGAATGAACTTACTCGAGGGGTTGTCCCCAAACACATTGCAATCACTAGAAAAACCAGTCCCTGAGTGGCTGTGGACCAGGCCTGGCACAAGCTGAACAGCAGCAGCCTTCCCACTTTTCCTTACCCTAGGGTCACAATGGAGAAGTCGAGCACGTTCCAGCCGTTCCGGAGATAGGCGTCCGTATGGAACAGGAAGCCGTAGGCAATGATCTTGAGCATGGCCTCGATGGCAAAGAAGATGAGGAAGGCATATTCGATCTTCTCCTGGGGATTGCAGAGGCAGGCAGGAGAGAATCCTTCATTAGAACAGACTGTCACCCCCCAGTGTCCTCACCATGCACAGTCAGCCCCCTGTGACTCTGGATCAGCCCCTGCTGCCACCACATCTGTACCCTACACACACAACAAGCGCACCCTGGGCAGAAGGGGTGGCACACTGAGCCACCACATGCCACCCTCTGGCCTGCAGCATGATCCCCCCTCCCTTTGATGGCCCTGATACCTTAAGTTTTAGCTTTTATATTTTTCAGATCCTGTACTGCATTAGTGTATAACTCTGAACTTCATATAAAGTGCTAGTAAGCTCTCTTCACATTTTGGGCAGACAAAACAATCCTTCCAGGCCTGAGAACCAAGGACACTGTCTGCTTCAGGCCCTGAAAAGTATAAACAAAAGTGACTGGGGAGGAGAAGCAAACCAGGGGAATATGACTTCATTACCTGAAGCTATAATTGGACAATTAACCTCTGATATGCAAATAGACCAAACATATCTGTCTGAGAAACTCGTGACCATCGTTCATCTTGGGTATAGCCTGTCCCAAAGAAGGCTTTTGGCTGCCCAAGGTGTACTTATTGAAGGCCCTTCAATAATATTCATTTTTAGTCTCTTAATCTTGTCTGGCATCTGTTCTAGGCAGTCACTCCAAGGCATCATTCCAGCAAAGCCACAACTTCGCAACACAGCACCTAAAGGTGCCTGGCCCAGGCCCTGCTCCTCCAGGGCTCTCCTCCCCACTGCCCTCCTCCTGCAGGCAGCACTGACACCTTCTCCTCCTGTCCAGCTGAGGGCTTGCTGGGTCTGTCCTGGAGACCCCACACAGTCCCTGTGGGGCAACCCAGCTGTTTCACAGCTTCCCTTCTGCCTGGAATGAAAAGGAAGCTCCCAGGGAATGGAGGCCTGGGGCTCCAGACCTCCTGCCTAATGCCAGACATTAGCCTGGCAAAGTGACCTACTAGAAACAGGCCTGGGACTCACTGGGCAGTGGTGCTGCACCCCCTCTCGGGCAGGACCTGGCACCCCATTCCAGGGGCTTGGCACAGCCCTGCAGTGCTGGGCCAGGAGAGCTCATCTGTCCCTGGAGCACAGCCAAGAGCTGCCTGTGCCCAGCTGGCTCTGCCCGTCACTGCCATCACTGCCCTTGCTGCCAATGTCCCCTCCAGACAGGGATTAAAAGCCCAAAGCAGCCAGGTGGATGGGGTCATTTATATTTCTGATGTTCTCTGGTCTCTCTCCTCAGCCTATATCCCCTGAAGGGCGAGGAGAAGAGCATCCCTGCCTGGGATCTCTGGGGAACTGCCCTCAGAAAGGCAGAAACCTCTCTGAGACCAAACAGGGCATGGGTCTTCACTGGGGCGTGCTGCAGTGCTGTGAGCACACCTTTCTCCCAGGGTCCCCACGCCCTGCCAAACGGAAAATCCTCTCAAGAACTCAGGGCTAGAGCTCAACACAAGCACTGCTCACTGAATTAACTGTCCAAGAGCACTGACCACGCTGAGTGTCCCCATAGGACTGTCACCCACGCCAGTGCCAGTTCCTGTTGGCTCTGAGGGCAGCTCGGGTGGGAGCAGAATCCTGGCATTGCCTCAAGGTTTTAGCCAGGGCAACTCAACACTGCTCACTCCCACCCTTAGGGGACAAATGCCCCCTAGACTGTCCCCCAGAGCCTGTCCTTGCAATCCCGTGCAAATCCAACTGCCGTGAGGATCATTTCAGGCCCGGAGGGGCTGCAGAGCCCTGCCAGCAGCCAGGGGTGTGGTGGGGTGTGTTCCCAGCTGCAGAGGACAAAAGGAAAGCCCACTGCAAGCTACAGCAGCCCCGCAGCTGCTGAGGCTGGTGAGTGTCAGGATCCAGAACCACAAAAGTCAATTCCATGCCCGGATTTTACAGCAGAACAGACTCAGGCTCCAGGGTCTCTCACCAGAAGGGATCTTCCTCTGCAAACCCCTTGTCCAGAACCAAAAGGTGACTTGGATTCCTCAGAGGTCCCTTTGAGAAGCCGACAGCAGATGAATGGTGCCTTGGACAGCTTCAAGGGTGTTTGCCCACCAGGCCCAGTGAGCAGCAAGGTTCAAACCCAGGCCAAGGAGGAGGCAGCAGGCAGCCCCCTGCTCCCAGCACAAGGAAAGCCTTGGGATGGCCTGCAGGAAGGTTACAGGCAGCAATCACTGCTGCAGGGTTCTGCACTTGTGGGTCCGTTTCCCCAGCTTATCTGGGTGTAAACTGGGCAAGTGCTGATGCCAGCAGAGCAAGAGGAGCCAGGCCCTGGCTGTGAAGACGCCACGAGTGTCTGTCTGTGGGCTGAGGTGGAGCAGACTGTCACTAGGGCAGGTCACGGCAAACACTCCTGGACCCTCCAGGTGGCAGCTGTAGCTGCAGGCCCATAGAACAGTTTGTGTTAGCAGGAACCTTCAAAGGCCATCCAGTCCCACCCCTGCCACAGGCAGAGACACCTTCCACTGTCCCAGGTTGCTCAAAACTCCATCCAACCTGGCCTTGGACACTTCCAGGGATGGGGCAGGCACAGATTCTCTGGGCAACCTGTGCCAGGACCTCAACACCCTCAATGTACAAAATTTTTTCTTATAACTGATCTAAACCTACCCTCCTTCAGTTTAAAACCATCACCCTCTTTCCTACTGCAAGAGACCCTGCTAAAAGGTTTGTCTCAGTCTTTCTTACAAGTCCCCTTCAAGCACTGGAAAGCTGCCATGAGGTCTTCTCAGGGCCTTCTCCTCTCCAGGTGAGCACCCCCAGCTCTCCCAGCCTGGCTCCAGAGCAGAGGGACCCCAGCCCTCTTTGTGGCCTCCTCTGGACCCTCTCCAGCAGCTCCAGGTCTTTCCTGTGCTGGACCCCAGGGCTGGAGGCAGCTCGGCAGGTGGGGCTCACCTGAGCAGAGCAGAGGAGCAGAATCCCCGCCAGTGCCTGCCTCTCTTCCCTGCTGTGTGGGGAGCCCAGGACAGGGGTGGCTTTTTGGGCTGTGATTGAGAACAGTCCTGGCAATTAAACTTCAGTGGTCACAACGCAATGGCCTGAGCCAGGGCAAGCTTAGTGCAGCCTCCTCAGACCAGCAGGAAGGAGTGGCAGGATATTTCAGCCTGGCAGGCTTTACACCAGGTCAAGGACCACACGTGCAGACCCTACACTGGTGCAGACCCCAATTCCTGTGCCCAGGCTGATTTGAGAAGAAATCACCCACATGCTTCCTCCAGCCCTGGTGCTGCCCACGCTGGGGTCAGCACAGGGACTGTGCACTCATGGCCCCGTCACCACCCTGTGCCCGTGCCATGAGGGCCACAAGCCATGGACAGACACAGCTCTGCTGACCTCACTGATGCCCTGAACAGCTTCCAGAGCTGGGGACCCACTCTGTGCCACTGCCACCCACTGTGCCCTCCTCAGCCCAGAGCTCAGAGCAGGCTCCCCACTGTGGGATGCTCAGGGCAGGGCACAGGGCTGGCTGGCACAGCTGGGACTGGGGGCACGAAGAGCTGAGTCCTAAAAAGCCTCTAGGAGATGACGCAGGTCTCTGCAACACACCGGGCTCCACAAATGCTCCACCCATGTCTGGGCACTCAGCAACCCGACCCATGGTGCTGGAGGAGCAGCAGGGGGACAGGGTGCACCATGCTGAGGTGACACAACATGACAGCCCCAGGCTGCTCAGCATCCATAGGTCAGCTCAGCATGCACAGCTCCCAGTCCCAGCAGCCACACAGGACTCTGGAATGAGCCCCACCTTCCTGTCCCCGGTGCCCTCTCCCAGGGAACAGGGGAAGCAGGGTTTGAATGAAGTCAGAGTGGGGGACAGTGAGGGCACAGCACGACCACCACATAGCTGGACAGCTACCCCTGCTCTGCAGCAGAGGACATCCACCCACAGCAAGGCCTCACAGCCTTACTGCAATCTCACAGGATCCCCTCCCTTTGGAAAACAAAACGAGGTCTCCGCCGCCTCCCCCGAGCGCTTGGACCCGGAGGAGGGGGAATTCGGCCAATCCTGGCCGCTCCTACCAAGTGAATCTGAGAGGGGGCTGTTACTCCTTGAGTTAGAGATGCTACCATTAAAAAGAACAATTCCAGCTATTTTTAAATGCCATAAGAATAGCCCTTAATTCAACCAACTGGGCTGAGCCAACCTCATGACCTTCCAGAACCTGCCACTCAGATCCGTCCCTCCAGGTAACAATGGCTTTTCCGCTTCTACCTGAACCATCAGTAAAAACAGTAGGTCCGTGCACTGGTTCCTGACTATGTTTGGGCCTCAGAGAAACCTCTGTGTGTGCTGCTACCTGCAGCTACCTGCTACCTGCTCCCCCTGACTCCTCCAAACTGTCCCCAGCCTTCTGCCCTTCCCCGTGCCTTTTTCCATCAGCCCTGCACCTCCCCCTGAGCCTCCCAGTCCCAGCTGGGCCGTGGTCCCCTTTCTCCCTGCAGCTCCAGCCCACCCGAATAAAAACATTTTTTGTAGGTGCACCAATGGTTTGACCAGGACACACGCCTGGACTGCCAGCACCAGGACACACAGGACAGGAAGCTGCACTGCTGAAATCCTTCTAAGCCCTTTGTAAACATAAAGCATCCCCACAGATGTTCCCCAGAGGGCTGCAGCAACCATTCTCTGCAAAACAGAGCAGCTCAGTGTCCTTCTCCTATTCCCCTGAACGGAGGTGAATGAAACCCTGCAGATGTGAGACAGAGAAGGGACAGGACAGGTAATGCATGGGAATACATTTACTGCAATCTCACAGGATCCCCTCCCTTTGGAAAACAAGATGGAAATGAGGGCTGGAGCCAAGGAAGTCTCCCCTGAGTGCTGAGAAACCCTGGCACCCGGCTGGGGAAGGGCACAGGGGAAGGCAGGCAGGGTTTGGGACTGCTCCAGACCACAGCCAGGAGGAGACACCAAGAGAAACACTCCTGCCCTCCACAATGGCCTCTGTCACAGCACAGAAGTACTTGGGATGGGAAGACATGCAGGAAAGAGTTTGGCTGGAGCAGATCACCTCCACTGGTCACTCCACCCCCAGCTGCTCTGCACCGCTGCGATTTCCCTGCCGCATTCTCCAGCCACAGCTCCTCCTTTCCACAAACAAGAGACCCCAGGGCTGCAGGGACAAGAACCATGAAAGCCAAACCCCCCTAGAGCAGCAATGAGAGCACAGCATGGCCAGGCCCTACAAGTTATGCTGCTTTGCCTCTCTCTGGCTGGCTCTCCAGAGCTCCTCACTGCCTCACGCCACAGCAGCTGTGCCACACCTGTCCCGATGTCTGTGACACACCTTGGTGGCATTCCTGAGGGCTCTGCCTGGACTTGATGTCTCAGGTCTGCTTGGTTTGGAAAGGCTTTGGTGAGTGCTACCAGCTCAGCCACCAAAACCAGAAGGATTTCACCACAGTGCGACCCAGGGCTCAGTGGTGCCTGTCAGACCTGGGGCATGGAGAGCTCAGCTGGAAGAACAGAAATCTCAGGCAGCTGCAGCCAGCCTGGCCTTGCCCAGGGCTGGGAGCAGCGGGGCAGCAAGGTGTCCTCCAAGGAAGCCTTGCTGTGGAGCCGGGGACCATGGGGTGTGGCAGAGCAGGGCAAGGAGGCTGGGGTGCTGTTGGTGGCATCAGGGTTGTTGGGGAAGCTGGAATAGGGAAAACGTATAAATAGGATTACCTAGCAAAAACTGTAGGTGAGATTGAAATGAAGACAAGCTTTGAGTTACCCAACCCCAGTTACTGAACATCCAGAAACCAATAGCATGGCCGGCTGGAGGCAATCCCCACTTGATTGAACAATGCCCTCGGCTTGCAAGCAGGTCCAAGGGTCAGAGAAGACCCTGCAAACCCATCAGAGGGTCCAAAAAGCAACTTTTAGAGTTTAAAGTGTAATGCCATAGGCTAATGCAATGATTCTTATAGGCCGTAAGCAAACGTTATAAGATTTTTAGCTTATTCTAGA